>CM035430.1:135824561-136249561 GCA_020310875.1 Ceratopteris richardii | reverse complement strand
TTTGAGCTTCTTACCTCTTTATCTGAAAGAGCGAAGAGGCTCAAAGTTAAGTTCATATCTCAATTTTGAACCTTTCAATCAACCAAAGTTTTAGCCTTTTATGACCTGGTTATATGGTACGAGGCTCGAATTTAAGTTCAAGCATGTTAGCTTTTCCACCCAAAAACGTAACGTTTCGAAATCAAACTTACTTTGAACTTTGATCAAAAGAGGCTTGAACATAAGTTCTAGCATCTTAGCTCTTTATTCAAAAGTTCTAATAGGCTTGAACTTAAGTTCGAGCTTGTTAGCCCTTGTACCAAACAAAGTAGAGGTTCGAACTTAAGTTGAACCCTCTCAAGCATATTAAATTTGAGGCTTTTGGGTTATATGACATGAGGATCAAACTTCCGTTCATGCCTCGCAGAGTTTCCACCCAAAAGAGTAGTATCTCTAACTCCAATCTACCTTGAGCTTTGATCAAAAGATGCTCCAACTTAAGTTATAGCCTCTTAGATCTTGCATCCGAAAGAGCTACGAGGCTCGAACATACACTAGAGCTTCTGAATCATATCAAGTTTGAGTCTCTTGGCTCATATGATATGAGGATCGAACTTAAGTTCGAGCCTCTTAGTTTTGCCATCCAAAAGAGTAATGTTTCTAACTCAAATCAACTTTGAACTTTGATCAAATGATGCTCAAACTTAAGTTGAAGCCTCTTAGCTCTTGCGTCCAAAAGAGCTAACAGGCTTGAACTTAAGTTCAAGCCCCTTATATTTTCCACCCAAAATAGTGATGTGCTTAATCCAAACTTACATCGAGCTTTGATCAAAAGAGCCTCGAACTTAATTTCCTGGATCTTACCTATTTATCCAAAATAGCTAAGAGGCTCAAACTTAAATTCAAACTTGTTAGCTCTCTCTCTCTCATCTCAGACTTTTGGGTTATATGTAGTGTTTCTAACTCAAATCTATCTTAAGCTTTGATCAAAACATGCTTGAACTTAAGTTTGAGTCTTTTTAGCCCTTGCTCCAAAAAACTTATAGTCTAAAACTTAAGTTCAAGCCTCTCAATCATATTTAATTTGGGTGAGTTGGGTTATATGATATGAGACTCGAACTTAAGTTTGAGCCTATCAACTTTTCCACCAAAAAGAGTAGTATCTCTAGCTCTAATCTATTGTGAGTTTTGATCAAAAGACACTCGAATTTAACTTTAAGCCTCTTAGTTGTTCCATCCAAAAGAGCTAAGTGGCTGAAACTTAAGTTCAAGCCTCTCAATCATATTAAGTTTGAGTATGTTAGTCATTATGTTTGAGCCTCTTAGCATTTCCATTGGAAACAATAATGTGTTTAATCCAAAATTACTTTGAACTTTAATCAAAAGAGGCTCAAAATTAAGTTTGAGCCTGTTAGCTATTAATTTTGAGTCTCTTAACCTCTCTAACTTAAATCTACTTGATCTTTTATGGAAAGATGCACAAACATAAGTTTGAGCCTCCTAGTTGTTCATCCAAAAGAGCTAAGAGGTTCAAGCTTAAGCTTGAGCGTATCAGGTTTTTGATAAAAAAAGAGATTATATATCGTTAACTTAGAGACACTATTATTAGCCTATTAGCTCTTCCATCCAAAACAGCTAAGAGTCTCCAATTGAAGTTTGAGCCTTTCAACTTTTCCAAGAGAGAGAGATTATTGTTTCTAAGTCAAATATACCTTGAGATTTGATCAAACATCTCTCAAGATTAAGTTTGAGACTCTTGGCTTTTTTGCTCGAAAGAGTAATGTCTCTAACTCAAATCTACCTTGATCTTTGATGGAAAGATGGTCAAAATCAAGTTAAACACTTTAAAATTTTCCACCAAGAGGAGAGTAGTGTCTCTAAGTCAAATATACCTTGAGGTTTGATCAAAATGGGCTCAAAATTAAGTTCAAGCCTTTTAGCATTTCCACTGATAATCAGTAATGTCTTTAAGTCAAACTTTCTTTGATCTTTGATCAAAAGAGGCTCAAACTTAAGTTGGAGCCTCTTACCTCTTTATCTTAAAGCTAAGAAAATCAAACTTAAGTTCGAACTTCTTAGCCATTGCGCCAAAAAAACTAGAAGCTCAAACTTAAGTTCAAGCCTCTTGTCTGAGTCTTTTGACTCATATGATCATGTGCAATAAGCTTTTTGATCGAATGAAAGAAATATATTTTTTTCTTACAAATACATTTTCGATCGAAAGACTTTGATAAGAAAGGTTTCAATCAAAAGCACTTTTGATGAAAACCCTTTGGATCGAACCACATAATCTACTACACATAATTCAAATGAGTCCAAATCATTTATTCCACTTAATTCAAAGGAATCTACATCATTTACTCCGCATAATTTACTCCACTTAAATCAAATGAATCCATATCATTTAATTCACATAGTTCAAATGAATACACATTGTTTTCAACATGGTCTTAATCCATCAGTAATAACTATCTTTCAATCATACAGAACTAGATTCGAGAATACTCTAAGTAGTTGATGTGCATCTACCCATTTTGATACATCTCTCTCATATGCTAGTTCTATAGAATATTTAAACTTATAAACCCCGTTTCTATGAACATGATAACTATTTTAATCTATGTTTTTCAAAAGTTGGAGCAAGAGTATCCAAATCCTATAGATCTCCTAATCTTTATTAAATAGTGGAGGGCTAGTGGATATACATTCGGTGCAATCCACCAATACTTTTGAATCCACTCATTTCTAGTTGATATTTTGAGATAAGGTAGCTTTGGAAAACTTTTTTCTTTGTTCAGAAATGACATGCTCTACCAAAATCACACCGATATAATCATGATCGCATTCAAAATGCAACCAAATGATTCCTATATGGAGATCGTTATGGGACATATTATAGATGTGTGGGAATGACACTATTTGCAACAATCCATTGATCAACTTCTAGATATTTGTCTTCATAGTTGCTTGATCACCTTTAAAGAGTTTAATTTTTCTACTTCATTTTCTCCAGCCACATGTCTAAGGAAGCACCATCACGTAATTTGAAAATGAGACAGAGCCTTTTCCTATGATGCCTAACTAATCCAAGGGACTGATAATTCTAGTATGCACAATAGGTAAAATTGTGGATTCATTCATGGTCTCATTCGCTCATTTTTGTAAGTCACCGTTATGTAATCTGAATAACTTTGTGGCAAAGATTTTGTCGATGAATCTAAGGTGGGTTATTCTAACTTTATGGATCATTACATATTGTCCTTCCCCCTCGAGAGTTGCATCTTAAATAGATACATCAGTGAGGGGATGGATAGATAGATCAATAGTATGTGTAGAGTAGAAATGATAGAAATATGCATAGATATTTAGATAAGTACATTTATAATTAAATAAAGACTAAGAGACAAGAGACGAGACATGAATCAAAAGATTTTGTAATGAAATAAATGTATTTGAGTGTTGTGATATGTCTGGCTAAGCAATCTACTTGTCAAATGTGGTCTGTAGAACCCTCCCACCATGACATTTCAAATGAATGTTACACATAATCGGTTCCACATCATTGAGCCTATATATTTCTAGGAGTGTAATGTGTATCCAAAGAAGTCTAAGACTCATAAAACCAACTCTAAATCACTCACATGCTCCACTGAGGGTGAGCAAAGATAGAGAAACCATTGAGTTTATGAGCCTATCTTAGATCGGAAGTCTAACTTAAAATTGATTCTAGGAACTATTTTATCACTAGCACACCTTGGATCCTCATACGCTCAATTGAGGGTGATCGTCTCAAGGAAACCATGTGCTAGCAAGGGCTTTATGGATGCCTAAAAATGATGCTCTATGAATTTGTAGGGGGTTTTTATAGTTTTTTAAATGAATTTGGGCCCTTGGATCTAGAGAAATCAACTCTCAACCTTAAGATCAACTGGTTTTCATTAGAACCTTTGGGTTTATCAAATGGATGGCTAGGATTTTTTCTTTATAAGATATCTAGAGCAAAGGGGGGAAAATAGGTACCTTTGTTCTCCACCATTGGATCCGGGGAGGATCTAGACCATGCGTGCTAACATCAATTTGGATAAGATAAGGTGCTATTTTTGGAAGAACTTTGCATTATTGATCTTTCATCATCAAAATAAGCTTATCCAATGAAAAAACTCGTGGATCCTCCTTACTTTAGGTTGTAGTGCATCTCGACCCTTTAATGTGAGCTCACCCTAACCATACAATATGGTTCAATCATCGTTTGCAATGTGGTACCCTTTCGAGCCTTCAATTTTCTTATTCTAGGAAACTCCAATGACCTTGAAAATTGGATTTTGTGCTCTTTGACCCTCCAAATATTCTTTGATGAAGATGAAAAATTGTAGGTCTATGTTTTGAAAGGTCTCCTTTAGGAATATGTAGAAAAAACTCCCATGTGAGTCTCTGTTATACAAGTTTGGCTAGATTTGGAAGTTTGCAAGGAGGCATTAAGGTGTCTAGGAAGCTTTGATAGCCTTGAAACTTTGTACAAATGTATAGCCACATGGATCTTTATATATGCCTGACCATATGGCTAAAAAAAATTCGTATACAATATTTTCTAGGTTCTAAGTAGAAAAATTACATTTTTACAAAATGCACATGGCATATCAGAGTGCGAGAAAATCCATTTACATTTGAAATTCAGGCTATAGACTGCGTTTGATAGGCTTTATAAGACTTTTCACGTGATTTGGTAACATTGAAATTTTTACCCTAATCTCTAAAATTTGACCAACTTTGAATGCTGCCTTGGATTTTTGGATTTCTTCCAAAGTTTGCATGTGAACTCCCTTGACATCCTTGTTGGAGATAGACATCTGCGGAAGCACGCGAACAACACAAGGAAGAAGAAGAAGCTTGGAGCACAAACACACAATACTGAATGTATTACTAGAGAATGTACAAAGATAAGTAGCCCATTAGGGCAATAGGCGTATATACAAGCCAAGGGAAAAAAATCTCCTAAAGAGGGAAAAAAGTGCCCCGGCAGTCCAAGAGTTTTCACACACATCACTACCTAAATATATCAACAAATCCCTCCTGGGAGTGATGTGGTGAACAAGGAGCTGGCACTCATGTATAAGGAAGTGCCAAGCTATGTGGAAATCACTCCACAAAAGGAAGTAAGCCCAAAGCTTTGCGGAAAGCTTCAAACTTCTCCCTAGGCAGAGCCTTCGTGAAAAGGTCTGCAATGTTCTCCTGCGTGGGCACATATGCCAAGCTGATCTCCCCAGTAGAGAACCTCTCCCTGACATAGTGATAATGCACCTCAATGTGCTTAGTGCGATCATGGAACATAGGGTTCCTCGCAACTGCCAATGCGCTCTGACTGTCAGTGAAGATGGTGGTGGCAGAAGACTGGCCAACACCCAAATCAGCCATAAGGCGTCTGAGCCACACACACTCAACAGTCGCTGTGAAAGCTGCCCTTTACTCAGCCTCACAACTGGAAGTGGCCACAGTAGGCTGCTTCTTGCTCAACCAAGATATACATGAGCTACCAAAGCATGAAGCAAAAACCACTGGTGGACACACGAGTGTCATAGCAACCAGCCCAATCTGAGTCAGAAAAAGCATGCAAATATGGCGGTAGTGATCCCCCCTTGGGATAAAACAACCCAAGTAGCCGAGTACCACTCAAGTAGCGAAAGATGCGCTTAACTGCTTTCCAATGCGTGACTCCTGGGCAATGCATAAACCTACTCATCTGTGAGACAGAAAACTGAATATCTGGCCGAGTAATGCATAAGTAAATCAAGCATCCAACAGCCTGTTGATAGAGAACAGCATCAAATGCATCTCCAGCATCATGAAGACTCAATCGTAAACCTGTCTCCATAGGAGTGGCAATAGGCTTATAGTCTTCAAGGCCAAAACGTTGCAATAATGTGTCAATATATTTCGTTTGACACAAAGCCATTCCACCATCAACATGCATAAACTGAATGCCCAAATAGTGATGCAAATGCCCCAAATCAGACATCTCAAATGAGGCATGCAAATCAGCCTTAAAATCAGCAATATGTGTCTCAATAGGACCAGTGAGCAGCATGTCATCAACATAGACAACAATGATCAGAAGCACATCATTAGCACGCTTAACATATAAGGTGCTTTCAGTTGGACTGTTCTCAAAACCATGTGCAATCAGATAGGCATGTATCTTCTCATACCAAGCACGTGGTGCTTGCTTTAAATCATATAATGCCTTCTTTAACCTGCAAACCTGGTTTTCATGCCCTTTCTGCACAAAGCCACGGGGCTGAAAAACATACACTTCTTCATGCAAGTCACCATTCAAAAATGCTGTTTTGATATCCAACTGATGTACATTCCAACCATGATGGGCTGCAAGTGCACAAATGCTCTGAACAGTAGTCATACGGCATGTAGGTGCAAAGGTCTCATCAAAATCAATGCCTCTTTCCTGTGCATAACCCTTTGCAACAAGCCTAGCCTTATACCTGTCAACTCTACCATCAGGTTTACACTTCAGCTTGTATACCCACTTAGTGCCAATGGCCTTCTTGCTAGGAGGCAAGTCACATAAAGACCATGTACTATTCTTCATTATAGCATTATATTCAGATTGCATAGCAGCCATCCAATTTTCTGAATTTTGTGCTTCATCAAAAGAAACAGGCTCATTCTCATCACAGAGACTAGATGCAGCCATAGCATAGCAATCTGATGCAACTATGAGAGCCTGAACGAGTACGATATGACAAAGGTGCATCTAATTTGCTGTCACGCAAAGTCTGCACCAACCATTTTGGCATAGTTTTTGCCTGCTCAATATCAGCTCTCTCATCAACAAGTGCATCATGTAAATCTGCATCAGAAGTGGAATGATCTGCATCATCATATGAAACCTGCAAAGGCTGAGAAGTTGCCTCATTAGGACCAGCACTAGACTGTCCACCTGTAAAAAGAGGCATCAAAGTATCATACATGTCTTTGGAGCTAACAGATGTCTCCTTAGTACATGAAAGCAATGGCTGAATAGCATCTTCCACAAAGACAACATCACGGCTAACCAGAATGCGTTTAGTCTGTGGATGATACAGACGATAGCCTTTACTTTCAGAACTGTACCCAACAAAAATACATTTTACTACCTTATCATCTAATTTTCTGCGATGTTGTTCAGGTACTAATGCATATGCCAAACAACCAAAAACACGTAGATGAGCAACAGATGGCTTGCGGTCATGCCAAGCCTCATATGGAGTGATAGACTGCAACACTTTAGTGGGACACCTGTTTAGTACATATGCTGCACACATGACAGCCTCAAGCCAAAAACTATGTGGTAAAGCCTGACTTTTGACCATGCACCTCGCCATCTCCATGAGTGACCTATTCTTTCGTTCAGCAACTCCATTCTGTTGAGGTGTATACGGCACTGTACATTGGTGTTTTATCCCACGTTCAACTAGAAATGCATTAAAATCTGAAGATATATATTCCCCCCCTCGATCAGAACGGAGGGTGCCCATTTTACATGCTGATAAATTTTCAGCCAAAACCAAAAACTGTTTGAAGCACATGAACACTTCGGACTTTGCTTTGAGTGGATATACCCATGCATGCCTGGAAAAATCATCAATGAAAGTCACGAAGTAAAGGTAATTTCCAAAAGAGGGTGTCTGCATAGGACCACAGACATCACTATGTACAAGCTGCAATTTCTGCGTAGCCCGAACTGAACCATCTTTTGGAAAGGAAGAACGCTGCATTTTGCCCAAAATACAGCCTTCACAAACATGTTTTCCAGGTGCCTCAAGTTTGGGCAAAGAGGATACCATTTCAGATTTCTGCAGGCGTAGCAGACTAGCAAAATTCAGATGACCAAAGCGTGCATGCCAAAGCTTTGCATCTGACATAGCCTGAGAATCATGAACTGCACATGCCGAATCATTCACAGATCTTTCATAGTCTATGAGCTTATACAACCCACGACATAAAATGCCAGAAGCAATAATCACATCACCATTTGAGAGATCATGGACTGTACACCTATCATCAACAAATTTCACAACCAAGCCAATCTTGGCTAATGCAGAAACTGATAACAGGTTCTTTTTTATCCCTGACACAAATAAAGCATCTGACAAAGTGAAAGAACTACCATCAGCAGTAGTCAGAATGATCTTACCAACTCCCATAACAGGATAAGAGGAGTTATTGGCGCATGTGACAGTATTCCTTGTAGGGGCAGGCTCGAGTGAAGAGAAGAAACTGCGCTGCGAGGTAATATGTTGGGTCGCCCCACTGTCAAAGTACCAAACATCTGATCATGAGAAGATGGGTCAAAACTGCAGACAGTAGTAAACGCCCATTCTTCTTCCTGCACAAGATTTGCAGACTCTGTTTTTGGTGTAGAGGCCTCTGCAACAAACATTCCAGCCTCTTTCTTCTTTGCCTCTTTAGCAGCCAGTTTTGGACAGTTCTTTATGATATGATCATTTCCTTTACAGTACTTGCAAAACAATTTTTGCTTTTCTGATTTCTTCTCATCTTTATTCTGGTTCTTTGATTGTGCAGCATTTGCAGATTTCTGCTTACTAGTAGAAGAGCTCCATTTTCCTTTGCCCTTCTGACTAACCAGGAAAGCTTGATCTGCAACACGCATAATGGACCTGTTCTGCCTGGACTGATCTTCCTGCAACAGAACAGAGACTAATTCCTCAAATGACAAGGCATTCGGATTGCCTTTCATCATCAACCGAAGAGTAGAGGCAAAACTCTGATATGAATAAGGAAGACCATTCAGAACGGTCTGCACAAGTGAGCTATCTGGTATAACCTCATCAGCAGAAATCATTTGTTCCTTTAGGTCTTTGATCTTTGTGAGAAAACTGTCCATAGAATCACCTTCATTCACGTGCTCACTCTCCAACTGTTTTCGGAGGTAAGCAACACGAGCCTCATTCCTAGCCTGGTACAAAGTGGTAAGTGTATCCCAAGCATCCTTTGCTGTTCTGCAAGAGCGAATGTGAGGAATAATGGCATGTTTGACAGACAAAGCTATCAATGCATGTGCCTGGGCATCTCTGCCATCCTAGTGAATCTGCTCTGCAGTAGGTGCAACAGAAACAGCAGCACAAACAGGAATCTGCGGAATATCATCTTCGACACCATCTTCATCAGCTCCAGCACCTGTATTTGCAGTACCTGTTGTTACAGGTGTAACAGGACGTCTTTCAACACCCTGCACAATGTTCCACAATCCTTTTGCAACCAGTACATGTCGCATCATATAAGCCCATAATGGGTAGTTGGTACCATCCAACTTATCCTCAACAGCCAACATACGGAATACATCACTGCTTTCAGCCATGGCCAGTGACTAAAATACCTTGATGCAAAAAATTGATTGTGTCTCAAAAAGTTGAACGGAACTGCCCAGACGAGTTTTGCTAGACCCGTAGCAGACTTTGAGACGCTTAAACTGGCGAACAGAAACTGGTATATACCTTTGGCACAAAAGGACGAAATAGCCCGCACAAGTGCTGCGATAGTGCGTTCGGAGGCCGAAACGAGCTCAGATCACGATTTCGGCACCACAGAGCGAAGCAGTTTTGATCTCGGAAACACCCTGAGTATGCTCACCAAATTTCGTGCGAATCTGAGACTGCAAATGGAGGAGTGTCGACGACACCCTAGAAGAAGCGACGACCTGCTCTGATACCAATTGTTGGAGATAGACGTCTACGGAAGCACGCGAACAGCACAAGGAAGAAGAAGAAGCTTGGAGCACAAACACACAATACTGAATGTATTACTAGAGAATGTACAAAGATAAGTAGCCCATTAGGGCAATAGGCGTATATACAAGCCGGGGGAAAAAAACCTCCTAAAGAGGGAAAAAAGTGCCCCGGCGGTCCAAGAGTGTTCACACACATCACTACCTAAATATATCAACAATCCTTTATGCATCTTGGACTTCTCAAGGAATTCTGGCTACCTTCATTGACTCTGTTTCATGTAGGCCTTCATGAGTGAGAGAGGAGAGATAATCTCGATGATATTTGTCCCCACTTAAACTCGGATTCCTCCAAAACTGCCACTCTAATCTCTCTAAAAAACAAAACGTTCCAGGCATCACATTCTTTTATAAGAAGCATAAGAAACATGGAAGAAATTAATTAATCATATGATACAAAAATCATTTATGACCTGCCCATAATGTCTCATGCATTTCCTTCATTACTTGCAGCTCAAGATCCCATTTTCCTATGACTCATTATGGATTTTCAACCTTACCCTTAGCATGTCTCCAAGATAATTGTTACGTAGGAAAAAATTGTAAGCTCCATTCCAAATGTTACGAAATGTACTCGTAGTCTAGCTAGGTAATGGTTGTAGTATACTCATATACTTTTCTATGTCTCTCCATTAATCTTCATACTCAGACTCATGAAATTTCTCATACTCATATATATGTGGAACATAGTCAACTAAGTTCACATTCTTTATTAGATCACTTTCAAGATCATCATTAAATCTAGCTCTCGATAACATATAAGCAACCAAATTTTACTTACATGAAATATGAACTAACTCAGAATTTATGAACTTAATATATGAGATCCATCTAAGCATGGGTATATAGGGAAATGAACAATTGGCTATCATACCAATGAGAGGCAAACAATCAATCTCAACTTTGACATTTGCACCAATAAAATATTCTTTGTCTGTTTCCAAAGTTGTTACCACACTCTATAGATCTCGTTTGATCTGTGTATATCTTCATTGTGTTTCATCTAAAATTTTAGCCCCAAACCTAATTGCATATCTATTCCCTTCACTGTGATCTTGACTTATGACCCACCCTATACCAATAGGACTAGTATCAACAATCAACATAATAGGTTTGTTAATAGAATAGTCTACACGATTAAGTATGGGAGCTTCAAGTAACAATTTCTTCAATTTACGCATAGCTTGTGTGTGTTTTTTAGTCCAAATAATTTTTCATTTCTTCCTAAACAATTCATAGAGTCAATTGGAAAGATGCGAAAAGTGTGGGATCCAAATAACATAAAAGATGCAAGTACCAAGAAATCTGCATACCTCACTCACATTGTTACACATTTAAGAAATCTTGCTTATGGCATCAATCTTTTGTGGATATGGATTTCAACCATAATCACCACATAGATGTCCAACAATAAGAACCTCATTGACACCAAAAACAAATTTCTCTATGGAAAATGTGAGACCTACTCCTTCAAATCCTTAAAATATTCGTTCACAATCAAAGATATGTTCAAGAACAAATTTAGAACATCCAACTGAATCGAAAGTAATGTCCTTTACACATTCCTCACTCCCTTTAATTGGAATATCATCAATGAGTGGCATGGCTATATGAGACATAAAATCATGTAAGACCATATTCATAGCACTCATCATATGAACCACAAACTTAGTCTCTCCTTGAGGTAAAATACACATTCACACTAATCCTAAAGGAGTTTTCATTGTGTTTATGTCATGATTATCAATTGCTAATTGGAATTTGTCATACCCAGAATATAAATCACCCATTGAACAGATACAATGTCCTGAAAATGATTTAGTAGACTCACCTACAATAGAGCCTATTCCCACATTTCTTATGGTGAATTTATTGATGGGTTGGAGATCTTGAGTAAAGTGTAGTTTCCCATTCTTTTTAGGCACAAGGAACCATCTATTTGAGTAAGGTGCAACAAATGGCTCTAAAATTCACATGTTTATGCTCTCCTTAAGTAGTTTCATTAGCTCTGGTAATTCAACCTTTGGAACAAGTATAGGGTGAAGATTCCATGGAATATGTGGAACAATAAATATTATCATGGGTGCAACCAATTTCATGAGGATACATAGTAAAGGCTTTTCCATGGCTACATATGATGCTCTCAAATTTATCTCTCTCTACTAGCAAAAGAAAGTCATCATCTCTACCGATTTTCAACTGTTTGATTGTCTCATCCATGCATGTATGTCTGATGTTTTTCTTATCCCGAAGAATTGGATAATTTCTCACATCAATAATTGTTTCGTTACTTCCTGGGGGTAATGGTTGAGCTATGAGTTTGATTTTTTTTGTCTTTAGTTTTGTAATTTATTTCAACTAAGGCATCATGTGTTTGGTTAAATTTTGAGCACTTGTCAACATTGAGAGCATACTCTTGGATTAGATCATACTCATGAAGAGAAGAAAAAGAATAATGTGCGAATTAGAATTTTGCTGAATACATAACTCTAAATCCTCAAGAGTAAAGAAACAATGAGATGTCTTAATCACATGCTCAATGTCCTCATCATGTTCCATGACTTGTTGGTTTTATAATTTGTTTTTGGTTTTTCTAGATAAAGGACTTGGATACTTGACTCTTATGTAGGAAATCTAATCTAGAATCTGGAAAACAAAGTGACAAACTATTATAGATGTTGGTTGGTTGCAAGATGTCAAACCAATGTCCATTGTCCCACTCAAGAATGAATTCTATCCAGAATTTTGATCATATGTAGCTCAAAACGTGAATCAAGGTGCACAATCACTACAAATGCTCATGAACTTGAGTAACACTGGGCTTCTTTCTAATTGTTAATCGATTCCTACCATCATAAATTGAAGTGATTTCATTTAATCCTTAGACTTAATTCTAGCATAGGTAGACCCATGATCCATGGCTTTAGTTTCCATACGACTCTCACAAATAAAGGGCTGACCTAAGAGAACTTCATAGGAGCAATTATCTTGAATAAAGAAGTGAAATTCTTCTATGATTCCTCCTATGGTTATGGGTACACTAGCGCAAGTTCCATACAAGGTACCTACACCATTATCTACAGTTCTCATAGATTCCTTCTTTGAAATCACATTGATTTCAAAGAAGGAATCTATTAATGCATTTACAATGATAGCATTCTCTCTCTCTCTCTCTCTCTCTCTCTCTCTCTCTCTCTCTCTCTCTATATATATATATATATATATATATATATATATATATATATATATATATATATATATATATATATATATATATATATATATATATATATATATATATATATATATATATATATATATATATGTGTGTGTGTGTGTGTGTATGTGTGTGTGTGTTTGTGTCTATGTATGTCTAGGTTAAATAATATCATTTACTGAAGGGCCAATATCTTATCATTATGTATGTTGAATTTAATAACCTCCTCTTCAATGCAAGGTGTGTCACATACATTGAACACAAATCATTAGCTATTGGAATTAATTAGGATCATAATACATATATAGATACATAGATGTCATGTAGATACACATGCATACACACACACCCATATATATATATATATATATATATATATATATATATATATATATATATATATATATATATATATATATATATAGAGTCTGTGTGTATATATATAGATATATGTATGTATGTGTGTGTGTATATATATATATATATATATATATATATATATATATATATATATATATATATATATATATATATATATATATATATATATATATATATATATATATATATATATATGTGTGTGTGTGTGTGTGTGTATGGACACACATACACACATATATATTGTAGTGCTTTCTCAATCACTAGATATCTTCAATTAAATAATTTTGATCTCTCAAGAAGAGTGGAAGAAAGAAAAATTGAAGCTATACAAGATAAGAGAAAATCTAATGTGGTGGAGTAGACAAGATATGACTCAAAGAAATACAAGTTTTTGGTATTCTAGATTTGAATCGATTGATACAATAGCTTTGAAGAATAGCTTCTTGAGAAAGCCTCGACCTCCCAACTATTGACATATCAAGCTTAACATGTGATGATCCAGGATGCCACATATCACTTTTTCATTTCTCTGACATGTATAGTGGTCACACCAGTATATGTCATGGACACTTCATTGAGCATTGCAAGATTTATCTATAGAGAGTGATGGCACATTTGGTTCTTGCTAGGTCACTCATTTATGGACATTAGGATTTTCGTGATGGAATTTTCTTTACATATTGCACTAGTTGTGATGTTGTTTTAGGTCAATCTTGTATATTTCTTTTGTGTATTAGAAAAAGAAGATCATTCTTCCTTGCCTTAATGTGTGTGTGTGTCTGCTCCTGCTTGAATTTGAGACAGAGTGAGTGAGTTCTCTTTCTTACCTCGTTCCTCATGGCATTGTATCAGAGCCTGTGTGGTTGTAGAGCTCGTGGAGAAGTGCGACATTGAAGAGTATGTGAGAACGCATGGAGAAAGTGCAATTCACAACAGACTTCGATTTCAATCTCACAAGGTGGGACCCACTAAGAAACCGAGTCAGTTTGCAAAAATGTAACTTGTGTCCTATTTGGAAACAATGAAATATTATGTGTTTTTTTTGGGATCAAACTACTGTGAGTACAAGAAAACTGTGTCTTTTTTAGATCAAATTGTATGCCATAGTGCAAGAGTGTTCAAGTAGAAGTACTGCTTGTAGTGTGTTTCTAGGGTTGAGATGCTGCAAAAATGGGAAATACGGATAGAAAGAGTTGGCTTATGAGTGAAAATCTATACAAGAACAACTTCCATGCTTGGAGATTCACAAATCATGGATTTTCTCATGGGAAAAGACTACTAGAAGTACATCAAAAGAGAGAATGAAAATGCTCCGCAATTTCCAAAGAGGAATCAGACTACAGACCAGCTAAGAGGATATGTACAATGCAATCAAGGATCATGAAATGTGATGTATTGGCTATTTGTTAGCATACAAGATAGCATGACTAAGAACATACAAGATAGCAGGAAAGGTAATTTATTGGCTATCTCTTAGCATATAGGATAGAATGACTAGGCACATTCAAGATTCAAATACTCCAAATGAGGTTTGCAATAGTTTGGTAACATTTTATTAGACCAATACAAATGCATCAAAATTACAAATGAAGAATGAGCTACATACATTGGAGAAAAAGCGCATGCTCGTAAGTGCCTACACCCTAAAAATCAAAAGTATATGTGAGCCAATTGCATCTATTATCTTGAATGTAGATGATGATGATGATGATAAGGTGGGAGTGTGACTTTGTGGTTTAGGGGCTCCAAATAAGTAGTTCATAACTTCTATTTAGACGAGGAGAAAATTTTTGAAATTTAGCTAGCATGGTGTCCATGGTGACTATTGAAGAAAAGAATCTTGGTGAGAATTCAAACTCCTTAGGGAAACCTACTTCTGAGCATGTATTCTACTCTGGTAGAGGAAGAGGTAGAGGTAGAGGCTTTGGAAGTGGAAGAGGACAAAGTAACCAAGATGAAGGTCAAAAATAGAATCATGTAGGAGGTAGATGATAGTTTCGAGGCAAGCGTAGCCAAAGATACTGCATAAATTTCCAGCAAAATGATTCAGGTAATGAAACTAAAGGATGCTAGAATTGTGTTAAAAATTATCATTTTGAAAGTGATTTCAAGTTGAAGAATCAAAATAATAGAAGGCAGTAAAACAACTATGCATCTAAAAGTGCATATGATTCTGAGAAGTTGTTTATGGTCCAACATCATATGATGAATACAATGTCTATTGATGTTCAGAAATCAAATGGCAATGTGTGATATGTTTGTTCACATGCTTCAAGTCACATGATGAGTCATGTAGAATGGTTCAATACTTTGTATAAATTGCCAATTCTTGGATATGTTGAAAGAGGCGATGGAACATCACATCCTATCACAACATAACAAGAATCTGGTTTCTATTGGAGAAATGGTTGACTAGGGATTACAAGTCAGGTTCAATGTTGATGGGATATATATACAAGAGTACAAATATGATGGAGGATTGATTGCCAAAGGAAAAAAATTTGGTAGGATGTTCACCTTTAATGTGAAAACTCTTCAAATGAATGCAACCATGTTTGCAAAAGGCACATGAGTTATTTTTGATATAGAGGTCAAGCACAAACGAATTGTACATGCAAATTTCTAGAGGCTGAAATTGTTGTAGTCAAAGGAGATTGTCAAATGAATACCAAACTTTGAGGTTGAAGAGATGCAAAAAGTATGTGCAACATGTCAATCTGGTAAATAGTCAAGAGCATCATTTCCGCATGACAAGCATGTTAGTCAGAATGTGCTAGAAATAGTACATACCGATGTTTGGGGTCCTATAAAGACCACATCTACGGGTGGTTGTAGGTTTCATGTTACTTTCATTGATGACCATACATGAAAAGTATGTATATATTTCATGAAAGAGAAGAATGAGGTTTCCAATCACTTCCAAAATTTTAAGGCTATTGTGGAAAAGTATACACAAAATATGATCATACATTAAGATGTGATGGAGGAGGTGAATATATATGTCAAATGAGTTGAGTATATTTCTAAAATGTCATGGAATTCGACAACACTTTTCACTCAGGTACACGCCACAGAAGAATGGAATTATTGAACACAAAAATAGAAATATTGTAGAAATAGCAAGAGCCTTGATGGCTTAAAAGAATATCCCTCATTGTTATTGGATGAAAACTTTGATCAGTGTTGTATACATCAAGAACAAAACTTTGAACTCTTGTGTACATCAAGTTACACCTTAAGAGACATTTATAGTTAAAACTCCAAGCTGATTGGATAGGAAAGTATTTGTCTGTATCGCATATGTACATGTTCCATATGATTTGAGGACGAAGCTTGATCTAAGAGCAGAAAAATGTATGTTCATTGGTTACTACCTGGCAAAAAAAGGATATAAATTTTATAACCCACTCACAAAATGAATGAAGGTAAGGAGACATGTGGTGTTTGATGAAATGTAAAGCTTCTATGTAGATGCCAAAGAAAGAATTTATCTTAACTCAAATGACAAAGGAAATGGTGAAAACAAAAGTGCAAAATCTCAAGTTTTGAGTGGACTTGATTCACCACCAAGGAGTAGTTCCAACTCAAATCCATGGAGTTGAACATTGCATGAAGTTTTTGAAACTAGAAAATTCATCAACTACATCAAAGAAA
Organism: Ceratopteris richardii; assembly: GCA_020310875.1. NCBI lineage: Eukaryota > Viridiplantae > Streptophyta > Polypodiopsida > Polypodiales > Pteridaceae > Ceratopteris > Ceratopteris richardii. The sequence goes on along the minus strand of CM035430.1, from coordinate 136,232,531 downwards.
GGTAAAGAAAAGCTTTCTACTAGTAGTGAAGCATCTAAATCTTTTGAAGACATTGGTGGAGATTCAAGGGGTTCAGAAAAGATCCTTGATGAGGAACTTGTATTGGCCTTTGTGAAGACTCCAAAAGGAAGAAAGGCACATGCAAATGATACAAAGAGAAGTGACCAAGGACCAAGAAGGTCAGGGAGGATTTGGAGTTCAGTGCAACAATTGATGTATGATAATTACATGGCTCGTCATTATGCTTACATGACTAAGGTAATACAACATGTTTGACCTTCTTGTTTTGAAGATGCAATTAGAAATGCAGATTGGGATAATGCTATGGATGATGAGATGGCTCCAATTTATGGAAATGAAACATGGAATCTAGCTCCATTGCCAGAAGGAAAGAAAAAAGCATAGTGAGGTGCATTATCATTTCATCATGGAAAAGGTATTAGCACAATATTAACCTTGTTTTTGTGAGGATAGATGAGAAGGTTGCCCATATTTTCACTAAAGCATTTCATGGAGCTAAGAGAAGATGCTTGGATTTTAGGACATGAAGATGAGCTTGAGGGGGAGTGTTGAGTTATCAAGCTCAACGTGTGATGATCTAGGATGACATGTATCAATTTTCTCTAACATGTATAATGTTAATATCTAGGAGTTGCATATAAGAAGTTTAGAACTTCTATTGAGACTAAGGAAAATATTCCAAATTTTATTGATCTCATGTCCATGCTGATTATTGAATAAAATAATCTTGATGAGGATTCAAACTCCCAAGGAAAATCTAGTTTTGAGAAAGTATTCTACTCTATAAGAGGATTATGTAGATGTATAGGCTTAGAAAGGGGAAGAGGACACAATAACCAAGACTAAGGTCAACAACATAATCATGAAGGAGGTAGAGGTTTCAAAGGGGGGGAGCCAAAGAGGCCACATAAATTGCCAAAGAAATGATTCACGTAATGAAAATAAAGGACTCTATAAATATGGTAAACTTGGTCACTTCAAATGTGATTGGAAGTTGAAGAATAAAAATAACAGAACACAACAAAACAATTATGCATCCATAAGTCTTCATGATTTTAAGACGTTATTCATGGTCCAACATCATATGATGGATATGATGTCTCTTCATTTTTTAAATCAAATGGTAATGTCTAGTATGTTGATTCAAGTGCTTTAAATCACATGACCATTCATATAGACTAGTTTACTAGTTTCCTAAAATTGCTAGTTCTTGGATATGTTGAAATAGGGGATAACACATTACATCCTATCATGCAGATAGGAAACATAGCACTATCTATGCAGGGTGGGATGGTTAAACATCTTTTTGATTTTTTGCATGTTCAAATATAAAAAAGAATCTAGTTTTTGTTGGAGAAGTGGTTGACGAGGGAACATAAGTAAGGTTCAATGCTGATGAGTTATATGTAGAAGAGTACAAATTGGATGAAAGCTTTATTACCAAAGGAAGAAAAGTGGGTAGGATGTTCACCCTAAATATGAAAATTCCTAAAATTAATGCACGATGTCTACAAAACATGCATAATTATTGCTTATATAAAGATATCGCACAAATGAATTGGACATGCAAATTTGTAGAGGCTGAAATAAATGAAGCTAAAGGAGATTGTTGATGGACTACCCAACTTCAAGGTTGCAGAGATGCAAAAGGTATGTGCATCATGTCAATTTGGTAAGCAATCAAGAGCATCATTTCCCCATGACAAGCATGTCAGTGAGAATGTTCTAGGAATAGTTCATACAATGTTTTGGGTCATGCGAAGACCACATCTATGGGTTGTTCCAGGTTTTATGTTAATTTCATTGATGAACATATATGGAACTTTATGGAAATGAAAGCTAAAAGTTGGTTCCATTACTGCAGGGAAAGAAACCCATATGCTACAAGTTTGTTTACAAGGTAAAGCACAATGCTAATGGTAGCATAAGAATGTATAAAGCACGATTTGTAGGAAAAGTATATGCACAGACATATGGCATAGATTTTGATCAAGTTAAGGGGTTGAGTATAGAGGTGGTGTAATGGTAGCATGTGAAGAAAAATGGCTAGAGATGCTACTTGCAGATTTAGGTGTGGAAGTGCGAAAACCTATCACCATCTATTATGATAGCCTTAGAAACATAAAGTTAGCATGGAATCCTCTTTTTCATGCTAGAAAAGAGTGTATCAAGATGTATTATCATTTCATCAAGGAAAATGTATTAGGAAGTGATATTCATCTTGTTTATGTGAGGATAGATGAGGAGGTTATTTATATTTTTGATGGAGCACGTTTATGACAATCCTAAGTATTGTCTTGAGCCTCACAAAGTAATAGAAGAAGCCTTAAAGTGAATACAATGTAAAGTTCACTTGTGAACTACCTCTTGTAACTCTTTGAAGTCTTTACTTGATGTAAAAGTGAAAGAATCTAAAGTGGTTGAGTCCACTTGATCAAAAAGGGAAAGAAAAGCCACGAATTTGTGATTGAAGGTAGTTGGAGAATCAAATCAATCTCTAATAGATTGGAGAGTGATTGTAGGAAGCTAGGCTCCCAAGACCAACTATAAACACATAGTCATGGTCATGAGAAGACCTCCACGAGCTGAGCTTTATGCCATATCAAGGTGTGGTTTGAAGGCACACATATGTATCAATAAGTCCATTGTATTCTACAATCAATATGCTTTCATTTTCATGATCATTTGAGCTCATATATTCATGTTCTTGTGGAGTGTACTATTCACTGCCATATCTATCAATTTTCTCAGTTAGGTTGCAAGGATGATTTCTCTAAGATTGGTGAATTATTTGCATGCTTTAAAATGTTTTACGATCCTCATAGTGTCTAGTATATGCCTACAAATTTTCATGAGCATTGGATGCTTTAGTCGTGAGATATCGCCATTTTACTGCGCATGGGTCTGAGTACTATTGCAGCCTGGGAAAATTGGGGTCATCCTATGACTTGCTAAACTTCCTTCTCCTTGTGTAGTCCATCATTTTTGTTGAAATAACTCTTGATTGTTAGCTTAATAAGATAGTAAGAGTTCACCGAAAGGAATTAGGTTAATTGCTGCTATCGCTAGAGAACTGTTCAAAACTTTGGATAGGTGTATGAACATAAATAGCGAGTTTTTGGCTCTTGAATGTACTCCAACTTATCTGTTTTGATTCAACTTTTTGAGAGTGATCTTCCAAGGTACATAGGGTGTCAAATACATCCTTTGGCAAGATAAAAGGGCCCACCACATATCCGTGGAGTCCATTTGGCTAGTGTATTGCAAAGGTTTTGCAGCACCACTTCATCTTCATCAACTAGAAATCCATCTCTTCATAGTGGTATCAGAGCAAGGTTGGACAACATGGAAGATGGATTTCCTTCATCAATTGACAAATTAGATAGACGTAACTACTCAGCCTGGTCATTAAAGATGGAAGCTTATCTTCAAGGTAGGAATTTATATGGTTATATAGCTAGAGATGAAGTTATGCCAATTTTCAGGAACAAAGGTCAACCAACACAAGAAGAGCAAGAAAGATTGAGCACATGGTGGTCCAAGGATGCACTTGCAAGGTCTTATCTCCTCAACTCTATCTGAGATTTTTTGTTGCCTCACATAAGAAGTTGCAAAACATCTCAGGAAGTGTGGAATGCACTTGAAGCCTTCTTCTCTTCAAGTAAAAAAGCTAGGAAGCATCAACTAGGACTGGACTTCACAACTCTCAATAAAGATCCCAAACAAAATGTGACTGATTTTGTCACAAAGCTCAAGGACATAGCACATCAGTTGGGAAGCATTGGAGAGGTAATAGATGAAGAACAAATTGTAAGGCAGGTCATCAATGGCTTGAAGGGAGATGACAAGTGGGAAGCATTCATCACATCTATGGATCTATACATGGATATGCATGAACCAGATTTCAACACACTCATAGGACAACTACTTACTCAAGAGGCCAAGCTTATCAAGAATGGAGAAAGCCCCAAAGGTAATCAATCTTCAGCTTTATATATTGATAAAAGCAAGTCCTAAGAAAACAAAGGAAGAGGAAAGAAAGTAGATCATGAAGCAGGTACACATCAAGCTGACTATGCAAGTAGAGGAAGACATGGAAGAGGTAGAGGGAGAGGAGGAAGACAAGGTAGGGGAAGATCCCAAGGCTCTAATTCATGCTCTATTTGTGGATTAACTAATCATACAACTGAAAATTGATTTAGGAATTCCAGGAATCAAAGAGCTAGAGGCTACAAGAGGAAGTTATGGCTACTCAAGAGGAAGGTTCAACAATTATCATGGCAACTACAACAATTACAACCATTCAAACTATCAAGGAGGCAATAGGGGAAGAAGAGACTTCAATAACTACACAAAAGATTCAAATCAATAGGACTCATTGCTAATCATGAATATGGCCATGCGTGAAGGTAAATCTGATGAGCATGTTTTCTACATAGATATAGGTTGTTTCAATCATGTGGCCGGAAATGTGGAACTCCTATTAGATTTAGAAGATCCAAAGAACAAGCATGGGGTACAAACAGGAGATGATACAGACACCTTGTGGAGAAAATAGGAAATGTCAAAGCACCTGATGGAAACATCAACTTATTCAGTAAGGTACTCTATGTACCTACCATTACAAAGAATTTGATAAGTGTTGGGCAGATAGTAGAGAAAGGGTTGCAAGTCACATTCACAAAAGCAGGAGCATTTTTTGAAGATCCAAGTCAAGGATTCAGGAGAATTGCAAAAGGTGAAAAGACAGGTAGATTGTTTACATTTGAATTACAAGACACTAGAAACATTGCTCTCTTTAACTATGATAGTCAGACACTCACACAATTGGAAGTATGGCACAAAAGGTTAGCACATATTGGTGAAAGATCATTAAAGAAAATTTGCAGGGACCAAAGTGTACTTGGACTCCCTAACTTGTCAAACAACACATGATTTATAAGTGTAGTGCATGTCAATCTGGAAAGTCTCACAGGTTACCATTCATGAAGAAAGGATATATGCATGGAGATCTCTTGGAGTTGGTTCACATAGATGTATGGGGACCTAGCAAGGATGCTTCAATATCTAGATCAAGGTATTATGTCTGCTTCATTGATGATTGCAGTAGGTGGACTATATTATACTTTATGAAACACAATGATGAAGTATTTTCATGCTGCAAAAGATATTTGGCTCTTGTGAAGAATCAAACATGTAAAACACTAAAAAAGCTAAGGTCAAATGGAGGGGGAGAATACTTCTCCCATGAATTTGACTCCTTTCTTCAAGAAAGAGGAATCAAAAGAGAGATCACTACAAGGTACACTCCTGAGAAAAATGGAGTGGTAGAAAGAAGGAATAGGACAATTGTTGAAATTGAAAGGTCTATGCTAAATGAAAAGCACTTACCTAATTACTTATCGACTGAGGCTGTATCCACAAGCACTTATGTGATTAACAGGTTACCTTCATAATCACTTGATGGCATGACACCATATGGGGCTTGGAATGGAAGAAGACCAAGCTTGGATCATTGTAAGATTTTTGGATGTGTTGCTTTTGCTCACGGTCCTTCACAATTTAGAGGCAAGATGGATCCCAAAGCAGAAAGGTGTGTATTCATTGGATATGACAACAATAAAAAGGGCTACAGACTATACAATCCAACAACCAAAGGATTCTTGGTGAGTAGAGATGTAGTATTTGATGAGAATAGTTCTTGGTATGAAGATTCATGTAGAAACCTCAACCTACCTTATGATCTTGAAGAAGATTTTTCGAATCTTGTTAAGGTTATTTCTTGAAAGTTGAAGAGTAGGATAACTCAGAAGATGATGAAGCAACTATGAAGAGTTGGATAGGTATGTGCTTGAAGATGAAGACGTGTTGCAAATCCTTGATCTACACCAACCAAATGAACTCCAAGAGTATGTGATGGGCCCTTTTAGCTTGCCAATGGATGTATTAGATACCCTATGTACCTTGGAAGATCACTCTAAAAAAGATAGATCAAAACAGATATGTTGGAGTTAGCTCATAAGTGAAGAACTTGCTATTTTGGTTCATACACCTGTCCAATGTTTTGCATAATTCTCTGAGCAGAGCAGCAATAAGCTTAATTCCTTTTGGGGAAGTCTAGCTAACTTAAATATCTAACTTTCAAGAATAATCGCATAAAAAATAATGAATCACACACTGAGAATGATGTTTAACAAGTGATGACATCATCCTGATTTTCACGGGCTGCTATAGTAATGAGACCAATGAGCATACTCAAGATTTAAGAATTCAATGATGATGAACATTTGTATCATATACTAGAGAGTATGGTGAATCCAACAAGCTTTAAATCATTGAATTTGGGTACTTACACACTACGAAATAGCTCTAACAAGATAAGTAAAAAAGTCAGGTATCTGAGAGAGAAGTGAAAATGAACAGACCGGGCTAACTTCAACTGAACATAAATGAAGATTGAAACACTCAAATGAAATGAAAACTGATCCGCATATAGTAGACTTATAGAGATAACATTACCAAGTTAAATCACTGAAAATGATGCACCAAGCTCAGAGAAACCATCTCCGCAATCTGACTGAGAAAACTGAGAGATATGGCAGTGAGTAGTACACTTCACAAGAACATGGAAATATGAACTCAAATGATCATGAAAATGAAAGTATATTGATTTTAAAACACAATGGACTTACTGGTAGATATGTGTGCCTTGAAGCCACACCTTGATATGGCATAAAGCTCAGCTCTTTGAGAACTTCTATGAGGTCTCTCTAACCACGACTAAAACTGCCATCTATTTATAGTTGAGCTTGGGAGGCTAACTTCCATCAATCACTCGCCAATTAATAAGTGATTGATTTGATTCTCTATCTACCACAACTCACGAATTCGTGGCTCCTCTTTCCCTTTTTGATCAAGTGGACTCAACCACTTAAGATTCTTTCACTTTTACATTAAGTAAAGTCTTCAAAAGTTACAAGAGGTAGTTCACAAGTGAACTTTACATTGTCTTCATTTTAAGGCTTCTTCTTTGAATTTGTGAGACTCAAGCCAATACTTAGGCTTGTCATAGACTTGCTCCAACAACTCCCCCTCAAGCCAAGTATGCTTGAGGTCTTCAATCTTCCAAGATTACCTGCAAACCTATCATAGCCTTGAATTTGCAAAGCTTTGTACCATCCAATGCTTTGGTTAGAATATCTGCACATTGTTGATGAGTGGACACATATGATATTTGAATCTCTTTGCTAAGAACCTTCTCTTGTACATAGTGATAATGAACTTCAATATGTTTATTCCTTGCACGAAAAATAGGATTAGCATCCAAATGAATAGAACTCATATTGTCACAAAAAATTGTTGGAGTTCCAAACTCCAATCCAAGATCTGTGAATAATGTCTTCATCCACATAGCTTTCTGAGCAGCTATGGCAAGACCTCTATACTCAGCCTCTGTGGAAGAAAGAGCAACTGTAGGTTGCTTCTTGGATCACCATGAAATAAGCTTTGAACCTGCAAAAGTAAGATATCCTGAAGTGCTCCTTCTATCTTCCTTGGAACCAGCCCAATCTGCATAAAAAAATAGCTTCAAACCTAAATAAGATACATAAGGATAATAAAGTGCTTCATTTATGGTTCCTTTGAGATACTTCAGAATCCTTTTGGTAGCATCCATGTGTGGTTTCCTTGGTGTGTGCATAAATTGACTTAGCACACTCACACTTTTGTCAATGTGGCATAGTTGAGACTACCCACTAGACTTTGATATGATGTGATGTCCTCTATGAGTTCACCTTCATGTGAGCTCAATTTGTGATTGACCTCCATTGGAGTACCTGCAATCTTACAATTTTGCATCTTGAATTTTGCTAACATGTCCTTAATGTACTTTCCTTGAGTGAGAAACAAACCATGATCTTTGTAGACAACTTCCAAACCTAGGAAGTAGGCAAGTGAGCCCAAATCACTTATCTTGAACTCTTCCCTCATCTGATCTTTGATTCTCTTCATACCATTTGCCTCATTTCCTATCAATATAATATCATCTATATATACACATAGGTAGATGATCTCAGAATTACTCTTTTTTATAAAGAGTGAAGGATCTGCCTTGATTGGTTGAAAGCCTTTGTCCTGCAAGAATAAAACAAGCATGAAATTCCAAGCTCTTGCATCTTGCTTGAGACCATACAAAGCTTTGTTAAGTTTACACACATAATCAGGATAAAATTGATCCTCAAAACGAGGCGGTTGTGCCATATATACCTCTTGTGTTATCCAACCATTCAAGAATGCATTCTTTACATCTAGTTGAAGTATCTTCCAATTCTTGGAAGAAGCAATACTAAGTAACACTCTGATTGTAGGCATCTTTGCTACAAGAGAGAAAGTTTGTTCATAATCAACTCCTTGAGTTTGTGCAAAGCCTTTTGCTACAAGTCTTGCCTTATACCTGTTTATGGAACCATCGAAATTCTTTTTGAGCTTGTAAACCCATCTTGAGCCTATTACCTTCATAGATGAAGTCTTGGGCACCAAATCCCAAGTGTTGTTTTCCTCAAGTGCTTCAATTTCTTCCTTCATTGCATGCTTCCATTGTGTTTTTACTTTGCCCTCTTCAAATGATGTTGGCTCCTCTCGGTTTATGTCCTGTGCTATGTAGATAGAATGTTTAGTTACTAATCAGGTGTCAAACCCATACCTTTCTGGTTTTTTCTTTTCGCTCATATATCTTCTTAGGCCATGATGTGATGATTCTGCCTTATGTCCAAGTTCCTACAATTTTGCTTTACCTTTAGACTTCCATGCTTTGATCTTTTCCATCTGAGATTCTTCATCATCCTCTGAGGTGTCTTGTTCTTCAATCTCTGGTTGTTCTCTACCAAGCTTTGGAAAATCTTCTTCAAGATCATATGGTGAATCGACCTTCCTACATGAATCTTCATACCATGAATTGTTCTCATAAAAAACTACATCTCTATTTACCAAGAATCCTTTGTTGGTAGGATTGTATAACATGTAGCCCTTTTGATTGTTGTCATATCCAATGAATATGCACCTTTCTGCCTTTGGATCCATCTTGCCTCTAACCTGTGAAGGAACATGAGCATAAGCAATGCAACCAAAAAATTTACAATGATCTAAGCTTGATCTTCTTCCATTCCAAGCCTCATATGGAGTCATCCCATCAAGGGATTTTGAAGGCAACCTGTTAATCAAGTAAGTGGCTATAGATACAACCTCAGCCCATAAGTAATTAGGTAAATGCTTTTCATTCAACATAGACCTTGCAGCTTCAACAATTGTCCTATTCCTTCTTTCTACCACTCCATTTTGCTTAGGAGTGTACCTTGTAGTTACCTCTCTTTCACAAAAGTAAAATATCTTTTGAAACATGAAAAAAATTCATCTTTGTGTTTCATAAAGAATAGGATAGTCCACCTACTGCAATCATCAATGAAGGAGACATAATACCTTGATCCAGATATGGAAGCATCCTTGCTAGGTCCCCATACATCTGTATGAACCAACTCCAAGAGATCTCCATGCATATAACCTTTCTTCATGAATGGTAACCTATGAGACTTTCCAAATTGACATGCACTACACTTATAAATCATGTGTTGTTTTGACAAGTTAGGGAGTCCAAGTACACTTTGGTCCCTACAAATTTGCTTTAATGATCTTTCACCAATATGTGCCAATCTCTTGTGCCATACCTCTAGTTCTGTGAGTGTTTGATTACCATAATTGAAGAGAGCTATGTTCCTTGTGTCTTGCAACTCAAAGGTGAATAGTCTACCTGTCTTTTCTCCCCTTGCTATTCTTTTGAACCCTTGGCTAGGGTCTTCAACATATGCTCCTCCTCTTGTGAACCTGACTTTCAATCCTTTCTCTACTATCTGCCCAACACTTATCAAATTCTTTGTAATGGTAGGGACATAGAGTACCTTACTGAGTAGGTTGATGTTTCCATCAAGTGCTTTGACATTGCCTATTTCCTCCACAGGATGTCTTGTATCATCTCCTGTTTGTACCTCATGCTTATTCCTTGGATCTTCCAAATCTGATAGGAGAGCTACATTTCCTGTCACATGATTGGAGCAACCTGAATCTATGTAGAAAACATGCTCATCACATTTATCTTGTGGCATAGCCATGTTCATGATCAATAATGAATCCTCTTTGTTTGATTCTTCTATGTAGTTATTGAAGTCTCTCCTTCCTTTGTAGCCTCCTTGATAATTTGAATGACTATAGTTGTTGTAATTGCCATGGTAGTTGTTGAACCTTCCTCTTGAGTAGCCATAACTTCCTCTATTGTATCCTCTTCCTCTTTGATTCGTGGAATTCCTAAAGCAATTTTCAGTTGTATGATTAGTTAGTCCACAAATAAAAAATGGGTTGGAGTCTTAGGATCTCCCCCTACCTTGTCTACCTCCTCTTCCTCTACCTCTACCATGTCTTCCTCTACCTGCATAGTTAACTTGATATGTACCTGCTTCATCATCCACTTTCTTTGCCTTTCCTTTGTTATCTTTGGACTTGCTTTTATCAGTGTATAAAGCTGAAGATTGATTACCTTTAGAGCTTTATCCATTTTTTATAAGCTTTGCCTCTTGAGTGAGTAATTGTCCAATGAGTGTATTGAAATCAGGTACATGCATGTCCATATACAAATCCATAGTTGTGGTGAATGCTTCCCACTTGTCATCTGCTTTCAATCCATTGATGACCTGCCTTACAATTTTCTCTTCATCTATTACCTCTCCAATGCTTCCCAACTGATCTGCTATGTCCTTGAGCTTTGCGACAAAATTAGTCACATCTTGGTAGGGAGCCTTCTTGAGAGTTGTGAAATCCAGCCATAGTTGATCTTCCTAGCTTTAGTACTTGAAGAGAAGAAAGCTTCAAGTGCATCCCACACTTCCTGAGATGTCTTACAACTTCTAATATGAGGCCAAAAAAATTCTAAGATAGAGTTGAGGAGATAAGACCCTGCAAGTGCATCCTTGGAGCTCCATGTGCTCAATCTTTCTTGCTCTTCGTGTGTTGGTTGACTTTTGTTCCGGAAACTTGGCATAACTTCATCTCCAACCACATAACCATATAAACTTCTACCTTCGAGATAAGCTTCCATTCTAAATGACCAAGCTGAGTAGTTACCTCTGTCTAATTTGTCAATTGATGAAAGAAATCCATCTCCCATCCTTGCTCAGATACCACTATGAAGAGATGGATAGGTATGTGCTTGAAGATGAAGAGGTGTTGCAAAATCCTTGATCTACACCAGCCAAATAAAGTCCAGGAGTATGTGGTGGGCCCTTTTAGCTTGCCAATGGATGTACTAGACACCCTATGTACCTTGGAAGATCACTCTCAAAAAGATAGATCAAAACAGATAAGTTGGAGTTAGCTCAGAGGTGAAGAACTTGCTATTTTGGTTCATACACCTATCCAGTGTTTTGCATAATTCTCTGAGCACAGCACTAATTAGCTTAATTCCTTTTGGGAAGTCAAGCTAACTTAAAGAGATAACTTTCAAGAGTAATCGCATAAAAAATAATGAGCCACACAGTGAGAATAATGTTTAACAAGTGATGACATCATCTCGATTTTCACGGGCTGCTACAATAATGAGACCCGTGAGCAAAACAATTGATGTAACTCAAGCTCTAAGAATCCAATGATTATGAAAATTTGTAACCCTATACTAGACAGTATTCGAACTCCAACAACATTTAAATCATTGAATTTGGGTAAGTACACACTGAGAAAAAGCTCTGGCGAGATGAGTAAAAAAGTCGGGTACCTGTCAGACAATTGAAAATGAACAGACAGGGATAACTTCAACTGCACATAACTGAAGATTGAAACACCCAAATTTAATGAAAATTAGTGAGCATATAGTTGACTTTTAGAGCTAACTTTACCAAGTTAAATCACTGAAAATGATGCACCAAGCTCAGAGAAACCATCTCGGAAATCTGACTGAGAAAACTAAGAGATATGGCAGTGAGTAGTACATTTCACAAGAACATGGAAACATGAACTCAAATGATCATGAAAATGTAAGTATATTGATTTTAAAACACCATGGACTTACAAATACATATGTTTTCCTTGAAACCACACCTTGAAATGGCATAAAGCTCAGCTCTTCGAGGTCTTCTCTCAGGTCTCTCTAACCATGACTAAAACTGCCATCTATTTATAGTTGAGCTTGGGAGGCTAACTTCCCTCAATCACTCTCCAATCAATTAGTGATTGATTTGATTCTCTATGTACCACAAATCACGAATTCATGGCTCCTCTTTCCCTTTTTGATGCCGCTAGATGCATGGAACTTACATTATCTCCAAATATGTGAGGTTGGGAACTCACAAGTCCCAAATCTATATACAATGCTTTCAACCATATTGCCTCTTGAGTTGCTATGGTCAAGCCTCTGTACTCTGCTTCAATTGAAGATAAAGCAACTGTTGGTTGCTTCTTGGAACTCCATGACACTAGCTTTGAACCTGCAAATGCTAAGTAACCAGACGTACTTTTTCTATCATCCTTAGCTCCTGCCCAATCTGCATTTGAGTAGATTTTGATATCAAAATCTGAAGAGTAAGGATAGAATATACCTTCGTTGATTGTACCTTTGAGATACTTAAGTACTCTCTTAGCCGCATCCATGTGTGGTTTTCTCGGTGAGTGCATGAACTGACTAAGCACTCCCACACTCTATGAGATGTCTGCCCTTGTATGAGTAGCATATATCAAGCTACCTACCAAGCTTTGATACTCTTTAATGTCTTCAATTTTCTCACCTTCATAAACACTAAGTTTATGATTCATCTCCAAAGGTGTACCTGCAGGTTTAGTGTTCTCCATTTTGAACTTGAGAAGAAGATCCTGAATGTATGTTCTTTGAGTCAAATACATTCCTTCATCTGTGTATATCACTTGCATACCTAGGAAATATGTGAGCTCACCTAGGTCACTGATTTTGAACTCCTCTTGCATGTGTCTTTTGATCCTTTGAATGCCATTTAGATCATCAGCTGTCACAATAATATCATCTACATATACACATAGATAGATAACCTCATTGTGATCCCTTTTGATGAATAGAGAAGGATCTGAGCTGCTAGCTTTGAATCCTTGATCTTGAAGATATGTAACCAACCTATAATTCCAAGCTCTAGGAGCTTGTTTCAATCCATACAATGCTTTCTTAAGTCTGCAAACATAAGATGGATGATTAGGGTTTTCAAAACATGGAGGTTGTGACATGTATACCTCTTCACTTATCCAACCATTTAAGAATGCATTTTTCACATCAAGTTGGAGGAGTCTCCAATTCCTTGCAGCAGCTACACTTATCAATGTCCTGATTGTAGTCATCTTTGCAACTGGCGAAAATGTTTCCTCATAGTCTATACCATGAGTTTGTGAGCATCCTTTGGCAACTAATCTTGCTTTGTACCTGCAAACTGATCCATTTGAATTTCTTTTAACTTTATATACCCATCTGCAACCAATTACCTTTTGATTCGGCGACATTGGAACCAAATCCCAAGTGTCCATCTCCTGCAATGCATCTATCTCTTCGTTCATGGCCTTTTCCCAATTAGGGTTTCCCTTTGCCTCTTCATAGGTTGAGGGTTCCTCTGAAATAGAGTCTTTTACCAAGTATATTGAATGCTTCGTAAGAAATGTGGATTCATATCCATACCTTTCTGGTTGTTTCTTCTCTCTTGCTGATCTTCTAGGTGCTTGTTTGGAGCATTCTCCAACTTCTTGCATCTTTGCTTTGCCTCTTGACTTCCATAGCTTGTAATCCTTTTCTCTTTCATCTTGGTCATCGTCTGTATCACTTCTTGGATCTTGGACCTGTGTATCATGGATGTAGCCTTTGTGGTTGAATGGTTGTCTTTGTGCCTTCCCAATCTGATATGCATCACACCTGTTGATCATGTGTTGCTTTGATATGTTCGGTAGTCCTAGAACACTTTGATCCCTGCATATATCCTTCAAGGTTCTTTCATTCACATGAGCAAGTCTCTTATGCCACACTTCAAGCTCACTTAGGGTTTAAGACCCAAAGTTGAATAGAGCTATGTTCCTGGTTTCTCCTACTTCAAAAGTAAAGAGCCTACCATGCTTCTCACCTCGGGCTATCTTCTTGAAGCCTTGACATGGATCTTCCAAAAAAGCTCCATGTTGGGTGAACCTAACTTGCAAGCCTTTTTCAACTATTTGGCCTACACTTATTAGGTTTTTAGTGATAGTGGGTACATAGAGAACCTTACTCAGAATGTTTGTCCTGCCATTGGAAGCTTTGACATTACCAATCTTCTCCACATTGTGCTTTGTGTCATCCCCTGTTTGCACTTCATGTCTATGCTTTGGACTTTCCAAATCAGATAGAAGAGCAATGTTGCCTGCAACATGATTCGAACATCCTGAATCTATGTAGAACAAATGATCATCTTCTTTACCTTCTTTGTGGCTTAGATTCATAAGAAGCAATGAGTCTTCATGTGGTTGATCTTCTCAATAATTGTTGTAGTCCCTTCTATTATAGCTTCTATTGTTGTTGTTGAAGTTGTGTCCACCTCTGCCTCTATTGCTGCCATATCCACCTCTTCCACTTCCTTTTTGGGTCTTCCCATTGAACCAACAATTCTGAGTGGTGTGGTTGGTCTTATCGCATATGGCACAAGGTTGAACATTTTGACCTTTGGCTTTGTCTTGCTTTGGTCCTTTCTTCTTCCCTTTCCACTTGCTCTTGCTTGCGAAGTTGGCTTGAGAAGTCTCTTCTTCATCTTCTTCCTTCTTCTTGCCTTTCTGCTTCTTATCCTTCTTATCTGCATATAGAGCACTACTTGAATTACCATGATAAGAGTCACCTTCCTTTATGCTATTGTTGGCGTCTTGATTGAAGAGTTGTCCAAGAAAGATGTTGAAGTCTGGAGTTTGCACATCCATGATGAGATCATAAGCCGTCGTGAGGGATTGCCATTGATTATCACTTCGAATGACGTTGAGAATTTGTCTCATGATGACCTCTTCTTCAATTAGCTCTCCAATGGATGCTAACTGATCTGCAACCTCCTTGACCTTGGTAACAAACTCTGTGATAGTTTGTTTAGGTGTCTTCTTCATTTGCTTGAACTCGTTCCAAAGATGATTCTTTCTTGCTTTGGTACTAGCAGAAAAGAAAGTCTCGAGGGCATCCCAAGTCTCTTGAGATGTCTTGCATCCTCTAATATGTGGTAATAGAAAGTCAGAGATAGAGTTTAGTATGTATGACCTTGCTTGAGCATCCCTTGCGCATCAAAGTGTGAGCTTATCTGTCTCCTCTTGTGTAGGTCCTCCTTTGGATCTTGGAATAGGCATAGCTTCATCACCTGCTACAATTCCATGAAGATTTCTACCTTGCAAATAGGCCTTCATTCTAATTTGCCAAGCCGCATAGTTGTGTCGATCAAGCTTCTCGATCATTGAGGGAAAGCCGTCACCCATCTTGATCTAGCTCTGATACCACTGAAAAAACTTGGAGAAGCTTGTCGAAGGTAAAAAAGTGTGTTTCGAAGCGATGAAGTTTGGTCAAGCCAACCAGCACAAGACCAGCCGTTGAGCTTATGGAGACTCAAATAGATCTTATAGGCATGTGATAAGCTCAAAAAACTTACTATCTATGGAAGAGACAATGAACTTCAAAAGCCCATAGCGACCAACGTGATTACAATTAGAAAAACTCCTTTTATGGGAGTGATACACATAGGGTTGAGTGTATGGAATGTACAAAAGTATAAGGAATAAGCAAAATATGCTATAGGAATGAATGCGACATTCACCGGTGGTACTTCCTATTTTTCAGGAATACGCAGAGATTGACCCGGAGACAGAAAAACTGATATCTCTCCAAATCTACTATACCAAATGCTTTGCAAATTTAGAAGCATAAACTAGAGACCAATACCTTTCCAATGAGTCATCTTGCACTCAGTTTGGAGCTTTGAGGAGAGAGCAGCAACCTCTGCAAGATTACTGTTGGCGAAGAAGATGATGCAGAAAATTGAAGGAGCAAGACAATGATGGTCACAAGTGTATGTATATTGCTTCGATGTAATGTAAAAGTGATTTCAAGTCCTTATATAACCTCTAGGAGTGTTCCACGACTTTTATAAGTTGAATTTGAATTCAAATGAAGGTGGGAATGGTTGTTGGAGGGAATCAATTCACTTTCCTACAATCTAGGAAAAGTGAAGATCTAGTTTGATCTACTTTTAGGTGATTTTATTTGCTTGATTGAATGCAAATTCAACCACCACAAAGTCGTGGGATTTAAGCTCTATATTTGTACCTTTACATGTGTAAAGCTCAAGGCTTTTACAACGGTAAATGAACCATAAAAAATCTCTCAAAAAAATACAATACATGAGCATATAAAAAAGAACTCTCCAACGGATATTTTTTCGACGCGATAGCCTTTGATGTAGATCAAATCCACCTCAAGCATAGTGTAAGCTTGATGTTCCAACACTATATAGTGTCAATTTTAGTTTGTTCTATGAACACAGAAGGTTCAAATTCGAAGAAGCCAAGGATTATGATTGGAGGAAAGATGAAGCTAAACTTAATGAAATATGTTCTTCATGCTCCCACAATCACAGAGAACTTAGTTTATGTGGGTCAAATGGTTGAGAGAAGATTACAAGTCAAGTTCAATTAGAAACATTGATTTGTGGAAAACCCTAAAGAGGGGTACAAATTGATAGCCAACAATGTCACAAGAAAGGAGATAAGGAAGAGAGCTCACACACACACTCTCACTCTCAAGGAGAAGCACACACATACATTGAGGCAAGGAAGAATGATCTTCTTCTTCTTCTTCTTCTATTACATAAAAAGGAATGTACAAGAATGACCTAAAAACAAGAATACAACAAGTGCAATATATAAAGATCAGTACATAAGGAAAAACCTAATGTCCGTGAATAAGTGAGCCGGCAAGGAACAAATGTGCCATCACTCTTGGTAGATAAATCTATTAAAGCTCAATGAAGTATCCCTGACATATACCGACTTGATCACTATACATGTCAGAGAAATGAAAAACTGGTATGTGTCATCCTGGATCATCACATGTTGAGCTTGATATCTCAACACTCCCCCTCAAGCTCAACACCATATCCTATAATCCAAGCATCTCCTGAAACATCTTCAACTTCTTAGCTCCAAGTGCTTTGGTGAAAATATCAACAACTTGCTCATCTGTTCTTGCATAAACAAGATCAATATCACCTGCTAATACCTTCTCTCTGATGAAGTGATAGTGTACCTCCATATGCTTTGTTCTATCATGGAAAACACGGTTCCATGCTAATTGTATGTTGCTAAGATTATCACAATAAATGGTGATAGGCTTTTGCACTTCCACACCTAAATCTGCAAGTAGCATCTCCAGCCATGATGCCTCACATGCTACTATTGCAGCACCTCTATACTCAGCCTCTAGACTCGACAAAGCAACAGTGGGTTGCTTCTTGCTGCTCCATGTAATAGCTGCACTCCCAAGTGAGAATAGAAAACCACTAGTAGATCTTCTATCTGGAATGCTTCCAGCCCAATCAGCATTGGTGTATCCATAAACCTGCAAATCTACACCAGCCTCATAAAACAATGCATAATCCAAAGTAGCACTCACATAACGTAGAGTGTGCCTCAGAGCATCCAAATGTGGTTTCCTGGGAACCTACATAAACTAACTTTCAAGTCCAATAGTATAACTTAGATCCAGCCTTGTAATTGTGAGATATATAAGGCTTCCCACAATTTTTTTGTACATAGTAGCATTTTCCAATGCTTCACCTGATGTAGTGTCCAACTTCAAATTTTGATCTAATGGCATAGAAATTGGCTTACAATCTACCATACCATACTTTTGCAGCATATTCAAGTCATATTGCCTTTGCGACATCCATATACCTGTTTCTATATGTATAAACTCAATGCCCAAGAAATAGCGTAGCACACCAAGATCTTTCATGTGAAATTCCTTCATAAGAAGTTTCTTTACCTCTTTGATGCTTCCTTCATTATCACCACCTACAATTAGGTCATCAACATAAATAGCCACAATAGTGATGCCATCATCAACCTTCCTTGCATATAGTGACTGATCTGCATCACACATAGAAAACCCAATGCTGGTTAAGTAATCAGCAATCCTTGCATGCCATGCACGAGGGGCTTGCTTCAGGCCATACAAAGCCTTTTGCAACCTGCAAACATATTCTGGATGCTTTGAATCTTCATATCCTTGTGGCTGGTCCATATATACTTCTCCCTGTAACTCACCATGTAGGAAAGCATTCTTCACATCCATCTGATGCAAAGTCCATCGTTTTGCTGTAGCTAATGCAACAAGTGTCCTGATAGTAGACATCTTAACTACAGGGCTGAATGTTTCCTCATAATCAATGCCATATGTCTATGCATATCCTTTAGCTACCAATCGTGCTTTATACCTACTTATGGTACCATCAACATTATGCTTTACCTTGTAAACCCATTCGCAGCCTATGGGTTTCTTTCCTTGCCGCAATGGAACCAGCTTCCATGTATCATTTCCATAAAGTGCAGCCATCTTCTCATCCATATTTTTTTCCCAATCTGCAATTCCAATTGCATCTTCAAAGTAAGAAGGTTCAGCATTTTGTATTACCTTTGTCATGTTGGCATAATGACGAGCCATGTAACTATCATATGTCAATCATTGCACTGAATTCCGCATCGTCCCATATCTTCTTGGTCCTGGGTCACTTCTCCTTGTATCATCTGCATGTGCCCTTCTTACTCCTAGAGTCTTCACAGAGGGAAATCCAAGTTCCTCATCAAGACTCTTTTCTGAACCACTTGAATCTCCATCAACATCTTCAAAATCTGCACATGTTTTATGACCAGAAGAAAGCTTTTCTTTACCTTTCTTGGATGTATTTGATGAATTTGCTAGACTGAAATTTCCACGTAATCTTCCACTCCATGGATTCGAGTTGGAACTATTGCTTGGTGAGGCATCCGATCCTCTCAAAACCTAAGATTCTGCACTTGATTTTTCAGCATTTTCTTTGTCATTTGGTTCAAGCCTCAGTCCTTCTTTGGCATTTGCATAGAAGCTTGACATTTCATCAAATACCACATCTCTGCTCACCTTTATCTGTCGTGTGAGTGGGTTATAACATTTATATCCCTTTTGCTCAAGGGAGTATCCAATGAAGACACACTTTTCTACTTTTGGATCAACCTTTGTCCTCAATTCATCTGGGACATGTACATATGCAATACAACCAAAAACTTTCAGATGTGATAAGTTTGGCTTTTTACCTATAAACTTCTCTTCAGGTGTAACTTGATGTACAATAGTAGTCAGAGTTCTGTTCATGATGTATACAGTAGTATGCACAGCTTTTGCCCAATAACAATGAGGCATATTCTTCTCAACCATCATGGCTCTTGCTATTTCTAGAATATGTCTATCTTTGCGTTCAACAATGCCATTCTGTTGTGGCGTGTACATGCATGAAAAGTGATACCGAATTCCATGGCTTTTTAGAAAACTGTTGAACTCATTTGACATGTATTCATCTCCTCCATCAGATCTTAATGTCTGAATGTACTCCCCTGACAGCTTTTCCACCATAACTTTAAAATTCTATAAGTGAGTGAACACCTCACTCTTCTTTTCATGAAATATACCCATACTTTGTGTGTATGGTCATCAATGAAAGTAACATAAAACCTGCAACCACCCATAGATGTGGTCTTTGCTGGACCCCAAACATCTGTATGTACTACTTCTAGTACATTCTCAGTAACATGCTTGTCATGTGGAAATGATGCTCTTGATTGTTTACCAAATTGACATGTTGCACATACCTTTTGCATTTTTGCAACTTTGAAATTCGATAGTTCATGGACAATCTCCTTTGACTGCATCAATTTCAGCCTTTGCAAGTTTGCATGTCCAATCCGTTTGTGCCATATTTGTACATCTGCAATAACTCTTGCACCTTTTGCAAACATGGCTGCATTCATTTCACGAATCTTCACATTTAAGGTGAACATCCTACCCAATTTGTTTCCTTTGGCAACCAATCCTCCATCCTTCTTGTACTCCTCTACATATAATCCATTAGTATTGAACCTGACTTGTAATCCCTGGTCAACCATTTGTCCAACAAAAGCCAGATTCTTTGTTATATTTGGAACATGCAACACATCAACAAGATGTTTTACCTTCCCATCCTCCATAGACAATGCTATGTTTCCTCTATGCTCAATAGGATGCGATGTATCATCACCTGTTTCAACATATCCAGGAACTGGCATTTTCTGCAAACTACTAAACCATTCTGCATGACTGGTCATGTCATTTGAAGCACCCAAATCAACATACCAAAAATTATCATTCGATCTTGAAATACCAGCAGACATCCTATTCATCATGTGATGTTGAACCATGAATAGCTTCTCCGAATCATCTGCACTTGTGGATCCATAGTTGTTTTCCTGCCTTCAATTATTTTGATTCTTCAATGTACAATCACGTTCAAAGTGTCCAAGTTTACCACAGTTCCAACATCCTTTACTATCATTACCTAAATCATTTCTTTGGAAATTTTTGCCACCTCTTTGGCTCCCCCTGCCTCAAAAGTGTCCTCTTTCTCCTGCATGATTGTGTTATTGACCTTGGTCTTGGTTATTGTTTCCTCTTCCACTTCCCAAGCCTCTACCTCTACCTCTTCCTCTGCCAGAGTAAAATACCTGCTCAGAACTGGGCTTTCCTTGGGAGTTTGAATCCTCACCAAGATTCTTTTCTTCAATAATCAGCATAGATACCAGATCAGCAAAATTCAGAATATTTTCCCTGGTCTATATTGAAGTTTTGAACTGCTTATATGCAGCTCCTAAACCACGAAGGCACACTTCCACCTTATCATCATCATCATCTATATTCATGCCAATAGATGCAAGTGACTCACATATGCTTTTGATCTTCAAGGTGTAGTCACTTATCGACATGCTCTTCTTCTCCAATGTATGCAGCTTGTTCTTGACTTGCAATTTTCGTGCCTTTGTATTGGTCTCATACAATGTGACCAAATTGTTCCAAGCCTCTTTTGGAGTCTTGGCATCCTATATGTGTCCAATCATGCTATCCTGTATGCTAACGGATAGCCAGTACATTACCTTTCGTGCTTCTTGATTCCATTCATCATATGCTCTTACCTGATCTGTAGTCGCATTCCTTTCTGAGCATTTTCATTCTCTCCTTCGATGTACTTCTAGTAGCCTTTTTCCATAAGGAAATTCTTCATTTTGAATCTCCAAGCATTTAAGTTGTTCTTGTTCAGCTTATCGCTCATAAGCTGACTCATTCCATCTACGTTTGCCATTTTTGCAGCAATTCACAACACTGCAAAACACTACAAGCAGCACTTCTGCTTGAACACTATCGCACTATGACGTGATAGTTTGATCTCAAAAAGACATAGTTTTCGTGTATCAACAATAGACGGAATCGCTTGAAATTTTTGATCTGGAATATATGAGTGTTGCTAAACACAATGCAAGTTACAATTTCTCAAACTAACCTAGTTTTTTTTTTGGGCTCCACCTTGCACGCTCGAAACAGAGGTCGAGATGGCTCCAACCTTCACACCAATTTTCATAGCAAACGGAGGTCGTTTGTGAATCGTTTTTTCTCCACGCCTTGCTATGTACTCTTTAGTGTTGCGTTCTCCACAAGCTCGCTACAGCCATGCTGGCTCTGATACCATGTCACAAGGAAGGAGATAAGGAAGAGAGCTCACATACACACTCTCACTCTCAAGGAGAAGCACACACACAGATTGAGCCAAGGAAGAATGAGCTTCTTCTTCTTCTTCTATTACATAAAAAGGAATGTACAAGAATGACCTAAAAACAAGAATACAACAAGTGCAATATATAAAGATCAGTACATAACAAAAAAACCTAATGTCCGAAAATGAGTGAGCTGGCAAGGAAAAAATGTGCCATCACTCTCGGTAGATAAATCTAATAAAGCTCAATGAAGTATCCCTGACATATACTGGCATGACCACTATACATGTTCGAGAAATGAAAAACTGGTACGTGTCATCCCGGATCATCACATGCTGAGCTTGATATCTCAACAAAGAGGAAGGAAGGAAGGTTGTTAACCTTGGATATGAGGCACAACTTCAACCACACAAGTTACTTCGCATTTGGAAATAAAAAGGTAGCCGAATTATATCTATGGTACAAAACGTATGGACACATAAATACTCAAAGATTGAAAGACATGAAGAAGAAGAGTTATTATTAGATATATAAATCAGAATATTGAGAATTTATGTGAATCTTGTCGATTCAAAAAGAAAACAAGATTATTTCTTTGATTTTTTGGAGACTAATGGTATCAAAAGACAAATCACCTACATGTATACAACACAAAAAAATGGTGTGGCAAAGAGAAAGAATAGGTATATTATGCAATGTGCTAGGGCAATGATGAAAGAGATTGGTATGCCTATTTGTAGTAGGGCAGATGCAAAAACAACACTATATACATTATTAAAAAATCTCCCACATGAGGTATACATACTAATACACCTTATGAATCTCACCAAAATAGGAAGCCAAATGTTTCACAATTGAGAGTCTTTGGTTGCACATGTTATGTATTAGTTCAAAATGATTTAAGGACCAAGCTTGATGATACACAAGAAAGGTGTGTCTTCATAGGGTATGTAGGTGAGCAAAAGGGATATAGGTGTTACAACCCTAGAGCATTGGAATTAAAAGTGTCAAGACAGGTTATGTTTGCTAGGTTTCTGCCATGGTATGCTACAAATATATCTATTCATTGTAATGATGATGAAGAAAATAAGATAACAAGAGACGAACTAGATATCATGGTCACTAGCAGAACAAAAGATTCAATACCTCCACCATCATGGACAGACATATGGATTGAGATCACCAGATAACATCATGGGAAGAAGGAGGAAAGATCAAAGACCTACAACAAAAAATATCCAAATCAATGGAATTGTGAGATACGAAGGTCTGATATGGTAAGATATCCAGTTGAAAGACTTACCTCTGATTCATTTCTGGCTAGACATTATGCTTATATAAACAAACTCATTGAAGAATCCACATGTTTTGAAGAAATCAACACACGAAAAGACTAGCAAGAAGCTATGCAAGAGGAGATAAAGGCTTTGGAACATGATGAGACCCTTAATCTTGTACAAAGAAATAAAGATATGAAGATAATTTGAAATAATTGGTGTTATAATCTTAAGATACATCTAGAGGGTAGTATTGCTAGATATAAAGCGTAGGGTGTAGACAAGAGGTTAGCACATACACATGGAATAGATTTTCAAGAGACGTTTAGCCATGTGGCTCACATGACTACCATTAGAGCTATCATTGTAATAGGATGCAGAAAGAAATGGAAGATGTATCAACTTGATGTGAAGAATGCTTTTCTGAACGGAGAAATAGAGGAAACTCTGTACATGGACCAACCATTAGGGCTTGAGGCACAAATCAAGAATGGTTATGTTTGTAGGTTCAAGAAAGCATTTTAAAGTCTCACACCAGCCCCAAGGGCATGGAGTGAAAGACTTTTGGAGTATCTAAACAACCAAACAAAGAAAATCCATCATCGTTTTAGATGAAGAAATGTGAACTCTTTGTCTACTTATGTGTATATGCAATAATTATAGGAGATCATGAAGAATGTATCAAGGACATTAAAGAAAAATTGGGAAGGGGTTCAAGATCTCAAACATTGGATATCTAAGGTATTTTCTAGGTATTCAATTTATATATAAGGACAATGGAATTTGGCTCATGCATAGAAATGACATTTTGGATGTCTTGAAGAAGTATGGACCTATAGGATGCAAACCATTATGTAATCCTATGGAGGTAAAACAAAACTTGACCTAAATGGAAGTTAATGGAGTAGACGAACCACTTTTGTTTCTAAATAAAGGAAGTTTGGCCTTAGCCTACTCTGGCATTACAAAAAGAGGTTAATCACCCTCATGCAGGGCCCACATGGGTGAAGCATGTTGTTGATCAAAAGGAATACTTGATGACTCCTAAAAAGGGGGGGGGGGGGTTTCTTACAATTAGCGATCCTTTTGCCGAGGAGGAATAGTGAATACTCGATCGACCACTATATTGGGAAGTCACCAAAGTTTCGAGCATTCTAGAGAGTCGCAGATCAACCACTCGCTTCTCTTAGCAGAGCTAGCTTCCAACTGATATATTTGTAAAGTCTAATTTTCATTCCGATAATCTGCCAGAGCTTACATGAAGCTATAGAGGAGGTTGATAACTTGCATCCTCATCGTGTGGAGCCCACTTGGTTTTAAGCTTATTGTTGACATACTGTAGCTCTTTGTGGTGCCTGAAGGGGGGGGAGGGGTTTCTTACAGTTAGCAATTCTTCTACGGAGAAGGCAAAGGGACTTCTCGATCGACCACTCCTTGGGGGTATTTCCAAAGTTTTGAGCACATCTTTCTCGCCAAATCTTCCAAAGGATATCTCCCCTAATCGCATTCCACAATGGTGCAGAGCAACCGATCGCTTCACCAATGAGGGCTTACTTCCAATTGATTTGTTCTTGGAGTCCCAGAGAATGACAAAGGACTCTCCATAACCGAAGGGATTTATGGCAAGCAAAGAACATGTGAGCAATATCCTCTTTGCTATGGCAACATTGCTTGCACGAGGGCGGAACAACACAGATCTTGTTAGCTTTTGCATTGGTCCATATTCCATAGTGTAAAATTTTCCATAGGAGAACCAACTTTTTGTTTTCAATGAGAGGGTGCTAGATACACATAAATTTCATATCCCATCGAAGTCGCATCCAGTTGAGACACCATTTCTTGTCGAGATTGATGTGAGTGTCATTGCAAGCTTCGACATATGGAAGTTTGGAAAGGCGATTACCATTATACAATTTAAGGCCCATTGGGTTCGGAGAGTCCTGTCCCATAAGTAGTTGGATTTTAGATCGGTCCCAAGCATGGCATCTGCTCAATAATACATTCCATTCCTCCTATGTGACCGCAGCAGTAGGGTCAAGGTCCTCAAAGTTCACCCATCTCTTTGTTTCCTGTTTCCATAGGTGCTTCCATTGTTTGAATCCCTTATTTCAGAGTCTCTTGGTTTGCAGATGAAACATATATAGATGATGACTGGGCTTGATCAAAAGAGGATACAAGAAGCACAGGGGGATATGTAGTGATATTTGGCAAGAAAGTCATCTCTTGACTGGCAAAGAAACAACCCGTAGTTGGCCTATCGTACACTCAAATTGAATATAGCACATTAGCCCAAGTGATTTGCGAGCTTATGTGGATGAAGAAGATAATGCTTGAGTGAAGTTTGCAGGATAACTAATTTCCAATCATGTGTGGCGATATGAGGGGTGTGTACCTACCTACCAATCCTATGTTTCATGCTAGGAGAAAACACATAGAAGTACATTATCATTACATAAGAGAGAATGTGCTTGTTAAAGAGGTTCAAATGAAAGCTATAAGTACAAAGGTCAAATGTGTTGACATGTTCACCAAAGTATTGGATTCAGTCAAGCTCTTAAGCTTCAAGAAGGGCATTTGAATACAGAAGCTAGGATGAAGAAATCGAGCATGAACCTTGAGGGGGAGTGTTGATGTAAAGGCTTCCACATTAGTATCAATTTAATCATCAGACTGATGCCATGTGGAGAAAACTTTCAAGCATCCAAAACCATGACATAATGCAAATTTGAAATCCCCCCCTCTAATAGCCAAAATTTGAATCACACTGTGTGAATAATTGCCTATAATTTAGGGAAAGTGATCCCTAGCTTATATTAAATCTTTCGAAATCTATACCAACATAAACTTAGCTTCAAATTGTATGATCCCATGTATGTGTATTTTATTAGAGTGTTTTGGGAAGAAATCTAGTAGGACCCTAAGCTAAGAAAGCCCTCTTCTTGCTTGCTTGAATGTTTTGAATAAAGATTGTGTAGCCATAGCTAGCACACAAATTTTTGTGTGAGTGTTCTAGAATGCTATAACTATTGAGCATAATTCATTAGTCATATCTCACTCATTCTTTGTAATTTTCAATTTTTTAGCAAGCTTGTCAAGCTGTATAAAGTTGGCTCAAATCTTGAGTCATTTTTCTATACAATCCAAGAGAACCAAACTCAAGAGTGAGCAGGTGTTATCTGTGTATGTCTAGTGAAGACCATAACTTGTCAGCCTTGAAGACATTGATTATCCCACAAGGAGTAGCCATTTTAAGTAAAATTACTTGGACTAGCAAGGTTTTAGAGTCTAGACTATGTCTAAAAAATGTTGACAATTCAATCTTCATAAGTTTCGAGATTATCTTGTTTCAATAAGCAAAGGTTCTATGCGAGTGCCTATGACACCAATATTGCTTCAAGGCTACATTGGGGAAGTTGCAAATCCTCCCATCAGAGTATTGGTTTGAATGAGGAAATTTCTCATCCTTTATATGTTCCACATGATGATGTAGATCATCCCATTTTATATGAAGATTTACATGATGCATGTGTTGATGAGAGGGCTGATATAGAGGAGGCAAAAACTTTGTTTGGATTGTGTAGAATTTAAGAGATAGAAAATCAGATTCATCTCTCTCATATCATATCTGTTGAGGCTCTCATAGTGCTTACTTTGCATTAGATTGCTATGCTATGGCTTCCTCTCGTCTTTGTGATGAGAATAAATGTATTTCTTTTGATGAAGCATAAAAATTGTAAAATTAGATGGCTGCTATGCAATTAGAATATGATGTTAGTATGGAGAATGGTATTTGGTCCTTATGTGATTTTTCTCCAGAAAACAAGCTAGTGGCACTTAGTGGGTATACAAGGTGAGACATAAGGCCCATGGAACACTTGATAGCTATAAAGCTAGGATTTTTGTAAATGCTCATTCCTAAGAGAGATGCATCCATTTTGATGTGACCTTTGGACCCACTTGTTGAATGACCACGGTTCATAGCATGTGTGCACGTGCACCTGATCATGGTTCAAATGTACTTGAGTTGGATATTAAAGCTATATTTTTGAATGATGATTTACATGAACAAGTGTATGTATTTTAGCCCTAGGATTTTGTGCAAAAATGGCATGAAGAAAGTGTGCTAGTTAAAAAAGCAATTATATCATTTGAAGCAAGCACCACATGCTTCATATGAAAAGATACATGCCTACTTGATTGCACATGGTTTTGAGAACAATGCAATTGATAACACCTTATATGCTAAGCGAACAAATGATTTGATTTGCATCATTCTTGTGTTTGTGGATGACATGATAACGAGTGGTCCTAATGAGAAGAATATTGCTCAATTTAAGGTTGATTTGCATGCATCTATTGAGATATGAGTGTTGGGCCATTTGCATCATTGTTTGGGCATTCAGTCTATGCAAGTTGATGGGGGAATAGCCTTGTGTGAAATAAAATATATTGACACATTACTACCGCATTTTAGTCTTGAAGATTGCAAACCTATTGCCACTCCTATGGAAACAAGTTAATGAAAGAGTCTTCATGATGTTGGATATGCATTTGATGCTATTCTCTTTTAGAAAGTTGTTGGATGTTTTATCTACTTATGTGCAACTCTGCTTGATATTCAGCTTAGTGTCTCATAGATGGTAGGTTTATGCATTTCCTAGGTGTCAAGCATTGGAAGGCGTTGAAGCACATCTTCTGCTACTTCACTAGTACCCGAGTACTTGGAATGTTTCATCCAAGGGGGGATCATTATGGCCATATTTACATGCTTTTTTTGACTCCTACTAGGCTAGCTATTGTGACGCTCATGTTTCCACTAGTGGTTTTTGCTTCATCATTGGTTGCTCATGCATATCTTGGTTGAGCAAGAAGTAGCCTATTGTGGCCACTTTTAGTTTTGACGTAGAGTATAGGGCAGCTTTAATAGCTACTCTTGAGTGTGTGTCGCTCAGATGCCTCTTGGGTGATTTGGGTGTTGGTAAATCGTCTTTCACAAAGCCTTGGCCTTACTTGCTTTTATGGATTGATATCTTTTCACATAGTTATGCGCTTCATATTTCGATAGTGATGTTAGTGAATACTATTGGAGCAGTTTTTCCCCTCTTTAGGATGCTTTTTCCCTAGTTTGTATATATGCCTATAACAATAAAAAGTTATTTATCTTTACATTCACTTCCTAATACATTTAGTATTGTGTGTTGTGTTCCAATGTTCTTCTTCTTCCTTGTGCTATTTGCATGCATCTACAGACCTCAAACTCCAACATAGAGAAGTATACTTGTGAAGGTCATTTGTAGTTCATCATTGCATAGGGGTTGGGATGCATCCCCATTAGATGATAAGTGATAGTTGGACATCCTTTATTTGGGATTCTCTTTTTTTTTTTCTATTGAGAATCCATGTGAATGTATAAATTCTTATGTACATCTAGGAAGATGACAATCTTGATGAAAACTATTTATGAATGGATGGGACTTTGATGAATCTATCCTTGATAAGCGATGAGACCGGAGACAAAGAGACTCATCATGTGCATTGAAACATCTTTCATACATCTATACCTAGAAATTTATGAGAAATGTTATAAGGAAAATCTCATGATAATTAGAGTTTAAATTAGTTCTATAATTTTTTGGACTTTCTGTTTGGCATATCCTTATCAACCATTTAGTCAGGTAAATATATGTGCCATTGAGATAGTTGCATTTTTCTTTCTATTTGCACCTAATGAGATATATGAGATGATGAATCAGATAAAGAAGAAACATATGAATGTTATGGTTTTATTGAAAGAACGTTATTTGAAATGAAATAATGTTTTTGCAAGGTGTTGATTGTTTAGAGCATTAGTCATGTTGATTGGGATGGATCAAAGGCAGAAAAAATTAGTACATCTCGCTATATATTTAGGAAAGGTTCTCGAGTTAGATTTCCAAGAAGCAACCCTTAGTTTCTCTATATTCTATACAAGATGAGTAGAAACCATTGGTCCTTTTGCATGTCATGCCATGCATCCTAGGAACCTTTTCAAACACTTGGATGTGCAACTTGAAGATTTTATCTTGTTTGGAGATAACATCTCAAGCATTTACTTTGGAAACTATTGGTGCAATTAAAACCAAGCCTACATACTTGGTTAACTAGCTTATGATTATCTTATTGGCATAACTTTTGAAAGGCTTCATATGATCTACCTCGTGTAAAGTTACTTCATATTTACCTTTGTAAAAGTGGTCTGTATCCACGTGGAGTTAGGAAGATCTAAATCACGAATCATTTTAGTTGGTGAGCAAAGAGAGAATCTATCCTAGATGTTAGCATTAACCTTTTAGGTGGAAGTTTGAATTTGAATTCAAATCTTGGCTCCAAGTATGACTTTAAAAGGAGCATTTAGAAGACCCACATGTATATCGAGGTTTAGAGATATTTTTTATGTACACACATTGTGAAGTGGGAGGTCACCTCATAGCTCACTCATATCTCACACATTGAGCAATGATTGGTTGCCAATTTCATTGTATTTGTAAGTGTTTTAGTACATATATCATCATTACATTAGAAGAGTGATCTTGCTAGAGCTTATTCTCTGTGTGTAGTCAATCATTTGCAATGATTTAAAGCATAATAGAATCATCACACTGTCTGTTATTATCTTACAAAGTTTCATAAGCATTGCTTCTCGGATCATCAGATATTAGTATTACATTTCTCACTAGTCTAACAACTATAGCAGCCTGTAATTGTCTGGATAAGGTTATGGATTGCTATACACATTTCTCTGCATGTCGTCCATAATTTTTTATGAAATCACTCATGATCATTAGCTTACTAAGTTAATTAGATTTTATCAAAAGAAATTACGCCAATTGGTGTTGTGCTCAAAGAATTGTTCGAAACACTGAACAAGTGTGTGAACTAAAATAGCAAATTTTGGATCTTCGATTACCTTCCTACCTATCTATTTTGATCCTACCATTAGTGGATCATCTTCCAAGCTACATATATAATTATTTCTATTCATTAGCAATTCAAAGAGGCCTACTACACTCTCCAATCATCATTCTCAATAGGTGTGAAGCAGGATTTAGCTACACCACTTCATCTCTTGGGACTATCCACCATCTCCTCCAACAATTTTATCATAGCAACAACAATCAAGATGTGGAGATGGATTTCCATCTTTCATTGACAAATTGGATAGGAATAACTTCTCAGCATGGTCACTTAGGATGCAAGGCTACCTTCAAGGGAGAAGTTTGTATGGATACATCTCAGGAGATGAAGAGATGCCAATTCTCAAGAGCAAGCAACAACCTTCAAGGGAGGAGCAAGAAATCTTGACCACATGGTGTGCAAAGGATGCTCTTGCCAGGTCATATCTACTAAAATCAATATTTGATTTCTTGTTACCACAGGTTACGAATTGTAAGACCTCCTAAGAGACTTGGGAAGTGCTTTCATCATATTTCTCCTCAAACACAAGAGCTAGGAAGAACAGTTGTGGATGGAATTCAAAACCCTAAAGAAACAACCAAAGCAAGGAGTGGTTCATTATGTAACCAAAACAAAAGATGTAGCTCACCAGCTTGCAAGCATTGGAGAGGAGATAGAAGAAGAACACATTGTGAAGAAGATCATTAACAGAATCAAGGCAGATGACAAGTGGGAGTCCTTCACCACAGCAGTGGACCTCTACATGGATATGCAAATACCTGACCTCAACACTTTGATGGGGCAACTCTTCACCTACGAGAAAAAAATCAACAGAAATGGTGATAACTCAAGAGGAAACCAATCTTCTGCCCTTTATACAAATAAGAATAAAGCTAAGGATAAAGGTAAAAACAAGAAGAGTGAAGAAGAGTCTAGCACCTCTCAAGCTAATTATGCAAGAAGAGGAAGAGGTGCTAGAGGAAGGGGCAAAGGAGGAAAGCAAGGCAGGGGAGACCCTACAACAACTCACCATGCAAGATTTGTGGTCTTAACAAGAACACTACAGAAGAATGTTTCAAGAATACAAGGAACCAAAGGAGAAGAGGATACCATAGAGGCAACTATGGATAATCAAGAGGTAGATACAACAATGGTGGAGGCAACTACAACCATAACTACAATCAAGGCTACAAAAACAACAATTATCAAGGCAACTTTAGAGGAAGATGGGACTACAACAACTATACTGAAGATCAACAAGACTCTCTACTCATCATGAACATGAAATCCAAGCAAGGTAAAGATGATGAGCATCTTTTCTACTTTGATTCAGGTTGTTCCTATCATGTGGCTAGAAATATAGCTCTATTATCTAACCTTGAAGAAACCAAGGGGAAGCATGAAGTACAAATAGGTGATAACATTAAACACTCAACAAATTCGAAATGTCAAAACATCTGATGGTAGTATGAACCATTTGAGAAAAGTTTTGTATATGCCTACTATAACCAAAAACCTAATTAGTATTGGGCAGATTGTTGAGAAAGGTTTATAGGTGAGATTCACTAAGCATGGAGCATATGTGGAAGACCCCCAACAAGGCTTCAAAAGGATTTCCAAAGGTGAGAAGTTAGTTGGACTATTCACATTTGAAATTGAAGACACAAGAAACATAGCTCTATTTAGTTATAAAGATCAAACATTATCTGAGTTAGAAATATGGCACAAAAGGCTAGGACACATAGGAGAAAGAACTCTAAAGAAAATTTGTGGGGATCAAAGTATGCTTGGCATTCCCAATATGACCAAGCAGCATATGATATACAAATGTGGAGCAGGCCAATTTGGCAAAGCTCACAGGAAACCATTCAATAGGATAGAATACATCCATGAAGACTCTTTGGAGCTCGTACACACTTATGTGTGGGGTCCTAGCAAAGATCCATCCATCTCTGGTTCAAGGTACTATGTTTCATTCATTGACAATTATAGTAGGTGGACGATCCTTTATTTCATGGAGCATAAGGATGAGGTATTTACATGTTTTAAGAAGTACTTGGCACTAGTTGAAAACCAAATAAGAAGGAGCTTGAAGATGATCAGGTCAGATGGAGGTGGTGAGTATTATGCACATGAGTTTGATCTATTTCTATAGGACAGAGGCATAAAGAGGGAAATAACAACTAGATACACTCTTGAATTGAATGGAGTGGCACAGAGGAGGAACACGTTATTTGTTGAAACTGCTAGGTATATGTTAAATGAGAAGAAGTTACCTAACTACCTTTGGGCAAAGGCTGTTTCCACAACCACCTACTTGGTCAATAGGCTTCCATCCAAATCATTGGATGGTATGACACCCTATAAATCATGGAATGGTAGGAGACCCTCATTGGACCATTCCAAAATATTTGGTTCCATTGCCTATGCACACATCCCATCACAAATCAGAGAAAAGCTTGGCCCTAAGGTTGAGAAATGTATATTTATTGGGTATGATCAGTATCAAAAGGGGTATAGACTATATAATCCCACTAACAAGGCATTTATGGTTAGTAGGCATGTAGTATTTGATGAAAATAATTCATGGTTTGAAGATGATTGTAGGAAAGTCAAGTTACCATATGATTTATAGAATGATTTTCCAACCCTCACACAAGAAGATCAACCATTGGAAGAAGATATCAACTCAGAAGATGAAGAGCAGATTGACTTCAAAGCTTGGAAGTCAAGAGGCAAGGTCAAGCTCAAGCAACTAGAAGACATACCAAAGTCCTCAAATCAAGCATGAAGGAGATCACAAAGAGAAAGTAAGAATCCCATAAGGTATGGATATGATACATCCTTAGTCACAAAACATTCTATGTATATCACTAAAGACACTATGGCAAAAGAGCCTTCTTCATTTGAAGAGGCTAAGAAGAAGAAGAAATAATGGAGAGTATCTTTGCAAGAAGAAGTGGAAGCATTACAGGAAAACCACACTTGGGATCTAGTTCCCAAGAAGCCGGATATGAAGGTAATTGGTTCAAGGTGGATATACAAAATCAAAAAGAACTCTGATGGCTCTGTAAACAGGTACAAGGAAAGGTTCGTGGGAAAAGGATCTGCCCAAACACATGGAGTAGATTATGAAGAAACATCCCAACAATCAGGGTTTTGGTAAGTCTCCTTGCCTCTAAAGAATTGGAATTTATATCAGATAGATGTCAAGAATGCATTCGTAAATAGATGGACATCAGAAGAGGTGTATATGGCACAACCACCAGGGTTTGAAGTTGAAGGTAAACCAGGATATGTATGCAAGCTTAGCAAAGCAATCTATGGTCTCAAGCAAGCCCCTTGAAATTGGAACCATAGACTTGTTACTTATTTGCAGGACAAAGGCTTTGTGGCAAGCAAGGTAGATTCTTCCACTTCTCATTTCTCCACCTGTCTCCGCATATTGTGACAACCAATCTTCCATTCTTCTAGCAAAAAACTTGAAGCAGTTGAGAAAACCAAGGACATTGCAATAAAATTACAATTTACCAAAGAATTAGTACAAGAAGGCAGCATCAAGATCATGCATGTACAAACTGGGCAACAATGGGCTTACTTTCTGACCAAATCAGCTCCCAAAGAAAAATATCTTGAAAGTTTCACCCATATAGGCTTAAGTTCACTCCAATCTAGGTTATCCATTTAGGGAGGTGTGTAAAAACAATAAATCATACCCTCTAACAAAAAGTTGAATACAAACCACTCACTCAACCTACAAACATAACGCCTCTTTAGCCCACTACAGACCATAACAATAGTTGTACAACACCACTCGCTTAGGCAATGGATTTCCAACCCTAGTTCGTTATTTAAAATTTTAACTGTAATAGAGCTTCTAGTTCTACGTTTCATTTTGCATGAGTGTAAGGCCTACATTGCAGCCTACACCTATCTTCATCATAAGGCTATGACATTATACAACATTGTTCATTAATACATTATACTTACATTGTTCATCTATGACATCTCTGTTATAGTCATTGTCTATTGTCAACTTGTACTAATTATATCTCACTCATTTGTCCATCAAATTTAATCATCTATAGATTTTTCGAACCAGCTCCAAGTTATCTACATGTTGAAGAAGTTTGAAGCAAATCTATTTAGTAGATTGAGAGAAATCGGCGTCGAAGAACTCACTGGTCAATACCTGCAAAAGTCCTAAAAAGTCGAGGGTAATGATAATTTTGCTAAATTGATTTCTCTGTGCATAGTTGATCATTTCAAGTGATTCCATTTGGAATCTGTAGCTTACTAAGCTAATTAGATACCTCTAAAATGAACTTTTCTAATTCCTACTCTACTGGTTATACTGAGCATTACAAGCAGCAGGTGTATGACTCAAAATAGAAAGTTTTCTTGGAGTCTTCTATTTTGAACTAGTGTGTTTTGATGTAATCTTTTCACACATCATTTCCAAAGTACATAGGCACTTTTATGGTGTCATTGGAAACCTAAGAGGGTCCACTTATCAACTCTGAAGCATCAAAGGGCTGGTACAAAGCAAGATTTGGCAGTACCTACTCATCATCTTGAAGTGTCCATCCATCTTCCCAACATCCTTCACCACTGCAATGGACCTCTACATGGATATGCAAATACTTGACATCAACACCTTGATGGGGCAACTCTTCACCCATGATACAAAGCTCAATACGAATGGTGATAGCTCTAAAGGTAACCAATCTTTTGCCCTTTATACAGATAAGAATAAACCTAAGGATAAAAGTAAAAGCAAGAAGAATGAAGAAGAGGATAGTACCTCTCAAGCTAATTATGTAGGAAGAGGAAGAGGTGCTGGAGGAATGGATAGGAGAGGAAAGCAAGGTTGGGTGATATCCTACAATAATTCACCTTGAAACATTTGTGGTCTCACAAACCACACCACAGAAGAATGCTTCAAGAATACAAGGAATCAAAGGGGAAGAGGCTTCCATAGATGTAGTTATGGACAATCTAGAGGCATGCACTACAATGGAGGAGGAAACTACAACCATAACTACAATCAAGGCTACAACAACAACAATTATCAAGGAGATTTAAGAGGAAGAAGGGACTACAACAACTATACTGAAGACCAAGAAGATTCACTACTCATGATGAACATGACATCCAAACAAGGTAAAGATTATGAGCATCTTTTCTATATTGATTGAGGTTGTTCCAATCATGTGGTTGGGAATGTAGCTTTATTATTTGATCTTCATGAACCCAAAGGGAAGCATGAAGTATAGAAAGGTGATGATAGTAAACACTCAGTCAAGCAAATTGGAAATGCCAAAACATCTGATGGTAGCATGAAGCTTTTGAGTAAAGTTCTATATGTGCCAACTGTAACCAAAAACCTAATTAGTGTTGGGTAGATTGTTGAGAAAGTTTTAGAGGTCAGATTCATTAAGCATGGAGCATATGTGGAAGACCCTCAACAAGGCTTCAAGAGGATTGATAAAGGTGAGAATTCTGGTAGATTATTCACATTTGATATTGAAGACACAAGGAACATAGCACTATTCAATTATAGGGATCAAACCCTATCTGACTTAGAAATATGGCACAAAAGGTGACAACACATAGGAGAAAGAAATCTGAAGAAACTATGCAAGGGTCAAAGTGTTCTTGTCATTCCCAACGTTACCAAGCAACATATGATATAAAAATGTGGAGCATGCAAATTTGGCAAAGCTCATAGGCAACCATTCAACAGGAAGGGATACATTCATGAAGACTATTTGGAGCTTGTACACACGGATGTGTGGGGTCCTAGCAAAGATCCATCAATCTCAGTTTCATGTTACTATGTTTCAGTTATTGATGATTATAGTAGATGGAAAATCCTTTATTTCATGAAGCATAAGGATGAGGCATTTACATGTTTCAAAAAGTACTTGGCACTCGTTGAGAACCAAATAAGAAGGAGCTTGAAGAGGATCAGATCTGATGGAGGTGGTGAGTATTTTTTATATGAATTTGATTCATTTCTACAAGACAAAGGCATAAAGAGAAAAGTAACAACAAGATATATTCTTTTATTTTTTGAGAAGACAAGAAATTGTATTAATGATGTTATTCACTTTGTACAAAGGGCAAGAATCCCCTATCGGGATACAAGACAAAAATGACAGGCATAAAAGAACCATCTCATGTCTTCTAGGAGAATACAATTTAAGGAGAGACGCCTGCCACTGACTTGGAGTAGTATTCCCCAGGTGTTTGGCCAAGGAGAAGCCTTCTTTCGGAACAAAAACCATGTCCTCCAAGCTTTGAAGATCAATTACTTTTAGCACTTTGTAGTAGGAGAAATAATCATCCCATGTGCTCTTATTTTATATATGGCTTT
The DNA here is from genome assembly GCA_020310875.1 of Ceratopteris richardii. Taxonomy (NCBI): domain Eukaryota; kingdom Viridiplantae; phylum Streptophyta; class Polypodiopsida; order Polypodiales; family Pteridaceae; genus Ceratopteris; species Ceratopteris richardii. The sequence continues at coordinate 136,196,054 of CM035430.1, read as the reverse complement.
GTTTTTGCATTTCCATATACTCCACAAAAGGTGAGATCTCAAAAGATTCCATAAAGGGAAGTCAAAAGTCTTACAGAGTCCAAGCAACACTTCTTTGTAGCTGACAACAATCTTGTATTTCTTGTAGTAAGAAGCAAGAAAATTCTAGAAGGATTGAGCATGCTTGCAATTTAAAAAACAGATGGGGAATATCTTCCACATTGTCACAGAAGCTACATACACCATCATTACCTTTAAATTTCTTGTCTTTTATTCCTATCCAAATAGCATTGTGTAGGATAAGCCACATCAAGTAATTGTGCTTGATGTTTTTGGGAAAATTCCAGATGCAGAGAAATATATGTTTCCATTCTTCAAGTGTCCATCACACTTGCCATTTGTTGTTGAGTTTAGAGAGAAGCATCTTGATGATCTCTCTTCTTCTCTTTTAGCTTTTAAAAAGGTTGTGGACAACTTCAGCGATTTTGATAGGCCTTATGATACGACAGAGAGCAGCATGGTCATTCAACATCTATTTTTGTTATATCAAGACCTGTATACAACCACAAGAACAGTTAGAGCCCATAAGAGTAAAGTCAAGAATTATCCCATTAGTGTGAATGAAATCCCTCCAGGTTTTGAATCCTTGGTTAAAACATTTGTGTTCCCTTATCCCCATGGGACCATTGTTCCATAGTGAAAGCCACCCTGTCCAAATGCTTTCCCATAAGAAAAAATTAAAATAATCAAAGAATTTGTTGTTAGGAGAATAGAGGTTTTTCACTTCCATCCATGCTTTCCACATTCTGCAACATAAACTAGATCCAACAAGACAGTAAACATGGGGGAAAAGAGAATATCCCATAGGGAGTGATTTTGCCAAGCTTTTTAATCCAATAAAGCAAACTTATGAATGTTTCTTTTAATTAAGATAGCCTAGAAGTCTTTAGAGTCCACAACCTTGCAAATCCATTTAGCAGCCTCGATTTTAAGATTTGATAGTAAATAATTAACTCATTTCACTCTCACACATACCACTTCAATTGGAGCCACCCTCTACAGACATGACTATGGAAACTAAGTTGTATAAGGTGAGCTTAGGGATCTGAATCACCATAATTCAATTGTAATAATATCAAGGCGTGCATTTCTAGTGGATACAATGGGTGCCTAGTAAATGGTCAATCTTAAAACTCAAAGAATCACTCCACATGCACTTGAATTCTAGGATAATATTAACCAAGATCCAAATGCTTCATTGTCTCTTATAGAGACCCTACATGCTAGTAAATTCATAGATGATGTATTATATCGAGAGGTATAATATTCTCATTATTAAAATGAATCCCTTTAGACTCATCCAATACCCATATGTCACGGTCCTTTATGTTTGGACATATGTGAGTTTATGTATTTGAGTCAATTCTTACAACCCATCTATGAAGATGCGTGGCATCACGATATAATCCAATAGGGGTAGATGACCAACCACACTTCATAGGATATGGTTAACCATATCTATGAATGGCATTCTAAGTGCTATAGTGGCTCCAACCTATAGTCGTCAGAGTCACATTCTTCATGTCTTGAATATCCTAGTTAATACTATCGTCACTACTATAGCACCAACTTCAAGTCTACCACCAATAAGCCTTGTTATAATGGTTATAACTAATCAACTACTTGTGGATTAGACAACCATTATATCTACACTGGTTTTCACAAATCACATCTATATCTCAAAAGACCACAACATAGTAGCATGTGCCAACCATGTCTTTTGGAAAAATGTGAAAAATCATTGTAATGGAAAGTATGCCACAATCACCACAATCTACCATGCAACCAACATTTCGATAATAGTCACCACACATGCTAGACCCCATGGGCCAATAAGTTCCTATTGTTCCACTACATGGCTCCATTTCTCAAGGCTTGGTACAACAAGAACCCAAACTTCAAATGCCTCAGATCGCTATGGTGAGAATTGACTTTGAGGATGCCTTACGCCTTCTTAAGTGGAAACATTAATGGAATAATATCATGAATGACTAGGTGATCTTGCTGCACGTGAGTCAGAAATTAGAAAATTTTCAGATTTAGTAAAATTAATTGAATTCTCTACATAGTGTTGGGTGTCTGACTGAGGAAGTGTGATCCTCAATATTTATAGATGAACAGTATTATGTGTTTGAGTGAAGTGAGAGCAATAAATAGATCCCTACATAAAATTTACCACCACATATGAGTATATCATTTATATGTCGTTACATGGGCAAAAAAAACCTCTAGCATTTGGTACTGCAAAGAAAGATAATATCCTTCTTTGGATATGATAATACTTTCTCTCAAGATCAACAAAGCTATGTCATGATCATCCTTCTATCCTTGGAATCAAGGGTTGAGTCCTTGAATAAATTTTTTGCCATTCAAAGCTTTCTTGGGCTATGGCAAGTGTCCTCCTTGGGGCATGTTGGAGTCCATCTCTTGGGCATTTTGTTCAAGGGCTATCTTGGACAATGTTTGTGGGGCACCTTGGGCAATTGTTTTTTAAGATTTCCTTGTGTTTGAGGCTGATGGGGCTCCATTTGGTGGACCCTTAGACCTAAAGGGCTTGGAGCCACCCTTGGGACACCCCTCGATGTAAACGGAATTGGGGTGCATACTTATGCAAGAGTATCATAAAGGACTAGGTGATCTTGTTGCACATGAGTCCGAATTTAGAAAATGTTTATATATAGTAAAAGTAATTGACTTCTCTACATAGTGTTGAGCATCTAACTAAGCAAGTGTGATTGAAGCATAGAGACACATGATGCCTAGAAGGGCTCAATGTCCATAGATGATCACTAGTATGAGATTGATCCAAATGAGAGCTATAAATAAATCCCTAATTACAATTTACCACGTTAATGACTATATCATTTATATTTGGTTACTATTACACTTATGTCTTCCTCGAATAGCTTTGATGTGAACCTTTTCCCTATACATGGCCATTTTTTACTCTAGTGCTGGCTAGAGGTTTTCTCCCCATATTACCACATACTTGATACTCTCATACGTGGTGCTACTTTGTACTTAGGGATATTATTCAACTCTTACTTCAGTTCAGTTCATCGTCAATACAGAGAGTTATTCCAGCCATCCTCTTCTCCATGTGTCTTGCTGTATCTGTGCTCCTTGTGTGTGCTTCTCGCGTGTCTCTCGCACTTCTACACACACCCAACAGTGGTATAAGAGCAGGTTCAGCTCCTTTTGAAGTTTTGGTTTTTCACGTCACGGCGCGCGTGCACTTCTCAAAATGCAAATCAACTTTGGAGCACAGAAGAGTGAATTTTTAGCCAAAAAACATTTACCCCGATTTCGAAGCCATTCGTGCTGTCAGACTCACCATCAGAGTGATGGTTTGTGAGCTGAAATTTCAACATTCATTTCAGCTTTCATTGAAGTGAAGATTTTGTCACATTCTTGTTCTTTTGTGAAATGGTGGGCAGCAATGACTTGTTTGGCATGCTTCAAGCTGAAGATAAGCTTGATGGGACCAACTATCCGATGTGTTCTTACATGATGAAGCATGTTCTTGTTGCTAAAAAACTTTGGAACATAATGGCATATGTAGATCGAAGACCTGCATGTTCTTCTACTACACAGTCTACTGTCACAGATGGAGCTTCTTCTTCGAGTACAATGGTTTCTCCTTCTCCACCCACACAAGAGCAGCTTAGATGCTCAAGCTCATGCTTTGATTGTGCTTTCAGTGAATCGTCATATAGTTCCACACATTCGGTCATGTTCTACATCGAGACAGGCATGGGACACTCTTGCTTCTTTGTATGCCATGCATAATGAAGCACATGTTGCATACTTGAGGAAGCAACTTGAGGATGTATGTATGGCTGAAAATGAGTCGGTGGATGTGTATGTAACATGCATCAAGGACTTGAAAGAGCAATTGGCAAACATAGATGAGATCATTTTGGATGTATCACGCATTTCTACATTGTTGAAAGGATTAACAGAATCTTTTCAAAGCTTTGCTACAACACTCCATTTGGTTGCAAAAGAAAATCTTAATATGTATGCATTTGATGAGGTTGTGTCTCTTCTTTTGCAAGAAGAGCAATCTAGAGTGAATAGGAGTGGTTTGATTGAGGGAACACAAGCACTCGCTATCTCACAAAAGGGGAAAAGCAAGTATTATTCAGCTTTGGGTTCATCAAAACCAAAGCCTCAAGCTTCCTCTTCCACACATTCCTCTAATGATGGTGATTTGCAAAACAAGAAGAGATGCAAATATTGTCGGAAGGCTGTTCAACTATTGATGAGTGTAGAAAGCTTGTTGAATGCAATGAAAAGAAGAAGGAATCCGGCATGTATATTGTTGCAAATTCAGCAAATGTAAAGAATGATGAAGCTAACATGGCTCAAGATTTTTGGGCATGTGTTATTACATGTCAGTATGATGCTTCTTTACATTCTAGATGTATGGTTGTGAGTGAGGATACTTCTGATTGGTTCTTTGATAGTGGTGCTTCAAAGCAAATAACATCATGCAAAAGATTTTGCCTCTTTGAAAGATGCATCCAAAGGAGGACATGTAGTGTGTGCAAACAATGCCTCTTATCCTATCATTGGAGTAGGAGAAATTGAGCTTACAGTTGCAAATGGAGGTGTGATTCTCTTGAAAAATGCATTGTATGTGCCGGGTATCAAGAACAACTTAATTTCAGTTCCCTTGATTGCCAAAACTAGAGTTCATGTACACTTTGTTGATGATAAGTGTATGGTTCATGATTTCAGCAATGGCAATGTTATCATGATGTCCGGTACATTATGTAATGGTTTTTATCGCATGGATACATATAAGAGGGCTTCCTCAAATGCCTTGGTTGCTCATACTTCTTCCATGGCTGAAATGGAGCTTTGGCATGCTCGTTTTGGTCACTTGAACTTCAATAGTTTGCTTTACTTGCAAAAGAAGGACATGGTTATTGGTTTTCCTACACTTGAGTCCATTGAAAAGCATGCATGTGAAGGTTGCATTCTTGGAAAAATGCATCGTGCTTCTTTTCCAAAAGATAGTCATACACACAGTACAAGAAAATTGCAGCGTGTTCATAGTGATGTATGTGGTCCCGTCAAGACTCCATCTTTTGGGAAGCATGTATATTTTGTTACCTTCATTAATGATGATACTCGGCATACATGGGTGTATCCTATGAAAGCAAAGAATAAGGTATTTTCTTGCTTCAAAGCAGTTTTAGCTATGGCTAAGAATTTTTCTTCACAAAAACTTTTGACTCTACACACAGATCGTGGTGGTGAATACATGTCACATGAGTTTAATGCCTTTCTTCATGAAAGAGGTATTTCACACCAATGTACGGTGCCATATACACCTCAGCAAAATGGTGTTGTCGAGTGTAAAATTAGAACTCTACTTGAAATGGCACGATGTATGGTTAAAGGAAAGCATCTTCTTGATAAGTTTTGGCTCGAAGCATGCAAATTATGTGTTGAATCGCTGCCCCATAAAAGAGTTAAGATTCATCACTCCTTATGAGGCTTGGAATGGTCATAAGCCTATATAGTCATATGCGTGTGTTTGGTTGTTTGGCTTTATGCTCTTGTGCCATCACAACAACGTCACAAACTTGACGACGAGCAAAAGAAATGTATATTTGTTGATATAGTGCTGAAAGTAAGGGATATCATTTGTATCATCCATTGAAGAACACAATTATTGTGAGTTGAGATGTGGTATTTGTTGAAAATTCAGTTTTTCCTCTACTTGAATGCAAAAAACAGCCAACAGTTAGCTCACAAGATGTGTTCGATACACTCATGCCTTTGTTCCAAAATGGTGCGCTTGACTATGGCCATGTAGAACAGCCAATCGAGGCTCGAAGGGCTGAAAAGTTCCAGCCAAATAGGGTTGAAAATGTAGAGAGTTTCTTAACATGATAAATTTCAGCCAAAAATTGTCAAAACTACTAGAAATTTCCAGCCACATATGGCTGAACATTTGCATCAAAATATGGTTGAAAATGAGCATGAAATTCAGCCCACACATGATGTACATGTTGAAGATGTATTACATAATGAACACATGTCTATCAAGAGTGCACAATCTATGCCAAAGTGGCTAAAACAAACTTTGCAGGACAGCAAATTGAGTGCACCTTTACTTGGTAGAACAAGATCAAGCTCTCACCATGCATCAAGTAATTTTGTGGATTATTCTCTTATTGCTACATCATGTAATGAAGAGCCACTTTCTTTTGAAGATGCATGTGACGATCCACAATGGATGATTGCTATGCAATTAGAAATGGATTCCATACATAGGAATGGTACTTGGGAGTTATGTGAATTACCAAAAGGAAAGAATGCCATTGGTACAAAGTGGGTTTACAAGATTAATAGGAAATCTGATGGTAGCATTGATCACTACAAAGCTAGATTGGTTGCCAAAGGATATGCGCAACAATATGGCATTGACTATGAGAAAACTTTTGCACCTACTTCACGCATGACTACCATTTGTACCGTGGTTGCATTGGCTGCCCATCAAGGTTGGAAAGTGCATTAGTTGGACATAATAATAGCCTTCTTGAATGGTGATTTGGAAGAAGAGGTTTATGTGAAGCAACCTCCTAGATTTGCTACGAAAGGGAAAGAACATATGGTTTGTTGCTTGCATAAAGCCTTGTATGGTCTCAAGCAAGCTCCACGTGCATGGTATGACAAAATACATAAGCACTTGATTGCTCTTGGCTTCACACGTAGTCTGATTGAAAGCACACTCTATGTATGCAAAAATGGGGCTGATCTTATAGTGTTTGTTCTTTATGTCGATGACATACTCTTGACTGGGTCATGTGATGCAAAACTTGATATTCTTATGGCTGATTTGCAGCATACTTTTGATGTCACTTATCTTGGTCTTTTGAGCTACTATCTTGGCATCCAGTTTGTATCTGTTGACGAGGGAATCGATATGCATAAAGCAAAGTATGTTGAAAAACTACTTCAACGTTTTGACTTTGAGGATTGCAAGTGAGCTTCACACCAGTCGAGATAGGATTCAGGTTCTCAATTGAGGATTCTAGTGATGCATTTGACACTTCTCTTTATCAGCAAGCTATGGGATGTCTTATATATGCATGCAACACAAGGCCGGATGTATAGTATGCAGTTTCCTAGTTGAGTTGATTCATGCCTAGCCCTGGCACTAAGCATTGGCAAGCGATGAAACATGTGTTCAGATATCTCAGAGGCACTTTGAGCTTAGGTCTCTTTTATGGCAGAGTTCAACCATGCTTGTATGCTTTTATAGATAGTGATTGGGCTGGTTGTTATGATTCTCGTGTGTCCACTAGTGGTAATTGCTTTTTCCTTGGAGACACATGCATATCTTGGTTGAGAGAGAAGAAACCTATAGTGGTGACATCGATTTGTGAAGCTAAGTACAGGGCAGTTTTCACAGCTACAGCGGAGTGTATATGGCTAAGATGCCTATTGATGGATCTTTGCTTGGAGATTGATGTTGCTACACAAATTCTCATTGATAGTTAGAGTGTTTTGGCTGTTGCACGAAACCCAATGTTTCATGCATGGACCAAACATATTGAGGTACATTATCACTATATGAGAGAGCACCTTCATGTAGGAGATATTGATTTGGTATATGCGCCTAAATAAGATAATGTGGCAAACATATTCACCAAAACTCTTCCACGGGAAAAGTTTGAAGCTTTTCACAAAGCTTAGGCTTATTACCTTGTGGGGACTGATCCGTCACTCTCTGTATATGTTCACATCATTCGCTCCAGGGGGGTTTGTTACACTTATGTATTCCTCAAATAGCTTTGATGTGAAACTTTTCCCTATACATGGGCATTTTTTACTCTAGTGGTGCCTAGAGGTTTTTTCCCTGTGTTACCACATACTTGACTCTCATGTGTGGTGGTACTTTTTACTTAGGGATATTATTCAGCTCTTACTTTAGTTAAGTTCATCGTCAATAGAGAGAGCTATTCCAACCATCATCATCTCCGTGTTTCTTGTTGCGTTTTTGCTCATTGTGTGTGCTTCTTGTGTGTCTCCCGCACTTCTACACACACCCAACAGTTACATGGAGAAAAACTGTAGCATGTTGTAGTGTAGAGGAAGATATTATCCTTCTTTAGATATGATAATAATATGATATGTCGTGATTGTCCTTCTATCCTTGGAATCAAGGGTTGAATCCTTAGGTAAGCTTGTTGCCATTCAAAGATTTCTTGGGCTATGGTAAGAGTCCTCCTTGGGGCATGCTGGAGTCTCTCTCTTGGGCATTTTGTTCAAGAACTATCTTGGACAATTTTGGTGGGCCACCTTGGGCAATTTGTTTTCGCCACCCCTCATCCCAAAGGGCATTAGGGGGGGCACACTTGGGAGACCCCTCGCACTAAAGTCCATAGAAGTCACCCATTGGCCAACCCCTCACGCTAAGGGGCCAAGGAGGTCACCCTTGGGTGATGCTTGCATTGGGATGAAGCATGGGATGAGGACATACAAGCCAAAGGTTGTTCAAGGGACAAGTGAGAATTAGCGACATAGTAAAGACCACCTAGATTGAGCACATAGGATATGGTGAAAGGAAGTAAGACCTACATCATCAACAAAGAGGTATCAAGTAGGGTGTCAAGGCTAAGGTTTATAAAGAATGGCACAAGAACATAAGAAAGGACAAATCTCTATTGCTCATTTGGGGCTGCACTACAAGTAAGAATCAATTTATTTGTTTGTGAATCGATCGTTTATTAGTAACATTTGACTTCCAAGTGTAACATTTTTTCTAGCTAAGAGTAAATGTGATATGATTTGAGTTTGTTGGAAAGCACCCTGCCTGCATCATATTACCGATGGTTGACATGATCCACCAACGGAGCCCTTCTATGCTAACAAAAAGGTGACACCAAGATGAAAAACCGTGGGCCTTGGTGACTCAAGTAAGTCCACTTTGAAGTTGAACTTGAGATGGCCTTTAGAGTAAGAAACTTTAGGTTACCATTTTGAGAGTAAATTTTGACTTTGAGTGAGACTTTGAGTTTTTGACTAAGATTTGACCATGATGGAAGCCTTAGGATCATATCTAAGAACCTTGAGCACCTTACTAGCTTAATCTCAGAGGATTGCCACAAGTAGTGAGGGAGTGATGAAAGCCCTATAGGAAATTTCAGATGAACAACTTCTTCCTCTTTGCTCTCGGATTGTGAATCTATTGTATCTTTTTAGGATCTCATCCTACATTTAATTCTTCCTCAGAACTAGAGCTCTCATGCTTCTTCTTTGACCTACCAAATCATTTTTCTACCCTAGTAGCTGCTAATACCTACACATTGAATCCATTATCTATGTTAACACTAGCTATTACATGTTTAATACTACTTCTTAATCATTTTAAGAAATAGCCTCCTAACATCTCATCAGTAGGTCTCTCATTCCCCTATAATCTTTCCACCAAAACTCTAAATCTCTGAGCATAATCTTCTACTAGCATGTTCTTTTGCAAGATTGATCGAAATTTTCTCAAACCATCAGAGGAAGTCTTTTCTCTTTTAAATCTTTGCAAGAATGCTCTTTTTAATGCATTATAAGTAGCGAAATGAGCCATACCATATTGGCTGAACTAGCTCATAGCTTTTCCTTCTAATGTGGATGTAATGTTACAATTTAACTACATCACCGAATATTGCTGGATACCCATTTGTCTTCCATTTAATTTTAAATTTAACAACATGGCAATCTGCATCTTCCTTTGATCCTCCTGGAAAGTGTGCTGCTTTGACTTTAGGATTGGGAGATGGTTGCACCATGGCCAAAGGATGACGTGTACTAGTTCTTTGCTTGGTAATCCTTGCAAGTGGGTCAAATTGGAGTCCCATTCTTACTCTTGCATTTGCTTCTGTCAAGATTAATGCTCCTAAAATTATGCCCACCAGCTTTGCTTTTGTCACACTTGTTCTTTCTTGCTCCTCGTCAACTTCTAAATTGGAATCTTCTTATGCCTCGTACCAATTGTATGAATCATGACATGGATCCATGTTACCAACTTTTTCTTGTGCTTATGTGTAATATATTTTGATAACTCTTCCCCTTCTTCTAGGAATTCATTTCTTGCTTATTTGAGCAAGCATAATAGGATCACCAAATTTCTTCGGGTTCAGCAACACATAATTGCTTCCTCATGCACCAAAACACTTGAAAGAATAATCTGAAAACTGAATCACACACTTATACAAGAAATACTCACAAACTAACACTTCCGATACATTACTTTCTTGCTATGTCTACATATACTCAAGACTAAGTTACTCAGATAGACTTAAACTCACACAACAAAAATCTGATTAAGCAAAACTTCACCAAGATTCTCACAATATTAGGAATTACAAAGATTAAGTAATAAATAGTTCACCAAACAGACGATACAAAATAGTACTAATTGATTTCAACATTTTCTAAACTAATCTCTCTGCTCTTGTCCTTCTTCTTCTCTACACCAACCTCACATCTTCAAAAACATATGTGCATAACCGGAACACAACTACCTATATCATGTGACAACATTGTTACAACCACATAATTATTAAAAATCTGATTCATTAGATATCCGATTCTGCAAAAATCTGACTGATCAAATATCCAGTTTAGCAAACAATAAATATCTGACTAGACTACTTTTCCTATATGATCTTCTACCCTTAATGGGAAGTCAGATGTTTCACAATTGAGTCTTTCATTGCACATGTTATGTATTAATTCCAAATGAGTTAAGGATGAACCTTGATGATAGACGAGAAATGTGTCTCTTCATGAGGTATGTAGGTGAGTATAAGGGATATAGGTGTTACGACCCTAGAACAAAGGAATTAGAAGTGTCAAGAGATGTAAGGTTTGATGATTTGTTACCATGGAACTCTACAAATATATCTATGCATGGTAATGAAGATGGAGAAAATAGGATAACAAGAGATGAGCCAGAGATCATGGTCATTAGTGGACCAAAAGAATCAAGTTCTCCACCATCATGGGATAGAATCAATCCTACATCAAGTCAACTAAGTGATGTAAGGAGTAAAGGTAAAGTTAAACTCACAAAACTAGAAGAAAGTGTAGAAATATGGATTGAGTTCAACAAATACCATCATGGAAAGAAGGGGGAGAGCTCGAAGACCTAGAATATAAAATATCCAAATCAATGGAATGATGAGATAAGAAGGTTTGAGAGGGTAAGATATCTAGTTGAAAGACCTAACTGTGATTTATTGATGGCTAGACATTATGCTTATATGAACAAATTCATTAAAAACCCCACATGTTTTGATGAATCCAAATCATGCAAAGAGTGGCAAGAAGCTATGCAAGTGGAGATCAAGGCTTTGATAGACAATGCCACCCTAACTCTTGTACCAAGAAAGAATGATATGAAGGTAATTGGAAATAAGTGCCTTTATAAGTTTAGAGAAAATTAGATGTAGTATTGCTACATATAAATCTAGGCTTTTAGCCAAGAGGTTTGCTCATACATATGGAATAGACTATTAGGAGACTTTTAGCCATGTGGATATATATTGCAATAGGAAGAAAGAAATAAAAAATGTATCAACTTGATGTGAAGAATGTTTTTCTCAATGGAGAGTTAGAAGAAGTTGTGTACATGGATGAACCATTAAGGTTTGAAGAAAAATCCATAATGGTTATGTTTGTAGGTTCAAGAAAGCACTGTATGATCTCAAGCAAGCACCAAGGGCATGGAATCAAAGACTTGTGGAGTATCTAATCAATAATGGATACAATCAAAGAAAGCACATCCATCATCGTTTTACGAGAAGGAAGGTGAAGTATTTCTCTACATATGTGTATATGTAGATGACCTAATTATTAAAAGAGATCATGAAGAGTCTATCAAGGACATCAAAATTAAACTTAGGAACGAGTTTAAGATCTAAAACCTTGGATATCTAGGGTATTTTTGAGGTATTGAAGTTATATATAAGCACAATGGAATTTGGCTCATGTAGATTAATTACATTTTGGATATTCTAAAAATTATCGACTCACAAGATGCAAACAATTAAGTAATTCTCTGGATAATCTAATCTTTGTTGGGCTCATCTTTGAAAGTGGGGTGTGCATCCTCCATCCATATTGCCCAAGCATATTTCCTAAGGTCTGATACGAATTCTATGATTTGAACTCATGATCTACGGGCTACGAGTATGATGGGCTAACCACTTGCCCCAAAAGCCATGGTTAAGGGTTATTTCCTAATCCTCGCTCTTAGGTTGTGGTTCACCCATCTTTCGTATGTCATTTCTAGAGTCTAACACACACACACACACAATATGTGTGTGTGTGTTTGTGTGTATATGTGTGAATACATACAAATGTGAGATATTCTTTTCAATAATAGTGTCTTTGATATATTTTAGCACTGTTTTAGCGAGAAGAAGATGTGGCACTCCAGGAGTTATCAAGACTTGAGAGAGGACCCCAATTACATCTTGTAATTGTGGCACATATCAATGAACCTATGATGGACCTATAACATTAAGGGTCTTGCACTCCATCTATTATCATTGAGCTACCAAACATATTGAGGTGCATTATCACTATGTGAGCGAGCACCTTCATGCAAGAGATATTGATTTGGTATATGTTCCTACACAAGATAATGTGCCAGAAATATTTAGCAAAGCTCTTCCATATGAGAAATTTGAATCTTTTCGCAAAGCTTTAGGCTTATTACCTTGTGGGGGTTGATCTATCACTCCTTGTATGTGTTCACATCATTTCCTTAGGGGGATTTATTACACTTATGTGTTCCCTGAGTAGCTTTCATGTGAACCTTTTTTGTGTAGACAGACACTTTTTACTCTAGTGATGAGTAGAGGTTTTTTTCGCATGTTGTCGCATACATGATTCCCTCATATGTGTTGTCACTCAGCCCGCACAAGGTAATAAGCCTAAAGCTTTGCAAAAAGCTTCAAATATTCCTTATGGAAGAGCTTTGGTGAATACATCTGACATATTATCTTTTGTAGGCACATATACCAAATCAATATCTCCTGCTTAAAGGTGCTCTCTCACATAGTCATAATGCACCTGAATATGGTTGTTCTATGCATGAAACACTATGTTTCATGCAATAGCCAATGCACTCTAACTATCAATGAGAATATGCATAGTAGTAGAAATCTCGATGCAAAGATCCATCAATAGGCATCCGAGCCATATACACTTCACTGTAGTTGTGAAAACTACCCTCTACTCAGCTTCACAACTCAATGTCGCCCCTGTATGTGTTCACATCATTCACTTAGGGGGGTTTGTTACACTTATGTGTTCCTCTAGCAGCTTTGATGTGAACCTTTGTCCTATACATGGGCACTTTTTACTCTAGTGCTGGCTAGAGGTTTTTTCCCCATGTTACCACATACATAATTCACTCTATGTGGTGGTACTTTGTACTTACGGATATTACCCATCTCTTATTTCATTTCAACTCATCATCAATAGACAAAGCTATTCTAGCCATCCATCTCCTCTATGTGGCTTGCTATTTTTGTGCTCCTTGTGTGTGCTTCTTGTGTGTCTCTTGCACTTATACACAGACACACACACACACCTAACACTTCAATCCAGATGATTTGTCTCGGAATATGGAAGTTCAAACTTGAGCTTCAACAAAACTTTGGAAGCCTATATTATCTTGGTAACAAGAAAATACTACAATAAATAAATACAATATGAATAGGTAACTGTGTTGAACAGTCTAAGCTAACTAGCTCCTTGAGAGAAAAAATAGAGTCTAAGCTTATGGCTACCCAAGTGTGAGGAAAATATTGAATTAAATAGGGGGCTTTCTTGGCAAAGGGTATACTAGTTTATTCAATACATAAACATATCTTAAGGTCAAAGTACATGATGTGATTATAGGTCTTGGAAGAGACTTCCTAAACGATAGGATGTTCTTTTCCTAGAAAATAAGTCTCATCACACCTAAGTGTGATAGGTGATTGATTGAAAGTAATGACGACATCTCAAATTCAAAGTTGAATGCAGGAACACTTCTGCTTGGATCCTTACCTCATAATCCTCCAATTGTCATAGATTTAGATGTTTCATATGCTCCTAAGGTTGAATCATGATTTTGAACACTCTCCTTGAATCTTCAACCTTCAAGTCTCTATCCTAGCACCATCATTCCAACATCTCTTTTGAATTGTGTTAGCTTGGTCGAGTCCAATGCTTTGTCTAGAAATATTGGCACATTGATCCTTTGTACTTATGTGCTAGACTTGTAACTCTAAAGCCAACACCTTTTCTCCGATGAAGTCATAACGTACCTCTATATGTTTGGTCTTAGCATGTAACATAGGATTCACAAATAACTACATGCTACTAATAGTGTCACATATAATTGTAGATTGATTAAGGTGCAAATTTAGTTCAAACATAAGCTTCTTGAGCTATGTTATATCACATGTACCTTATGTTAATGTTGTGTATTCTAATTTGGTAGAAGATAGAGCCTTTGTAGGTTGCTTCTTTGCCATCCATGAGTTGACCTTCTTACCTAGCATCAATGTATATCCACTTGTATTTCTATCTTCTTTGTATCTTTTCCAATCACCATATGCATATGCCTTCACCTACAAATCACCTTCACATAGCTAGAAAGGACCTTGATTTAAAGTACCCTTGGAGTATTTGAGTACTCTCTTAGCTACAAGTAGATGAGGAATCCTAGGTGTGTTCATGCATTGAGATAACACACCAGCTATATGTATGTTCAGTGATATAGTTCAAAGATAATATTATAGATCTGTATTAGATGAGTTTCTTAACTTTATCACATTCTATTGAAGTAAATTTCATATTGAATTTTGTTGGATTACTCAATAGTTTGCAACTTGAAAATCCATAATTTTTCAATACATTCAATATGAATTTGCAATAGCGAAAGCAATATAATTTAGTTGAGTTTAAATATTTTTAGCTTGTTAATGACACTCGCTAGAGTATCAATCTTTAAAGCCATATCTTCTAAAGAACATTTCCATGATTTCCCTTAAATCAAAATCCAGCTTCTAGATTTTCTCATGCTTAAAAAACCACTTTTATGTTATAAATATGATGAATGAAATCCTTCTTCCAATAATTAAAGGAAAACCAAAATGCATTTAGTTTGTGGATGATAAAGATGATTGCCTTTACTTTCAAAACTATACCCAACAGAAATACATTTTACTACTTTATCATCCATTTTTTTGTGATGTTGTTCAGGCACTAATGCATATGCCAAACAACCAAAAACACATAGATGAGCAACAAAAGGATTGCGATCATGTGAAGCCTCATATGGAGTGATAGATTGTAGTGCTTTAGTGGGACACCTATTAAGTACATATGTTGCACACATGATAGCCTAGGCTAGAAACTATGTGGTAAGGCCTGACTCTTGACCATACACCTTGCCATCTCCATGAGTGACCTATTCTTCCATTCAGCAACTCCACTCTGTTGAGGTGTATACGACACTGTACACTGGTGTTTTATCCCATGTTCAGCCATAAATGCATTAAAGTCCGAACACATATATCCCCCCCCTCGATTAGAATGGAGGGTGCCCATTTTACATGCTGATAGACTTTTAGCCAAAACTAGAAACTGTTTGAAGCACATGAAAACTTTGTACTTTGCTTGACTCTTGACTCTTGACTCTTGACCATACACCTCGCCATCTCCATGAGTGACCTGTTCTTCCCTTCAACAACTCCATTTTGTTGAGGTGTATACGGCACTGTACAGTGGTGTTTTATCCCACGCTCAACCAAAAATGCATTAATGCAATCGTAGCTGTGAGTAGAAAGAAGCATGGAAATTCCCTAAAGATGGGTAAAGTGATCGACAATCGATGTACTATTTTCTTCATCCATCTTGCTCTCAACCCCATTGATATCCATCATGAAGGGGATTTCTTTCTTGGATTGCTTCTTTTTTAGGATCCCACACATCTCTTTATTAGGTTTATTCACCTTTGCTTCCCATGAATCTTCAAAGTATACGTGAAAATTCTTTCTTTAAATTTCTTTTTCTTTTCTCGGCATACTTCTAATTTTTCGAAGCATTGTCTAGTATTCAGAGTGGCCAACATTAACTTCTTCCTCTAGATGCCTAGGTCTTTGATAAAGATTTTCCATTCTACCTTCAGGAATGTTTTGAAGCTTCTTCTAAATCCTAACCAAGATGTGTTGTGCCTTCATGGCCACCATCCTTCAACACTTGCTGGTCGAGGAGTGAGTGGCAAAGGCCTAGTTCTAGGCAGTAGTAATCTCTTCCTACATTGAGAAGAATGAGAAGGTTGTCGGATTGGCATGAGACCTAGGGGCTTTCTTGAGATTGACGATTGGCTAGAGGTAAGCACAATTGGATAGTGACGATAGAGAACAGGGGAGAGGGAAGGGGGCTCCACTCATTGATGATATTATACATGATATACCTCTTGTTAGTTCTAGCTTTTCTCAAGTTGACTATAGATTAGAGGTTTGACCAAGAGAAACATGCCTCGTCTTTGATATCCACTAGATCTAGGTGAAGGTTGACTTGGTCCTAGATGTTGTTCTCATGACCCTCAATCATCTGCCTTCTATTCACCCATCTTTTAGAAAGAGCCTCAACCATATTAAAGTGCCTACAAAGAACGATGTTGAGGTGTAGAGAGTCAGGTGATTTCCAATTGGCAATGATTTTGGAATCAATATTATGAGCATACATGGAAACTATGGTGAACTATAGAGGGGCCTCAAAGGAAGCACCAAGTAATCGATGGTTTGGATCCACTTTGGTTTCCACAAGTCTAGCATACAACTATTGTTAATGCCGATAGTTAAGCCACCACTTCCCCTAGGGTGTGCTATGGAGATCCAAACATGAGATTATGAAATCACTATGAATATCACAATGAAGGGAAAATCCCAAAGCATTCTAGACCCTTCTCTAGTTGTTTGGCTAAGGTAAATAATTATTTGATTTCCTTAGAAACGTTTTTTGGTTAATGCATGTGCATGATTGTCGATTCTTTATCCTATTGCATGATACTTAATGTTTATTTGGACTTCAGCCATAGTTTCCTCTAACCTTGCAAGTTCATTCACATGTAAAGATGACTTTTATGATGTGGCATGGATATATAGAAATACATTCTAAAATGAAAATTAGTATGCATGAATCTTTAAGTGTGCATGCAACACTTATGCCCAAAATCAGAACTTCTATTGTACCGCTTCCACAATCATAAGCTTCCAATCACTCAAAAACACTAGAAGAGAGAAGACCAAAAGCTTGCAAAAGAAAAGAGGAAATCCGATGTGATAGAGTAGATAAGATTTGATGTAGAGAAGGAAAAGCTATGGTATTATATATTTCAATCATATACAATAGCTCTTCCAAAATCACTTCTTGATGAAGCCTTGATCTCCCAACCACCCCAGAGCTATCTCACTCTCATTCACAATCACAACTTTAATATCACTCTCACTCATGCTGGAGATGATTAATCTCCAAAAGAACACGTTATCCTTGATGTTAGAGCATCTCTATATCAAGAACAACTCATAAGAACAACCAATTTTGGAAATCTATTGGGAAATTATCAAGACCTGAGTTAAGTGTGCAAAAACACATCACACAGAAAAGTCTGTTGCACTTAATTCACTCATTGATTGATCAAATGTGTAAAGTTTTCAATGAAACATTATATAACGTGTCGTATAATGTTTTCCCACCTTTTCCAAGTTAATTCTCCCGAAAAGAATTATTAGATCTTGAGATTTCCTCCAAACAATGTACTTATGTCTGAAATTGTTCTTCTATGTAGTCGATTTTGACACCTACAATTTCTAATGCATGGTTCTCACAAACTAGAACCTATTTACTCAAATGCTTTTAGCCACAAGTATCTTACTTTTGAACTTAAAGAATGAGTTCTTAATTGCTTAAACCTTTGAACTGTGGAGGGAGATCTGATCAAAACATTGACCATCAAGATACACCTATTCTTGGTTTCATTTCTTCACATTTACACATGTAAATGTTCCTACTGAAAATTCTCTAAGCCTGATTACAATTAGACTCTAAAATCTTGACCATAGGTGCATTAACTATGGATTTAGACATCTACAAAAGGATTTTAGAAATGTTCAAGAATAGAAGGAGAGATGTAGGAAAGATCGTGACACAAATTTCAAAGGTTTTCTTCTATTCTCATGGAAAACATCTGATTCATGAATCTTATACATTCATCACACATTTTCTTCTTCTACTCACCTATTCTTGTTCTATATCTCTCCTCTGATATGTGTCTTGGCTCCATACTAGTATATATACACATATATGTACAAATGTGTCACCATTACAAAGGCACAAATGAACTAATTACATGCTTAATGTACATGTATATACAATTCTTCATCTTCTGACCATGCACTCATCTTCAAGGCTCAAAACTTTGATCTTTGCTTTATTCTTTGACTTCAAAACTTGTCCAAATCATCAATTGGTGATTGTCCTGCACCAACAACCCCCCCCAATCATTAATTGTGATTTTTTCCATCTTCTTTATACCTTCCATGTCTTTGAACCTCTGCAACTTAGGTCCATCCAAGCTTTTGGTTAACATGTTTGCAATCTGATCTTTTGTAGAAGTGTGTATGACTTCAAATTCTTTATCAATCACGTTCTCTCTCAAGAAATGATATTGGGTCTCAATATGTTTAGTCTTGGCATGAAACACATGGTTATAAGCTAGATACAATGAACTCATATTATCTCCATGAATAGTGGGTGTACTCTGAATGATGTCAAAACTCTTCATAAGTACCTTCAACCGTATAGCCTCCTTTGCAACTTCAACCATAATTTTATATTCTGCTTCTGTAGATGACAAAGCAACTGTACCTTGCTCCTTAAAACACGAAGATATTAATTTATCTTCCACATAACATAGATATCCATAGTTTGACTTCCTATCATGAGAGTTACCTACCCAATCTGCATCACTATATATCTTGATTTTTGTATTTGATGTGAATCCATAATACAAACCTTTGTTGAGTGTACCCTTAATGTATCTTGGCACCTTTTGTCTTGCAATCCAATGTTCTCTTTCCTAGGACAATGCATGAATTGAGACAACACTCCAAATGCATATGACAAATCATGCCAAGTCAATGTTGCATATATTAGACTACCAACAAAGCTTTGATACAACTTCATGTCCTTGAATTCATCTCCTCCATATCTGCTCAATTTATGATTCACCTCCATTGGAATAGGTGCTACCCTGCAATCTTCCATTTTAAACTTGATTAGAAAATTCTTCAAATACCTTTCTTGAGTCACATATACTCCATGTTGAGTATATGCAATCTCCATTCCCAAGAAATATGAAAAGACTCCCAATTCAATGATCTTGAACTCTTTCTCCATCTACTTCTTAAGACTTTTTATGCACTTCTCATCTATACCTATAAGAATTATGTCATCAACATATATGCAAATGTAAACGGACCCATCATCACTTGCATTGACAAGCAAGCTACTACCTACCTTCGACACTTGGAAACCAAGCTCTTTCAAGAACTTCACGGCTGTAATTCCATGCCTTTGGGGCCTACTTCAAACCATACAAAGCTCTCTTGAGGTTACATACATATTCTGGGTAACATTTATCCTTTAAACCTTTTGGTTGTTCCATGAAAACATCATTTGAAATGTAATCATTTAGAAAAGCATTCTTCACATCTAATTGACCTAACTTCCAACCTTTACATGCAGCAATGGCTATGAGAGCCTTATAGTTGTCATCTTTGCCACATCACTATAAGTCTCATCATAATCTACACTATATGTTTGAGCATACCCTTTCACAACAATTCTAGCTTTATACCTAGCACACTTCCATCTGCATACCTCTTTGTTTTGTAGACCCATTTGAATCCAATTATTTTATGATTATTTGGTTTAGGAACCAAATCCCATGTCTCGTTCTCCATCAATGCATCATACTACTATTGCATAACTTTCTCACAATTTTCCTTTCCTTTTGCCTTATCATATGTAAAAGGATCTTATTTTGCTTTCACCATGTAAACATAATCTTTAGTGGTAAAGAATAAAGTATCATAACTGTACCTTATGGGTTGCTTTCTGTTCCTTGTTGACCTTCTAGCTTCTCCACTCTTTGAAGTCTCTGGCTCTTCATATTCTGGATCAAATCTTGGCACCTCTTTACTATCAATTTGAGCATCAACAATCTCTTCATCATCAGACACTTGAATCTTTGATTACCCCTTTCTTTGGGTCATGACTTCTTCATCACTTGCATGAATATTAATTGTACCTCCATACCAAGTACCTTGCTCATCAAATGTAACATCCTTTGACACAAGGAATTGCTTTCTGGATGGACTCCACAATCTATAACCCCTTTGCTTATCATCATAACCAATCAACACATACCTTTCAACTTTAGGTTCCAATTTATACCTTAATTGGGATGGTACATATGCATAAGCCAAACATCCAAATACTTTGCAATGATCTAAGGTAGGTCTCTTACCCCACCATGCCTTATATGATGTCATACCATTCAAAGCCTTAAATGGAAGTCTATTAACCAAATAAGTAGTTGTCTTCACAACCTTAGCCCACAAATAATTAGGGCAATTTTTCTCCTTGATCATTGACCTTGCAAACTCAACAAGAGTTCTATTTCTCCTTTCTACTACACCATTTTGTTGAGGAGAGCACCTGCAAGTAACTTCCTTTTTTATACCTGTATTCCATAAATAATCATTGAACTCAATAGAGAAAATACTCTCCTCCTCCATCTGACATTAGTCTCTTCAATTTTTGCCTTGTGATTCGCTCTGCATACACATGATAGTGTTTAAATGTACTAAACACCTCTTATTTATCTTTGATCACATATATAGTGATCCATCTCGTAGCATCATCAACATAAATCACATAGTATCTCAAACCATTAATGCTAAAGTCCTTTGATGGACCCCACACATTTGTATGCATGAATTCAAGCTTCTCTGAATACATAAACCATTTCTTACCATAGGAATTCAAGCACTGAACCATTTTTTATCACAACATTAATACCTGTTTCATTAAAATATCCAAGCCTTTTGTGCCAAAGATCTAACTCTGAGATCTTATGTTCTCCATAACTGAAGAAGGCATGAACAACATTGCCTTGAATCTTCAATGTGAAAAGCCGTCCTTCTTTCTTCCGTGAAACAATTTGCTTACACCCATGGCTAGGGTCTTCAACATACACTCCATCATTAGAGAACCTTACTTCATATCCTTTTTCTAAAATTTGCCCTACACTTATCAAATTCTTTGGAATTGTAGGAACATACAAAACCTTACTCAAAAGAGTGCTTCCATCCTTAGCCTTTAATCACCCAATGGACTTCACATTGTGCTTTGTGTTAACGCATGTTTGGACTATATGATTACTCACCTTATTCTCCAAATCAGTCATCAAAACTATGTTGCCGCTCAGGTGATTACGGCACCCTGAGTCAATGTAGAAAACTCTTTGATCTTCGCTTTGTCTTTCACAAGGTGCATTCATAATTAAGGTTGAATCCTCTTTCTAATCTTAAGCATAATTGTAGTAGGTATTATTTTAGGATTGAATTTGAAAGCCTCTTCCTAAATTTCTTCCAAAGAAACCCTTATTACCTCTACCTCTAAAATTGCCTCTCTCATTCCTACCACGTCTTCCTCATGAGTTAAAGTTTTTCTTATATCCTCCACCATTCTGGTTATTATGCCAACATTCATGAGCTAAATGATTAGTCTTACCACAAATCCAGCAAGCTTTAACACCATCTTTATTGCTTCTGCCTCTTCCTCTTCCTTTTCCACCTCCTCTTCCTCTTAGGAAATTTGCTTGACTCATAGTGCCTTCATCCTCATTCAATTGTTTCTTGCGATTGTTAATCTTCTTCTTGTCCTTTGAATACATTTCTTGACATGTACTCTTACCAACATCACCCTTGATATCTTGCTCAAAGGTTAGCATGTCCTAGAAATTGATTCAAATCACTAGTGGAATGATCGAGTGAGAATTCAGTGGATAGAATGAATGGCTTCCACTTCTCATCTCCTCTTAAACCTGTGAGAATTTGTCTTACCAATTTTTCCTCTTCAATGTCTTCATCAACTGCTCCTAATGCATCTGCAATATCCTTCATCCTTGCTACATAATCAAAAATGTATTGAGAAGCCTTCTTCTTGAATGCAGTGAATTCTGCCCATAAAGATGCCTTAAGTGCAAAAGTGAACATTTAAAAGGAAAATGTGAAGGTATGTGAAGCGGCAGCATAGGCAGAAGTGAAAGTATGGCCCCCCAATTAAAATTTTTTGTTTTAGACTAAAGTCACTACAAGACAAAACATGGATTCGTTGGCTGCCACTAGTGAAGACAATCTTGGGACATCAAAGTGAGCACCAAGATACACTTGCAGTTAGGAGCGTATGTGAATCGACACTCAAATGAAGGCAAGGACTATTCTTGGAGCGTTCTAAGTGTAAGCAAGAGGAAGCATAGTGGAAGCAAGGCAAGAGAGAGAAGTGCAAGAGACACCCAATGTGCGATGCAGAGAAGGGAAGTGCAAGGTGTGCATGAATAGTGACCAAGGAAGTGTGCAGAGTGTGCTAAGCTAGTCCCCCAAGGATCCCAAGGTCTTATTGAAGTGTGTGTGTGCCGACAGAAGGTACCCATCCCTCCCCCCTAGTGGAAGCTTGGTGCGAGGTGTGCACAAGTGCAGGCTTCGAGAAGGTGGAGGTTTGGTGCATAGGAGGCCGGAAGTAGCAACAAGTCCCTTGGGTATTTGGTATTTTGTAATCTAGCACTCTGTGGGATTTTGCACAGAAGCATTGGATTGTATTGTGCTTCAACATTGTATTTGTCTTATTATAATCAATCGACAGAGGCTTCCAGTGTGTATCTTTCTTAATGTCTCCCCTTTCCTCCCACAAACACTCAAATCCCTTCTTGTCCAAGAATCCCCCAACAAAATTTGGCACACCCGGTGGGATCTCCAAGGAGATCTGAGCATAGGAGAAGATATAGTGTTGTTGGAGAAGCAATATTCAAGTGTCGACAATATTACTTAAGGTGACTAAGAGGTACATATTCTTATCAATTATTTCATACTAAGAGGATTATGAACAGCCCATGACTGCAACCCGGTCCCAAACATTGCGGGTCAACTGCAAGCAAACAAGAAGGAAGGCTGTTAGAAGATCATCTAGTCCACTTTCATCAACTTCATCAGTAAGGAGCATGGCTGGTCAGGTAGACTTGGAAACCTTACTATCAAGATTAAATATAAAAATTTCCTTCTTTCAAAGGCCTAGGTCAGGAAAATCCCAACGAGCATATTAGAAGGTTTTTGGCACTATGCAAAACTAGAGGCTTAATGGGTAGGGAGGATGCCTTTTTGATACTCTTCCCTGCCATGTTCCATCCTTAGCCTTTACTCACCCAATGGACTTCACATTGTGCTTTGTGTTATCGCATGTTTGGACTATATGATTACTCACCTTATTCTCCAAATCAGTCATCAAAGCTATGTTGCCGCTCAGGTGATTACGGTACCTTGAGTCAATGTAGAAAACTCTTTGATCTTCGCTTTGTCTTTCACAAGGTGCATCATAAGTAAGGTTGAATCCTCTTTCTAATCTTAAGCATAATTGTAGTAGGTATTATTTTAGGATTGAATTTGAAAGCCTCTTCCTATATTTCTTACAAAGAAACGTCTTACCACAAATCCAGCAAGCTTTAACACCATCTTTATTGCTTCTGCCTCCTCCTCTTCCTTTTCCACCTCCTCTTCCTCTTAGGAAATTTGCTTGACTCATAGTGCCTTCATCCTCATTCAATTGTTGCTTGCGATTATTAATCTTCTTCATGTCCTTTGAATACATTTCTTGACATGTACTCTTATCAAAATCACCCTTGATATCTTGCTCAAAGGTTAGCATGTCCTAGAAATTGATTCAAATCAGGAGTGGAATGATCTAGTGAGAATTCAGTGGGTAGAATGAATGGCTTCCACTTCTCATCTCCTCTTAAACCTATGAGAATTTGTCTTACCAATTTTTCCTCTTCAATGTCTTCATCAAATGCTCCTAATGCATCTGAAATATCCTTCATCCTTGCTACATAATAAAAAATGGATTGAGAAGCCTTCTTCTTGAATGTGGTGAATTCTGCCCATAAAGATGCCTTCCTTGACTTCATAATGTTTTGGAAATGCTCTTCCAAAGCATTCCATATGTCACTTGCACTTTCCAGTCCTCTAATGTCAGGTGGCAAGTAATCATTGAGTCCCACGTAGATAATGCTCCTTGCTTGAGCATCCCACTTCATCCATGTCTTCAAATTTGAGAGTTTTTCACTAGTTGGAACACTAGGATCCCTAAATTCTGGTTTTTCTTCTTCAGTTGTGATATATCCTATCAGGGCTTTGCTCATAAGATGAGATTCCATCCTCATTGACCAAGAAGGATAGTTTTCTCTATCCAATTTCTCTATCTGAAGAGAAACTCCCATCCTTTCTTCATCTTTGCAGATATTCTTCAAGCTTTGTGAATAATGAATGTACCTTCAATTATAATATAGTTCCTTTGGATCCTCTTGATAGCTTCGAGACCTCCTTCTCTAGCTTTCACTTCAAAATTTCACCTTTTGAATCTTCAAAGTTCTTCAAATCTAATGTCTCCCGCTCTGATACTGTTGATATATTTAGGTAGTGATGTGTGTGAACACGCTAGACCGCCGGGGCACTTTTTTCCCTCTATAGGAGGTTTTTTTCCCTCACCTTGTATATACGCGTATAGCCCTAATGGGCTACTTATCTTTGTACATTCTCTAGTAATACATTCAGTATTGTGTGTTGTGCTCCAAGCTTCTTCTTCTTCCTTGTTTTGTTCACATGCTTCCACAGACGTCCAACTCCAACAATTGGTATTAGAGCAACTCGTCACTTCATCTTGGGCCCCATCAACACTCCTCCGGTTGCACTCTCAGAATCGCACAAATTTTGCTGATCATACTCAACATGTTTTTGAGATCAAAATAGCTTCGCCATGTGGTGCCAAAATCACAATCTGAGCTCGTTTCAACCTTCAAAAGCACTATTGTAGTGCTTGTGTAGGCTATTTTGTCTTTTTGTGGCAAAGGTATATACTAGTCTCTATTCGCCAGTATAAGCGTCCCGAACTCTACTACAGGTCTAGCAGAATTCGTCCAGGCAATTCTGTTCAACTTTTTGAGATACATTCAATTTTCTGCATCAAGGTATTTTAGTCACCGGCCATGGCTGAAAGCAGTGATGTATTCCGTATGTTGGCTGTTGAGGATAAATTGGATGGTACCAACTACCCCTTATGGGCTTATATGATGCGACATGTGTTGGTTGCAAAAGAACTGTGGAACATTGTGCAAGGTGTCAAAAAAGTCCTATCACACCTGCAACTGTTACAATTGCAGGTATTGAAGCTGATGTAGAAGGTGTCGAAGATGATGATATTCTGCATATTCCTGTTCGTGCTGCAGTTTCTGTGCAAATTGGTTGGGATGGCAGAGATGCCCAGGCATATGCATTGATAGCTTTCTCTATCAAACGTGCCATTATTCCTCACATTCGCTCTTGCAGAACAACTAAGGATGCTTAGGATACACTTACCACATTGTACAAGATAGGAATGAGGCTCGTGTTGCTTACCTCTAAAAACAGTTGGAGAGTGAGCACATGAATGAAGGTGATTCTATGAAAAGTTTCCTAACGAAGATCAAACACTTGAAGAAACAGTTGATTTTTGTTGATGAGGTTATACCAGATAGCTCACTTGTGCAGACCGTTCTGAATGGTTTTCCTGATTCATATCAAAGTTTTGCTTCTACTCTTCGGTTGATGATGAAAGGAAATCCAAATGCCTTATCATTTGAGGAGTTAATCTTTATTCTGTTGCAGGAAGCTGAGTCTAGGCAAAATAGGTCCATTATGCAAGTTGTAGATCAAGCTTTTCTCGCTAGTCAGAAGGGCAAAGGAAAATGGAGCTTTTCAACTAGTAAGCAGAAATCTACTAATTCAACATATTTGAAGAAGGAAGATGAAGATGAGAAGAAATCAGAAAAGTAGAAATTGTTTTGTAAGTATTGTAAAAGGAATGATCATATCATAAAGAACTATCGAAAACTGGCTGCTAAAGAGGCAAAGAAGAAAGAGGCGGGAATGGTTGTTGTAGAGGCCTCTACACCAAAAATAGAGTCTGCTAATCTTGTGCAGGAAGAAGACTGGGCTTTTACTATTGTCTGTAGTTTTGATCCATCTTCTCATGAGCAGTGCATGTCTGCAGTAGATTCAAATGTTTGGTATTTTAGTAGTGGGGCGACCAAACATATTACCTCGCAGCGTAGTTTCTTCTCTTCACTCGAGCCTGCACCTATAGGGAATATCGTTACATGCACCAACAAATCCTCTTATCCTGTTACGGGAGTTGGTAAGATCTTGTTGACTACTACTGATGGTAGTTCTTTCACTTTGTGAGATGCTTTATTTATGCCATGGATCAAGAAGAACCTCTTACCAATTTCTGCATTAGCCAAGATTGGCTTGGTTGTAAAATCTATTGATGACAACTGTACAATTCATGATCTATCAAATAGCAATGTGACTATTGCTTCTGGTATTTTATGTCATGGGTTGTATAAGCGCATAGACTATGAAAGATCTGTAAATGATTTGGCATGTGCAGTAAATGATTCTCAGGCTATGTTAGATGCAGAGCTTTGGCATGCACACTTTGGTCATCTAAATTTTTCTAGTTTGCTATGCCTGCTGAAATTTGAAATGGTGTCCTCTTTGCCCAAACTTGAGGCACCTCGAAAACATGTTTGTGAAGGCTATATTTTGGGCAAAATGCAGCATTCGTCCTTTCCAAAAGATGGTTTAGTTCGGGCTACTCAAAACTTGTAGCTTGTACATAGGATGTCTGTGGTCCTATGCAGACACCTTCTTTTGGGAATTATCTTTACTTTGTGACTTTCATTGATGATTTTTCCACGCATGCATGGGTGTTGAGCCCATAAAAGTCAAAAGGTCAAATACAATCTGGTCAAAGTCAACAAGGTCAAGGTCAAAAGTCAACAAGTGCAAAGTCAAAGTGCTAAAGTGCAGGTGTCAAAGTGCACAGGTAGTGCACAATTAATTGTCCACAAAGGGTAAATTGGAGAAAGTGGGTTGTAGGTTGCAGTCGTATTTCTCCAATTTCCCTAAGGTTCAAAGTGTTTTTAAAGTGTTTTGGAAGGTTCAGGTGAACCCTCTCTTAAGTGCAAAAGTAAATACTTAAAAGGAAAATGTGAAGGGGCAGCGTAGGCAGAAGTGAAAGTATGGCCCCCCAATTAAAATTTTTTGTTTTAGACTAAAGTCACTACAGAACAAAATAGGGGGTTGTTGGCTGCCACTAGTGAAGACAATCTTGGGACATCAAAGTGAGCACCAAGATACACTTGCAGTTAGGAGCGTACGATAATCGAAACTCAAATCAAGGCAAGGATTATTCTTGGAGCATTCTAAGTGTAAGCAAGAGGAAGCATAGTGGAAGCATAGTGGAAGCAAGGCAAGAGAGAGAAGTGCAAGAGACACCCAGTGCGCGACGCAGAGAAGGGAAGTGCAAGGTGTGCATGAAGAGTGACCAAGAAAATGTGTAGAGAAGTGCTAAGCTAGTCCCCCAAGGATCCCAAGGTCTTATTGAAGTGTGCGCGTGCCGACAGAAGGTACCCATCCCTCCCCCCTAGTGGAAGCTTGGTGCAAGGTGTGCACAAGTGCAAGCTTGGAGAAGGTGGAGGTTTGGTGCACAGGAGGCCGGAAGCAGCAACAAGTCCCTTGAGTATTTGGTATTTTGTAATTGAGCACTCTGTGGGATTTTGCACAGAAGCATTGGATTGTATTGTGCTTCAACATTGTATTTGTCTTATTATAATCAATCGACAGAGGCTTCCAGTGTGTATCTTTCTTCTTGTCTCCCCTTTTCTCCTACAAACACTCAAATCCCTTCTTCTTCAAGAATCCCCCAATAGAATTTGGCACACCCGGTGGGATCTCCAAGGAGATTTGAGCATAGGAGAAGATATATTGCAGTTGGAGAAGCAATATTCAAGTGTCCACAGTATTACTTCAGTGGACTAAGAGGTACATATTCTTATCAGTTATTTCATACTAAGAGGACTATGAACAGCCCATGACTACAACCCGGTCCCAAACATTGCGGGTCAACTGCAAGCAAACAAGAAGGAAGGTTGTTAGAATATCATCTAGTCCACTTTCATCAACTTCATTAGTAAGGAGGATGGCTGGTCAGGTAGACTTGGAAACCTTACTATCAAGATTAAATATAAAATTTCCTTCTTTCAAAGGCCTAGCTCAGGAAGATCCCAATGAGCATATTAGAAGGTTTTTGGCACTATGAAAAACTAGAGGCTTAATGGGTAGGGAGGATGCCTTTTTGATACTCTTCCCTGCCACATTCGAAGGATTAGCAGATGAATGGTTCATCCAGTTTGCTGAGAACCATTTTTCAACTTGGGACTTAATGAAAGATGCATTCAAAAATCAATTTTAGCATGGAAATACTGCATAGATCATCATAGAGGAATTAGAGAATTTGAGATTGGGTCTAGGTGAAAAGTTCCTAGAGTTTGTGACTAGGGCCAAGGCACTAATGGCTAAATTACGAGACCCACCGCATGATTTTTTGTTAAGAAATATTTAGCTAAGCCACTTCCAGTGGCCACCCAATGCAAAATCAACGAATTAGTGTTGCCTTCAGCCTGCATAGAGGAATTCATCAACACAGCTGCAAGATTGGAACAGATAAGACAAGAGTATGGAGCAACTTCTTCTCAAGTACCATATTCTATAGAAATAGAGGATCCAGTAATCCAACTAAGGAACGAGCTGGAGGGTTTAAAAAGGAATAAGCCCTACAAAGAGGAGGAGAATGTTGTTACTCAGTTGAGAAGGGAAACTGAAGCACTAAAGCTCCAAAAGGAGGAGATATTGATTTGGTATATGCACCTAAATAAGATAATGTGGCAAACATATTCACCAAAGCTCTTCCACGGGAAAAGCTTGAAGCTTTTCACAAAGCTTAGGCTTATTACCTTGTGGGGACTGATCCGTCACTCTCTGTATATGTTCACATCATTCGCTCCAGGGGGGTTTGTTACACTTATGTATTCCTCAAATAGCTTTGATGTGAAACTTTTCCCTATACATGGGCATTCTTTACTCTAGTGGTGCCTAGAGGTTTTTTCCCTGTGTTACCACATACTTGATACTCTCATGTGTGGTGGTACTTTTTACTTAGGGATATTATTCAGCTCTTACTTTAGTTAAGTTCATCGTCAATAGAGAGAGCTATTCCAACCTTCATCATGTCCGTGTTTCTTGTTGCATTTTTTCTCATTGTGTGTGCTTCTTGTGTGTCTCTCGCACTTCTACACACACCCAACAGTTACATGGAGAAAAACTGTAGCATGTTGTAGTGTAGAGGAAGATATTATCCTTCTTCAGATATGATAATAATATGATATGTCGTGATTGTCCTTCTATCCTTAGAATCAAGGGTTGAATCCTTAGGTAAGCTTGTTGCCATTCAAAGATTTCTTGGGCTATGGTAAGAGTCCTCCTTGGGGCATGCTGGAGTCTCTCTCTTGGGCATTTTGTTCAAGAACTATCTTGGACAATTTTGGTGGGCCACCTTGGGCAATTTGTTTTCGCCACCCCTCATCCCAAAGGGCATTAGGGGGGGCACACTTGGGAGACCCCTCGCACTAAAGTCCATAGAAGTCACCCATTGGCCAACCCCTCACGCTAAGGGGCCAAGGAGGTCACCCTTGGGTGATGCTTGCATTGGGATGAAGCATGGGATGAGGACATACAAGCCAAAGGTTGTTCAAGGGACAAGTGAGAATTAGCGACATAGTAAAGACCACCTAGATTGAGCACATAGGATATGGTGAAAGGAAGTAAGACCTACATCATCAACAAAGAGGTATCAAGTAGGGTGTCAAGGCTAAGGTTTATAAAGAATGGCACAAGAACATAAGAAAGGACAAATCTCTATTGCTCATTTGGGGCTGCACTACAAGTAAGAATCAATTTATTTGTTTGTGAATCGATCGTTTATTAGTAACATTTGACTTCCAAGTGTAACATTTTTTCTAGCTAAGAGTAAATGTGATATGATTTGAGTTTGTTGGAAAGCACCCTGCCTGCATCATATTACCGATGGTTGACATGATCCACCAACGGAGCCCTTCTATGCTAACAAAAAGGTGACACCAAGATGAAAAACCGTGGGCCTTGGTGACTCAAGTAAGTCCACTTTGAAGTTGAACTTGAGATGGCCTTTAGAGTAAGAAACTTTAGGTTACCATTTTGAGAGTAAATTTTGACTTTGAGTGAGACTTTGAGTTTTTGACTAAGATTTGACCATGATGGAAGCCTTAGGATCATATCTAAGAACCTTGAGCACCTTACTAGCTTAATCTCAGAGGATTGCCACAAGTAGTGAGGGAGTGATGAAAGCCCTATAGGAAATTTCAGATGAACAACTTCTTCCTCTTTGCTCTCGGATTGTGAATCTATTGTATCTTTTTAGGATCTCATCCTACATTTAATTCTTCCTCAGAACTAGAGCTCTCATGCTTCTTCTTTGACCTACCAAATCATTTTTCTACCCTAGTAGCTGCTAATACCTACACATTGAATCCATTATCTATGTTAACACTAGCTATTACATGTTTAATACTACTTCTTAATCATTTTAAGAAATAGCCTCCTAACATCTCATCAGTAGGTCTCTCATTCCCCTATAATCTTTCCACCAAAACTCTAAATCTCTGAGCATAATCTTCTACTAGCATGTTCTTTTGCAAGATTGATCGAAATTTTCTCAAACCATCAGAGGAAGTCTTTTCTCTTTTAAATCTTTGCAAGAATGCTCTTTTTAATGCATTATAAGTAGCGAAATGAGCCATACCATATTGGCTGAACTAGCTCATAGCTTTTCCTTCTAATGTGGATGTAATGTTACAATTTAACTACATCACCGAATATTGCTGGATACCCATTTGTCTTCCATTTAATTTTAAATTTAACAACATGGCAATCTGCATCTTCCTTTGATCCTCCTGGAAAGTGTGCTGCTTTGACTTTAGGATTGGGAGATGGTTGCACCATGGCCAAAGGATGACGTGTACTAGTTCTTTGCTTGGTAATCCTTGCAAGTGGGTCAAATTGGAGTCCCATTCTTACTCTTGCATTTGCTTCTGTCAAGATTAATGCTCCTAAAATTATGCCCACCAGCTTTGCTTTTGTCACACTTGTTCTTTCTTGCTCCTCGTCAACTTCTAAATTGGAATCTTCTTATGCCTCGTACCAATTGTATGAATCATGACATGGATCCATGTTACCAACTTTTTCTTGTGCTTATGTGTAATATATTTTGATAACTCTTCCCCTTCTTCTAGGAATTCATTTCTTGCTTATTTGAGCAAGCATAATAGGATCACCAAATTTCTTCGGGTTCAGCAACACATAATTGCTTCCTCATGCACCAAAACACTTGAAAGAATAATCTGAAAACTGAATCACACACTTATACAAGAAATACTCACAAACTAACACTTCCGATACATTACTTTCTTGCTATGTCTACATATACTCAAGACTAAGTTACTCAGATAGACTTAAACTCACACAACAAAAATCTGATTAAGCAAAACTTCACCAAGATTCTCACAATATTAGGAATTACAAAGATTAAGTAATAAATAGTTCACCAAACAGACGATACAAAATAGTACTAATTGATTTCAACATTTTCTAAACTAATCTCTCTGCTCTTGTCCTTCTTCTTCTCTACACCAACCTCACATCTTCAAAAACATATGTGCATAACCGGAACACAACTACCTATATCATGTGACAACATTGTTACAACCACATAATTATTAAAAATCTGATTCATTAGATATCCGATTCTGCAAAAATCTGACTGATCAAATATCCAGTTTAGCAAACAATAAATATCTGACTAGACTACTTTTCCTATATGATCTTCTACCCTTAATGGGAAGTCAGATGTTTCACAATTGAGTCTTTCATTGCACATGTTATGTATTAATTCCAAATGAGTTAAGGATTAACCTTGATGATAGACGAGAAATGTGTCTCTTCATGAGGTATGTAGGTGAGTATAAGGGATATAGGTGTTACGACCCTAGAACAAAGGAATTAGAAGTGTCAAGAGATGTAAGGTTTGATGATTTGTTACCATGGAATTCTACAAATATATCTATGCATGGTAATGAAGATGGAGAAAATAGGATAACAAGAGATGAGCCAGAGATCATGGTCATTAGTGGACCAAAAGAATCAAGTTCTCCGCCATCATGGGATAGAATCAATCCTACATCAAGTCAACTAAGTGATGTAAGGAGTAAAGGTAAAGTTAAAATCACAAAACTAGAAGAAAGTGTAGAAATATGGATTGAGTTCAACAAATACCATCATGGAAAGAAGGGGGAGAGCTCGAAGACCTAGAATATAAAATATCCAAATCAATGGAATGATGAGATAAGAAGGTTTGAGAGGGTAAGATATCTAGTTGAAAGACCTAACTGTGATTCATTGATGGCTAGACATTATGCTTATATGAACAAATTCATCAAAAACCCCACATGTTTTGATGAATCCAAATCATGCAAAGAGTGGCAAGAAGCTATGCAAGTGGAGATCAAGGCTTTGATAGACAATGCCACCCTAACTCTTGTACCAAGAAAGAATGATATGAAGGTAATTGGAAATAAGTGCCTTTATAAGTTTAGAGAAACTTAGATGGTAGTATTGCTACATATAAATCTAGGCTTTTAGCCAAGAGGTTTGCTCATACATATGGAATAGACTATTAGGAGACTTTTAGCCATGTGGATATATATTGCAATAGGAAGAAAGAAATAAAAAATGTATCAACTTGATGTGAAGAATGTTTTTCTCAATGGAGAGTTAGAAGAAGTTGTGTACATGGATGAACCATTAAGGTTTGAAGAGAAATCCATAATGGTTATGTTTGTAGGTTCAAGAAAGCACTGTATGATCTCAAGCAAGCACTAAGGGCGTGGAATCAAAGACTTGTGGAGTATCTAATCAATAATGGATACAATCAAAGAAAGCACATCCATCATCGTTTTACGAGAAGGAAGGTGAAGTATTTCTCTACATATGTGTATATGTAGATGACCTAATTATTAAAAGAGATCATGAAGAGTCTATCAAGGACATCAAAATTAAACTTAGGAACGAGTTTAAGATCTAAAACCTTGGATATCTAGGGTATTTTTGAGGTATTGAAGTTATATATAAGCACAATGGAATTTGGCTCATGTAGATTAATTACATTTTGGATGTTCTAAAAATTATCGACTCACAAGATGCAAACAATTAAGTAATTCTTTGGATAATCTAATCTTTGTTGGGCTCATCTTTGAAAGTGGGGTGTGCATCCTCCATCCATATTGCCCAAGCATATTTCCTAAGGTCTGATACGAATTCTATGATTTGAACTCATGATCTACGAGCTACGAGTATGATGGGCTAACCACTTGCCCCAAAAGCCATGGTTAAGGGTTATTTCCTAATCCTCGCTCTTAGGTTGTGGTTCACCCATCTTTCGTATGTCATTTCTGGGGTCTAACACACACACACACACAATATGTGTGTGTGTTTGTGTGTATATGTGTGAATACATACAAATGTGAGATATTCTTTTCAATAATGGTGTCTTTGATATATTTTAGCAGTCTTTTAGCGAGAAGAAGATGTGGCACTCCAGGAGTTATCAAGACTTGAGAGAGGACCCCAATTACATCTTGTAATTGTGGCACATATCAATGAACCTATGATGGACCTATAACATTAAGGGTCTTGCACTCCATCTATTATCATTGAGCTACCAAACATATTGAGGTGCATTATCACTATGTGAGCGAGCACCTTCATGCAAGAGATATTGATTTGGTATATGTTCCTACACAAGATAATGTGCCAGAAATATTTAGCAAAGCTCTTCCATATGAGAAATTTGAATCTTTTCGCAAAGCTTTAGGCTTATTACCTTGTGGGGGTTGATCTATCACTCCTTGTATGTGTTCACATCATTTCCTTAGGGGGATTTATTACACTTATGTGTTCCTTGAGTAGCTTTCATGTGAACCTTTTTTGTGTAGACAGACACTTTTTACTCTAGTGATGAGTAGAGGTTTTTTTCGCATGTTGTCGCATACATGATTCACTCATATGTGTTGTCACTCAGCCCGCACAAGGTAATAAGCCTAAAGCTTTGCAAAAAGCTTCAAATATTCCTTATGGAAGAGCTTTGGTGAATACATCTGACATATTATCTTTTGTAGGCACATATACCAAATCAATATCTCTTGCTTAAAGGTGCTCCCTCACATAGTCATAATGCACCTGAATATGGTTGTTCTATGCATGAAACACTATGTTTCATGCAATAGCCAATGCACTCTAACTATCAATGAGAATATGCGTAGTAGTAGAAATCTCGATGCAAAGATCCATCAATAGGCATCTGAGCCATACACACTTCACTGTAGTTGTGAAAACTACCCTCTACTCAGCTTCACAACTCAATGTCGCCCCTGTATGTGTTCACATCACTCACTTAGGGGGGTTTGTTACACTTATGTGTTCCTCTAGCAGCTTTGATGTGAACCTTTGTCCTATACATGGGCACTTTTTACTCTAGTGCTGGCTAGAGGTTTTTTCCCCATGTTACCACATACATAATTCACTCTATGTGGTGGTACTTTGTACTTACGGATATTACCCATCTCTTATTTCATTTAAACTCATCATCAATAGACAAAGCTATTCTAGCCATCCATCTCCTCTATGTGGCTTGCTATTTTTGTGCTCCTTGTGTGTGCTTCTTGTGTGTCTCTTGCACTTATACACAGACACACACACACACACCTAGCACTTCAATCCAGATGATTTGTCTCGGAATATGGAAGTTCAAACTTGAGCTTCAACAAAACTTTGGAAGCCTATATTATCTTGGTAACAAGAAAATATTACAATAAATAAATACACTATGAATAGGTAACTGTGTTGAACACTCTAAGCTAACTAGCTCCTTGAGAGAAAAAATAGAGTCTAAGCTATGGCTACCCAAGTGTGAGAAAAATATTGAATTAAATAGGGGGCTTTCTTGGCAAAGGGTATACTAGTTTATTCAATACATAAATATATCTTAAGGTCAAAGTACATGATGTGATTATAGGTCTTGGAAGAGACTTCCTAAATGATAGGATGTTCTTTTCCTAGAAAATAAGTCTCATCACACCTAAGTGTGATAGGTGATTGATTGAAAGTAATGACGACATCTCAAATTCAAAGTTGAATGCAGGAACACTTCTGCTTGGATCCTTACCTCATAATCCTCCAAATGTCATAGATTTAGATGTTTCATATGCTCCTAAGGTTGAATCATGATTTTGAACACTCTCCTTGAATCTTCAACCTTCAAGTCTCTATCCTAGCACCATCATTCCAACATCTCTTTTGAATTGTGTTAGCTTGGTCGAGTCCAATGCTTTGTCTAGAAATATTGGCACATTGATCCTTTGTACTTATGTGCTAGACTTGTAACTCTAAAGCCAACACCTTTTCTCCGATGAAGTCATAACGTACCTCTATATGTTTGGTCTTAGCATGTAACATAGGATTCACAAATAACTACATGCTACTAATAGTGTCACATATAATTGTAAAGTGATTAAGGTGCAAATTTAGTTCAAACATAAGCTTCTTGAGCTATGTTATATCACATGTACCTTATGTTAATGTTGTGTATTCTAATTTGGTAGAAGATAGAGCCTTTGTAGGTTGCTTCTTTGCGATCCATGCGTTGACCTTCTTACCTAGCATCAATGTATATCCACTTGTATTTCTATCTTCTTTGGATCTTTTCCAATCACCATATGCATATGCCTTCACCTACAAATCACCTTCACATAGCTAGAAAGGACCTTGATTTAAAGTACCCTTGAAGTATTTGAGTACTCTCTTAGCTACAAGTAAATGAGGAATCCTAGGTGTGTTCATGCATTGAGATAACACACCAGCTATATGTATGTTCAGTGATATAGTTCAAAGATAATATTATAGATCTGTATTAGATGAGTTCCTTAACTTTATCACATTCTATTGAAGTAAATTTCATATTGAATTTTGTTGGATTACTCAATAGTTTGCAACTTGAAAATGCATAATTTTTCAATACATTCAATATGAATTTCCAATAGCGAAAGCAATATAATTTAGTTGAGTTTAAATATTTTTAGCTTGTTAATGACACTCGCTAGAGTATCAATCTTTAAAGCCTTATCTTCTAAAGAACATTTCCATGATTTCCCTTAAATCAAAATCCAGCTTCTAGATTTTCTCATGCTTAAAAAACCACTTTTATGTTATAAATATGATGAATGAAATCCTTCTTCCAATAATTAAAGGAAAACCAAAATGCATTTAGTTTGTGGATGATAAAGATGATTGCCTTTACTTTCAAAACTGTACCCAACAAAAATACATTTTACTACTTTATCATCCATTTTTTTGTGATGTTGTTCAGGCACTAATGCATATGCCAAACAACCCAAAACACGTAGATGAGCAACAAAAGGATTGCGATCATGTGAAGCCTCATATGGAGTGATAGATTGTAGTGCTTTAGTGGGACACCTATTAAGTACATATGTTGCACACATGATAGCCTAGGCTAGAAACTATGTGGTAAGGCCTGACTCTTGACCATACACCTTGCCATCTCCATGAGTGACCTATTCTTCCATTCAACAACTCCACTCTGTTGAGGTGTATACGACACTGTACACTGGTGTTTTATCCCATGTTCAGCCATAAATGCATTAAAGTCCGAACACATATATCCCCCCCCCCCCCTCGATTAGAACGGAGGGTGCCCATTTTACATGCTGATAGACTTTTAACCAAAACTAGAAACTGTTTGAAGCACATGAAAATTTTGTACTTTGCTTGACTCTTGACTCTTGACTCTTGACCATACACCTCGCCATCTCCATGAGTGACCTGTTCTTCCCTTCAGCAACTCCATTTTGTTGAGGTGTATACGGCACTGTACAGTGGTGTTTTATCCCACGTTCAACCAA
This sequence comes from Ceratopteris richardii, assembly GCA_020310875.1. Taxonomy (NCBI): domain Eukaryota; kingdom Viridiplantae; phylum Streptophyta; class Polypodiopsida; order Polypodiales; family Pteridaceae; genus Ceratopteris; species Ceratopteris richardii. Next base: position 136,158,643 of record CM035430.1, on the reverse strand, counting down.
AAATGCATTAATGCAATCGTAGCTGTGAGTAGAAAGAAGCATGGAAATTCCCTCAAGATGGGTAGAGTGATCGATAATCGATGTACTATTTTCTTCATCCATCTTGCTCTCAACCCCATTGATATCCATCATGAAGGGGATTTCTTTCTTGGATTGCTTCTTTTTTAGGATCCCACACATCTCTTTATTAGGTTTATTCACCTTTGCTTCCCATGAATCTTCAAAGTATACATGAAAATTCTTTCTTTAAATTTCTTTTTCTTTTCTCGGCATACTTATAATTTTTCGAAGCATTGTCTAGTATTCAGAGTGGACAACATTAACTTCTTGCTCTAGATGCCTAGGTCTTTGATAAAGATTTTCCATTCTACCTTCAGGAATGTTTTGAAGCTTCTTCTAAATCCTAACCAAGATGTGTTGTGCCTTCATGGCCACCATCCTTCAACACTTGCTCGCCGAGGAGTGAGTGGCAAAGGCCTAGTTCTAGGCAATAGTAATCTCTTCCTACATTGAGAAGAATGAGAAGGTTGTCGGATCGGCATGAGACCTAGGGGCTTTCTTGAGATTGATGACTAGCTAGAGGTAAGCACAATTGCATAGTGACGATAGAGAACAGGGGAGAGGGAAGGGGGCTCCACTCATTGATGATATTCTACATGATATACCTCTTGTTAGTTCTAGCTTTTCTCAAGTTGACTATAGATTAGAGGTTTGACCAAGAGAAACAAGCCTCGTCTTTGATATCCACTAGATCTAGGTGAAGGTTGACTTGGTCCTAGATGTTGTTCTCATGACCCTCAATCATCTGCCTTCTATTCACCCATCTTTTAGAAAGAGCCTCAACCATATTAAAGTGCCTACAAAGAACGATGTTGAGGTGTAGAGAGTCAGGTGATTTCCAATTGGCAATGATTTTGGAATCAATATTATGAGCATACATGGAAACTACGGTGAAATATAGAGGGGCCTCAAAGGAAGCACCAAGTAATCTATGGTTTGGATCCACTTTGGTTTCCACAAGTCTAGCATACAACTATTGTTAATGCCGATAGTGAAGCCACCACTTCCCCTAGGGTGTGCTATGGAGATCCAAACATGAGATTATGAAATCACTATGAATATCACAATGAAGGGAAAATCCCAAAGCATTCTAGACCCTTCTCCAGTTGTTTGGCTAAGGTAAATAATTATTTGATTTCCTTAGAAACGTTTTTTGGTTAATGCATGTGCATGATTGTCGGTTCTTTATCCTATTGCATGATACTTAGTGTTTATTTGGACTTCAGCCATAGTTTCCTCTAACCTTGCAAGTTCATTCACATGTAAAGATGACTTTTATGATGTGGCATGGAGATATAGAAATACATTCTAAAATGAAAATTAGTATGCATGAATCTTTAAGTGTGCATGCAACACTTATGCCCAAAATCAGAACTTCTATTGTACCGCTTCCACAATCATAAGCTTCCAATCACTCAAAAAAACTAGAAGAGAGAAGACCAAAAGCTTGCAAAAGAAAAGAGGAAATCCGATGTGATAGAGTAGATAATATTTGATGTAGAGAAGGAAAAGCTATGGTATTATATATTTCAATCATATACAATAGCTCTTCCAAAATCACTTCTTGATGAAGCCTTGATCTCCCAACCACCCCAGAGCTATCTCACTCTCATTCACAATCACAACTTTAATATCACTCTCACTCATGATGGAGATGATTAATCTCCAAAAGAACACGTTATCCTTGATGTTAGAGCATCTCTATATCAAGAACAACTCATAAGAACAACCAATTTTGGAAATCTATTGGGAAATTATCAAGACCTGAGTTAAGTGTGCAAAAACACATCACACAAAAAAGTCTGTTGCACTTAATTCACTCATTGATTGATCAAATGTGTAAAGTTTTCAATGAAACATTATATAATGTGTCGTATAATGTTTTCCCACCTTTTCCAAGTTAATTCTCCCCAAAAGAGTTAGTAGATCTTGAGATTTCCTCCAAACAATGTACTTATGTCTGAAATTGTTCTTCTGTGTAGTCGATTTTGACACCTACAGCTTCCAATGCATGGTTTCACAAACTAGAACCTATTTACTCAAATGCTTTTAGCCATAATTATCTTACTTTTGAACTTAAAGAATGAGTTCTTAATTGCTTAAACCTTTGAACTGTGGAGGGAGAACTTATCAAAACATTGACCATCAAGATTGCACCTATTCTTGGTTTCATTTCTTCACATTTACACATGTAAATGTTCCTACTGAAAATTCTCTAAGCCTAATTACAATTAGACTCTAAAATCTTGACGATAGGTGCATTAACTATGGATTTAGACATCTACAAAAGGATTTTAGAAATGTTCAAGAATAGAAGGAGAGATGTAGGAAAGATCGCGACACAAATTTCAAAGGTTTTCTTCTATTCTCATGGAAAACATCAACATTCATCACACATTTTCTTCTTCTACTCACCTATTCTTGTTGTATATCTCAAAGCAACTGTACCTTGCTTCTTAAAACACGAAGATATTAATTTATCTTCCACATAACATAGATATCCATAGTTTGACTTCCTATCATGAGAGTTACCTACCCAATCTGCATCACTATATATCTTAATTTTTGTATCTGATGTGAATCCATAATACAAACCTTCGTTGAGTGTACCCTTAATGTATCTTAGCACCTTTTGTCTTGCAATCCAATGTTCTCTTTCCTAGGACAATGCATGAATTGAGACAACACTCCAAATGCATATATCAAATCATGCCAAGTCAATGTAGCATATATTAGACTACCAACAAAGCTTTGATACAACTTCATGTCCTTGAATTCTTCTCCTCCATATTTGCTCAATTTATGATTCACCTCCATGGAATAGGTGCTACCCTACAATCTTCCATTTTAAACTTGATTAAAAAATTCTTCTGAGTCACATATACTCCATGTTGAGTATATGCAATCTCCATTCCCAAGAAATATGAAAAGACTCCCAATTCAATGATCTTGAACTCTTTCTCCATCTACTTCTTAAGACTTTTTATGCACTTCTCATCTATACCTGTAAGAATTATGTCATCAACATATATGCAAATGTAAATGGACTCATCATCACTTGCATTGACAAGCAAGCTACTATCTACCTTCGACACTTGGAAACCAAGCTCTTTCAAGAACTTCACGGCTGTAATTCGATGCCCTTGGGGCCTACTTCAAACCATACAAAGCTCTCTTGAGGTTACATACATATTCTGGGTAACATTTATCCTTGAAACCTTTTGGTTGTTCCATGAAAACATCATTTGAAATGTAATCATTTAGAAAAGCATTCTTCACATCTAATTGACATAACTTCCAACCTTTACATGCAGCAATGGCTATGAGAGCCTTATAGTTGTCATCTTTGCCACATGACTATAAGTCTCATCATAATCTACACTATATGTTTGAGCATACCCTTTCACAACAATTCTAGCTTTATACCTAGACACACTTCCATCTGCATACCTCTTTGTTTTGTAGACCCATTTGAATCCAATTATTTTATGATTATTTGGTTTAGGAACCAAATCCCATGTCTCATTCTCCATCAATGCATCATACTACTATTGCATAACTTTCTCACAATTTTCCTTTCCTTTTGCCTTATCATATGTAAAAGGATCTTATTTTGCTTTCACCATGTAAGCATAGTCTTTAGTGGTAAAGAATGAAGTATCATAACTGTACCTTATGGGTTGCTTTCTGTTCCTTGTTGACCTTCTAGCTTCTCCACTCTTTGAAGTCTCTGGCTCTTCATATTCTGGATCAAATCTTGGCACCTCTTTACTATCAATTTGAGCATCAACAATCTCTTCATCATCAGACACTTGAATCTTTGATTACCCTTTTCTTTGGGTCATGACTTCTTCATCACTTGCATGAATATTAATTGTACCTCCATACCAAGTACCTTGCTCATCAAATGTAACATCCTTTGACACAAGGAATTGCTTTGTGGATGGACTCCACAATCTATAACCCCTTTGCTTATCATCATAACCAATCAACACATACCTTTCAGCTTTAGGTTCCAATTTATACCTTAGTTGGGATGGTACATATGCATAAGCCAAACATCCAAATACTTTGCAATGATCTAAGGTAGGTCTCTTACCCCACCATGCCTTATATGATGTCATACCATTCAAAGCCTTAAATGGAAGTCTATTAACCAAATAAGTTGTTGTCTTTACAGCCTTAGCCCACAAATAATTAGGGCAATTTTTCTCCTTCATCATTGACCTTGCAAACTCAACAAGAGTTCTATTTCTCCTTTCTACTACACCATTTTGTTGAGGAGAGCACCTACAAGTAACTTCCTTTTTTATACCTGTATTCCATAAATAATCATTGAACTCAATAGAGAAAATACTCTCCTCCTCCATCTAACATTAGTCTCTTCAATGTTTGCCTTGTGATTCGCTCTGCATACACATGATAGTGTTTAAATGTACTAAACACCTCTTATTTATCTTTGATCACATATATAGTGATCCATCTCGTAGCATCATCAACATAAATCACATAGTATCTCGAACCATTAATGCTAAAGTCCTTTGATGGTCCCCACACATTTGTATGCATGAATTCAAGATTCTCTGAATACATAAACCATTTCTTACCATAGGAATTCAAGCACTGAACCATTTTTTATCACAACATTAATACCTGTTTCATTAAAATATCCAAGCCTTTTGTGCCAAAGATCTAACTCTGAGATCTTATGTTCTCCATAACTGAAGAAGGCATGAAGAACATTGCCTTGAATCTTCATTGTGAAAAGTCGTCCTTCTTTCTTCCGTGAAACAATTTGCTTACACCCATGGCTAGGGTCTTCAACATACACTCCATCATTAGAGAACCTTACTTCATATCCTTTCTCTACAATTTGCCCTACACTTATCAAATTCTTTGGAATTGTAGGAACATACAAAACCTTACTCAAAAGAGTGCTTCCATCCTTAGCCTTTAATCACCCAATGGACTTCACATTGTGCTTTGTGTTAACGCATGTTTGGACTATATGATTACTCACCTTATTCTCCAAATCAGTCATCAAAACTATGTTGCCGCTCAGGTGATTACGGCACCCTGAGTCAATGTAGAAAACTCTTTGATCTTCGCTTTGTCTTTCACAAGGTGCATTCATAATTAAGGTTGAATCCTCTTTCTAATCTTAAGCATAATTGTAGTACTTATTTTGGGATTGAATTTGAAAGCCTCTTCCTATATTTCTTCCAAAGAAACCCTTATTACCTCTACCTCTAAAATTGCCTCTCTCATTCCTACCACGTCTTCCTCATGAGTTAAAGTTTTTCTTATATCCTCCACCATTCTGGTTATTATGCCAACATTCATGAGCTAAATGATTAGTCTTACCACAAATCGAGCAAGCTTTAACACCATCTTTATTGCTTCTGCCTCTTCCTCTTCCTTTTCCACCTCCTCTTCCTCTTAGGAAATTTGCTTGACTCATAGTGCCTTCATCCTCATTCAATTGTTTCTTGCGATTGTTAATCTTCTTCTTGTCCTTTGAATACATTTCTTGACATGTACTCTTACCAACATCACCCTTGATATCTTGCTCAAAGGTTAGCATGTCCTAGAAACTGATTCAAATCACGAGTGGAATGATCTAGTGAGAATTCAGTGGATAGAATGAATGGCTTCCACTTCTCATCTCCTCTTAAACCTGTGAGAATTTGTCTTACCAATTTTTCCTCTTCAATGTCTTCATCAACTGCTCCTAATGCATGTGCAATATCCTTCATCCTTGCTACATAATCAAAAATGGATTGAGAAGCCTTCTTCTTGAATGCGGTGAATTCTGCCCATAAAGATGCCTTAAGTGCAAAAGTGAACACTTAAAAGGAAAATGTGAAGGTATGTGAAGCGGCAGCATAGGCAGAAGTGAAAGTATGGCCCCCCAATTAAAATTTTTTGTTTTAGACTAAAGTCACTACAGGACAAAACAGGGATTCGTTGGCTGCCACTAGTGAAGACAATCTTGGGACATCAAAGTGAGCACCAAGATACACTTGTAGTTAGGAGCATATGTGAATCGACACTCAAATGAAGGACTATTCTTGGAGCGTTCTAAGTGTAAGCAAGAGGAAGCATAGTGGAAGCAAGGCAAGAGAGAGAAGTGCAAGAGACACCCAATGTGCGACGCAGAGAAGGGAAGTGCAAGGTGTGCATGAAGAGTGACCAAGGAAGTGTGCAGAGAAGTGCTAAGCTAGTCCCCCAAGGATCCCAAGGTCTTATTGAAGTGTGTGTGTGCCGACAGAAGGTACCCATCCCTCCCCCCTAGTGGAAGCTTGGTGCGAGGTGTGCACAAGTGCAGGCTTCGAGAAGGTGGAGGTTTGGTGCATAGGAGGCCGGAAGTAGCAACAAGTCCCTTGGGTATTTGGTATTTTGTAATCGAGCACTCTGTGGGATTTTGCACAGAAGCATTGGATTGTATTGTGCTTCAACATTGTATTTGTCTTATTATAATCAATCGAGAGAGGCTTCCAGTGTGTATCTTTCTTCTTGTCTCCCCTTTCCTCCTACAAACACTCAAATCCCTTCTTGTCCAAGAATCCCCCAACAGAATTTGGCACACCCGGTGGGATCTCCAAGGAGATCTGAGCATAGGAGAAGATATATTGTTGTTGGAGAAGCAATATTCAAGTGTCGACAATATTACTTAAGATGACTAAGAGGTACATATTCTTATCAATTATTTCATACTAAGAGGATTATGAACAGCCCATGACTGCAACCCCGTCCCAGACATTGCGGGTCAACTGCAAGCAAACAAGAAGGAAGGCTGTTAGAAGATCATCTAGTCCACTTCCATCAACTTCATCAGTAAGGAGCATGGCTGGTCAGGTAGACTTGGAAACCTTACTATCAAGATTAAATATAAAAATTTCCTTCTTTCAAAGGCCTAGCTCAGGAAAATCCCAACGAGCATATTAGAAGGTTTTTGGCACTATGCAAAACTAGAGGCTTAATGGGTAGGGAGGATGCCTTTTTGATACTCTTCCCTGCCATGTTCCATCCTTAGCCTTTACTCACCCAATGGACTTCACATTGTGCTTTGTGTTATCGCATGTTTGGACTATATGATTACTCACCTTATTCTCCAAATCAGTCATCAAAGCTATGTTGCCGCTCAGGTGATTACGGTACCTTGAGTCAATGTAGAAAACTCTTTGATCTTCGCTTTGTCTTTCACAAGGTGCATTCATAAGTAAGGTTGAATCCTCTTTCTAATTTTAAGCATAATTGTAGTAGGTATTATTTTAGGATTGAATTTGAAGGCCTCTTCCTATATTTCTTCCAAAGAAACCCTTATTACCTCTACCCCTAAAATTGCCTCTCTCATTTCTACCACCTCTTCCTCACGAGTTAAAGTTTTTCTTATATCCTCCACCATTCTGGTTATTATGCCAACATTCATGAGCTAAATGATTAGTCTTACCACAAATCCAGCAAGCTTTAACACCATCTTTATTGCTTCTGCCTCCTCCTCTTCCTTTTCCACCTCCTCTTCCTCTTAGGAAATTTGCTTGACTCATAGTGCCTTCATCCTCATTCAATTGTTGCTTGCGATTATTAATCTTCTTCATGTCCTTTGAATACATTTCTTGACATGTACTCTTATCAACATCACCCTTGATATCTTGCTCAAAGGTTAGCATGTCCTAGAAATTGATTCAAATCAAGAGTGGAATGATCTAGTGAGAATTCAGTGGGTAGAATGAATGGCTTCCACTTCTCATCTCCTCTTAAACCTATGAGAATTTGTCTTACCAATTTTTCCTCTTCAATGTCTTCATCAACTGCTCCTAATGCATCTGAAATATCCTTCATCCTTGCTACATAATAAAAAATTGATTGAGAAGCCTTCTTCTTGAATGCGGTGAATTCTGCCCATAAAGATGCGTTCCTTGACTTCATAATGTTTTGGAAATGCTCTTCCAAAGCATTCCATATGTCACTTGCACTTTCCAGTCCTCTAATGTCAGGTGGCAAGTAATCATTGAGTCCCATGTGGATAATGCTCCTTGCTTGAGCATCCCACTTCATCCATGTCTTCAAATTTGAGAGTTTTTCACTAGTTGGAACACTAGGATCCCTAAATTCTGGTTTTTCTTCTTCAGTTGTGATATATCCTATCAAGCTTTGCTCATAAGATGAGATTCCATCCTCATTGACCAAGAAGGATAGTTTTCTCTATCCAATTTCTCTATCTGAAGAGAAACTCCCATCCTTTCTTCATCTTTGCAGTATATTCTTCAAGCTTTGTGAATAATGAATGTACCTTCAATTATAATATAGTTCCTTTGGATCCTCTTGATAGCTTCGAGACCTTCTCTAGCTTTCACTTCAAAATTTCACCTTTTGAATCTTCAAAGATTGATTTTTGTATATGTGCAATAGTCGAGGTCCTCCTTTCTTCAAATCTAATGACTCCTGCTCTGATACTGTTGATATATTTAGGTAGTGATGTGTGTGAACACGCTAGGACCGCCGGGGCACTTTTTTCCCTCTATAGGAGGTTTTTTTCCCTCGGCTTGTATATACGCGTATAGCCCTAATGGGCTACTTATCTTTGTACATTCTCTAGTAATACATTTAGTATTGTGTGTTGTGCTCCAAGCTTCTTCTTCTTCCTTGTTTTGTTCACATGCTTCCACAGACGTCCAACTCCAACAATTGGTATTAGAGCAACTCGTCACTTCATCTTGGGCCCCATCAACACTCCTCCGGTTGCACTCTCAGAATCGCACAAATTTTGGTGATCATACTCAACATGTTTTTGAGATCAAAATAGCTTCGCCATGTGGTGCCAAAATCACAATCTGAGCTTGTTTCAACCTTCAAAAGCACTATTGTAGTGCTTGTGTAGGCTATTTTGTCTTTTTGTGGCAAAGGTATATACCAGTCTCTATTCGCCAGTATAAGCGTCCCGAACTCTACTACAGGTCTAGCAGAATTCATCCAGGCAATTCTATTCACTTTTTGAGATACATTCAATTTTCTGCATCAAGGTATTTTTGTCACCGGCCATGGCTAAAAGTAGTGATGTATTCCGTATGTTGGCTGTTGAGGATATATTGGATGGTACCAACTACCCCTTATGGGCTTATATGATGCGACATGTGTTGGTTGCAAAAGAACTGTGGAACATTGTGCAAGGTGTCAAAAAACGTCCTATCACACCTGCAACTGTTACAATTGCAGGTATTGAAGCTGATGTAGAAGGTGTCGAAGATGATGATATTCTGCATATTCCTGTTCGTGCTGCAGTTTCTGTGCAAATTCGTTGGGATGGCAGAGATGCCCAGGCACATGCATTGATAGCTTTCTCTATCAAATGTGCCATTATTCCTCACATTCGCTCTTGCAGAACAACTAAGGATGCTTAGGATACACTTACCACATTGTACAAGCTAGGAATGAGGCTCGTGTTGCTTACCTCTGAAAACGGTTAGAGAGTGAGCACATGAATGAAGGTGATTCTATGAAAAGTTTCCTAACGAAGATCAAACACTTGAAGAAACAGTTGATTTTTGTTGATGAGGTTATACCAGATAGCTCACTTGTGCAGACCGTTCTGAATGGTTTTCCTGATTCATATTAGAGTTTTGCTTCTACTCTTCGGTTGATGATGAAAGGAAATCCAAATGCCTTATCATTTGAGGAGTTAATCTTTATTCTGTTGTAGGAAGCTGAGTCTAGGCAAAATAGGTCCATTACGCAAGTTGTAGATCAAGCTTTTCTTGCTAGTCAGAAGGGCAAAGGAAAATGGAGCTCTTCAACTAGTAAGCAGAAATCTACTAATTCAACATATTTGAAGAAGGAAGATAAAGATGAGAAGAAATCAGAAAAGCAGAAATTGTTTTGTAAGTATTGTAAAAGGAATGATCATATCATAAAGAACTATCCAAAACTGGCTGCTAAAGAGGCAAAGAAGAAAGAGGCGGGAATGGTTGTTGTAGAGGCCTCTACACCAAAAATAGAGTCTGCTAATCTTGTGCAGGAAGAAGACTGGGCTTTACTATTGTCTGTAGTTTTGACCCATCTTCTCATGAGCAGTGCATGTCTGCAGTAGATTCAGATGTTTGGTATTTTAGTAGTGGGGCGACCAAACATATTACCTCGCAACGTAGTTTTTTCTCTTCACTCGAGCCTGCACCTATAGGGAATATCGTTACATGCACCAACAAATCCTCTTATCCTGTTACGGGAGTTGGTAAGATCTTGTTGACTACTACTGATGGTAGTTCTTTCACTTTGTGAGATGCTTTATTTATGCCAGGGATCAAGAAGAACCTCTTACCAGTTTCTGCATTAGCCAAGATTGGCTTGGTTGTAAAATCTATTGATGAGAAGTGTACAATTCATGATCTGTCAAATAGCGATGTGACTATTGCTTCTGGTATTTTATGTCATGGGTTGTATAAGCGCATAGACTATGAAAGATCTGTAAATGATTTGGCATGTGCAGTAAATGATTCTCAAGCTATGTTAGATGCAGAGCTTTGGCATGCACACTTTGGTCATCTAAATTTTTCTAGTTTGCTATGCCTGCTGAAATTTGAAATGGTGTCCTCTTTGCCCAAACTTGAGGCACCTCGAAAACATGTTTGTGAAGGCTATATTTTGGGCAAAATGCAGCATTCGTCCTTTCCAAAAGATGGTTTAGTTCGGGCTACTCAAAACTTGTAGCTTGTACATAGGATGTCTGTGGTCCTATGCAAACACCTTCTTTTGGGAATTATCTTTACTTTGTGACTTTCATCGATGATTTCTCCACGCATGCATGGGTGATGAGCCCATAAAAGTTAAAAGGTCAAATAAAATCTGGTCAAAGTCAACAAGGTCAAGGTCAAAAGTCAACAAGTGCAAAGTCAAAGTGCTAAAGTGCAGGTGTCAAAGTGCACAGGTAGTGCACAATTAATTGTCCACAAAGGGTAAATTGGAGAAAGTGGGTTGTAGGTTGCAGTGGTATTTCTCTAATTTCCCTAAGGTTCAAAGTGTTTTTAAAGTGTTTTGGAAGGTTCAGGTGAACCCTCTCTTAAGTGCAAAAGTAAATACTTAAAAGGAAAATGTGAAGGTATGTGAAGGGGCAGCGTAGGCAGAAGTGAAAGTATGGCCCCCCAATTAAAATTTTTTGTTTTAGACTAAAGTCACTACAGAACAAAATAGGGGGTTGTTGGCTGCCACTAGTGAAGACAATCTTGGGACATCAAAGTGAGCACCAAGATACACTTGCAGTTAGGAGCGTACGATAATCGAAACTCAAATCAAGGCAAGGATTATTCTTGGAGCATTCTAAGTGTAAGCAAGAGGAAGCATAGTGGAAGCAAGGCAAGAGAGAGAAGTGCAAGAGACACCCACTGCGCGACGCAGAGAAGGGAAGTGCAAGGTGTGCATGAAGAGTGACCAAGAAAATGTGTAGAGAAGTGCTAAGCTAGTCCCCCAAGGATCCCAAGGTCTTATTGAAGTGTGCGCGTGCCGACAGAAGGTACCCATCCCCCCGCTAGTGGAAGCTTGGTGCAAGGTGTGCACAAGTGCAAGCTTGGAGAAGGTGGAGGTTTGGTGCACAGGAGGCCAGAAGCAGCAACAAGTCCCTTGGGTATTTGGTATTTTGTAATTGAGCACTCTGTGGGATTTTGCACAGAAGCATTGGATTGTATTGTGCTTCAACATTGTATTTGTCTTATTATAATCAATCGACAGAGGCTTCCAGTGTGTATCTTTCTTCTTGTCTCCCCTTTTCTCCTACAAACACTCAAATCCCTTCTTGTTCAAGAATCCCCCAATAGAATTTGGCACACCCGGTGGGATCTCCAAGGAGATTTGAGCATAGGAGAAGATATATTGCAGTTGGAGAAGCAATATTCAAGTGTCCACAGTATTACTTCAGTGGACTAAGAGGTACATATTCTTATCAGTTATTTCATACTAAGAGGACTATGAACAGCCCATGACTGCAACCCGGTCCCAAACATTGCGGGTCAACTACAAGCAAACAAGAAGGAAGGTTGTTAGAATACCATCTAGTCCACTTTCATCAACTTCATTAGTAAGGAGCATGGCTGGTCAGGTAGACTTGGAAACCTTACTATCAAGATTAAATATAAAATTTCCTTCTTTCAAAGGCCTAGCTCAGGAAGATCCCAATGAGCATATTAGAAGGTTTTTGGCACTATGCAAAACTAGAGGCTTAATGGGTAGGGAGGATGCCTTTTTGATACTCTTCCCTGCCACATTCAAAGGATTAGCAGATGAATGGTTCATCCAGTTTGCTAAGAACCATTTTACAACTTTGGACTTAATGAAAGATGCATTTAAAAATCAATTTTCAGCATGGAAATACTGCATAGATCATCATAGAGGAATTAGAGAATTTGAGATTGGGTCTAAGTGAAAAGTTCCTAGAGTTTGTGACTAGGGCCAAGGCACTAATGGCTAAATTACGAGACCCACCACATGATTTTTTGTTAAGTAATAGTTAGCTAAGCCACTTCCAGTGGGCACCCAATGCAAAATCAACGAATTAGTGTTGCCTACAGCCTGCATAGAGGAATTCATCAACACAGCTGCAAGATTGGAATAGATAAGACAAGAGTATGGAGCAACTTCTTCTCAAGTACCATATTCTATAGAAATAGAGGATCCAGTAATCCAACTAAGGAACGAGCTGGAGGGTTTAAAAAGGAATAAGCCCTACAAAGAGGAGGAGAATGTTGTTACTCAGTTGAGAAGGGAAATTGAAGCACTAAAGCTCCAAAAGGAGGAGGAGGCCCAAGTAGAGGAATTGGCTCAGCTCCGATAGGAGTTGCAAGAACTCAAAGGAGGTGGCATCAAGAGTGGACTTTGGTGTTCCATGTGTAGCAAGCAAGGTCATATAGTAAGTGAATGTCCTCTGCTAAGTGTGACTTGCCAATTATGCAGGAAAGCTGGTCATGAGGCCTAAGAATGCCAATCAAGAGCAATGCCTGCAACAACATATTGGGCCCAGGGAGGATCCCTACCACCAGCAAACATGATGGCAGTGGCACCCAATCAAGGTAACAATTATAACCCTAGACAGAGGGATAACTTTGGAAATGGGCCAAGGAGGCTAATTATTTGTTTCAGATGTGGAGAATGTGGGCTCTATCAAAGTAGGTGCACTCTCCCAAAAAATGCCCCTCCTTGCAGGAACTGCCCAGAGGCTAGAGAACACTATACTAATTGTTGTCCTAATAACCAAGCATCTTCATCTTGGCCCCACATTCAAATGATTTCTGTGTGCAAAGAAGAAAGGGTAGATCAAGTCCATGTGCCATCTCCATCTACCAGGGTGGTGCAACTAGAAGAAATTGAATCTTTTACAGTGCAGACAATAAGCAAGGGGAAGGCTCAAGTTAAAATAGGTCAAGAATCAATGATTAATGGATTAAACAAAGACAAAGGTGTGTCTGAGAACAAAGCCACCACATGTGCAGATACAAGGCAAAAAGAAAATTTCATAGGTACGAGTGATGCCATTGGACATGCATTCAACAGAGCTCATGAGGAGTTTGATAAGTCAAAGGGAGCCCAGGCTCTTAAGGAATCAGAAGCTTCTAGACTACTCAAGTCCATGGAAAAGGAAGTTAGTATTTTTGATTTAATAAAGATGGATGGGAAGTTCAGATCAGAACTCTTGCAGATAATTGATGAAATGTCCACAACAAGTCTTGTGGCAAAGGTTGTTGTTATGCATAAAGATAAAAGTGTAGGGGAAGCACCCCTCACAGATTACAAGAGCCCTCGGCTAACAGTCTCCATTAAAGGTCATGAGTTTCAAGGCGTTATTGTGGATGGTGGTTCTAGCATTAACTTGATGCCTAAATATACCATGAAAAAGATTGGACTATACCCTTCAAGACCTGCCAACTTCACTGTAACAATGGAAGACCAAAGCATAGTAAGGCCTATGGGAGTGGTCCTTGGAGTCCCAGTCAAGATACAAGGTACCATCTTTAACTTGGACTTTGTTGTTTTAAGGTTGCCACAGGTAGAAGGAAGTTTTCTCCTATTAATTGGGAGACCTTGGTTAAGGCATGCCAATGTGTTGCATGACTGGGGCAAGGATACAATGTGGGTAAAGCAAGAGGGAAAAGAGTTGCAGCAGATAATTTTAGAAGAAGGACCAGACAATCAGAGAAATACTAGCATGATGCAGACAATTGGTATTTGTATGGAAGAAGAATTGTTGGACAACCTAGAAGCATATCTATTTGAAGAAGCAAATTTATATGAAGATGAAAACATGTTTACTTGGCTCCACGCAGAAGACCCCTCTTCTTGCTATGGAATCTTTCCAAACTCAAGTGGAGAGGAAGCAGATGAAGAAATAGAGGACACAGTCTTAGTCAAAAGCCATAATCGAGAAAAGAAAAGCGTTGTCTTTAAGTGCAGCAGTGACAAAGCTACTTCAAATCATATGTCAATGGCCACATTTTTATGGATGCTAGTATGGATATCATCTGTTATGTCAATTTGTATGATAGTAAGTCCCGGGCTTTACACTAATGTGGAAGGAGTACCTACAAGTCTTTGAAAATAGAAGATGCAATATGGAGGAGATAATATTTTACTGAAGGATTTAAGGTGGCCCTATCAAATCATAAGCATGCCCAAAATAAAGACAAAACAAATGAAGTGCAGTACAATTGGATATTATGGAGGAGTTTCTATGACTCAACAATACAAGGCTCAAGGCCTATCATCAACAAAAGTGAAGATTTATGGATCACCTAGAACTTGCATAATTTGTCCAGGTTGTACATAGTCTTTTCCTGTCATTTTTGCTTAAGTTTTAGTAGATTTCATCAATTTTCATGCTTGTTCTTTGCATTTTTAGCAAATTTAGCAACACTTTCTTAGGCATTGGCATAAGTATAATTTTGGACATTTTCAGGATTTTTTCACATATTTTTTTGATTTTTTCTAGTATTTTTCATCCTTTTCCAAGTATCATTTTCTTGCGAAATTGGAGAAATAAGGGAAGCTCTCTCTGCTTTTGAGTGAGAAATCTGGGCTAAAACCTGTGGAGAATTTTTTGGGTTTTTTTTTTTGGATTTTTTTGGGTTTTCTTTAAATTTCTTTAGTTTTGGGGTAATTAAAAAAAAAAGGGTCCCCAAGGCATCTTTATTTCAAAAAAAAAAGAAAAAACCCCACCCTCTTCCCCCCCTCCCCCCCTCCCCCCCCCTCCCCCTTTCCTCCCCCCCCCCGCCCCTCCCCTCCGCCTTTCCCCCCCCTCCCCTCCCCCCCCCCTCCCCCCCCCCACCCCCCCTTCCCCCCCCCCCCCCCCCCCCCCTTTTCCCCCTGCCCCTCCCCCTCCCCTTCCCCCCCCTTCCCGCCCCACCCCCCGCCCGCCCGCCCACCTACGCCCATTCGCAGCCCCCTCCCCCCACCCGCCCACCTGTAGCCACCCGCCCACCTGCCCACTCGTGCCCACCCGCAGCCCCCCCCCCCCCCCCCCCCCCCCCCCCCCCCCCCCCCCCCCCCCCCCCCCCCCCCCCCCCCCCCCCCCCCCCCCCCCCCCCCCCCCCCCCCCCCCCCCCCCCCCCTTCCCTTCCCTTCTCCCCTCCCCCCCCCATTTCTTTTTTTATTATTTTTTATTTATTTATTTTTTATTATTTTTATTTTATTTATTAATTTTCTTCTTATTTTCTATTATTTATTTATTTATTTATTATTATTATTATTTTTCTTTTGTTTTGCTTTTATTTTTATTTTTGACCGGCAAGCGTTCTAGTTAAGAAAAAAAAAGGGGAGAAAAGATTTTTATTTTATTTTTTTTTTCAAATTTTAAATATATATATATATATATATTATTATTTATTTATTTATTTATTATTTTATTTATTTCTTTTTAATTTTTATGGCTCAAACCTTTTAGCTCTTGATCGTGCCTCGGATGGCCATTGTTTTTAAACTTAGAGTCATTTTCATGTATTTTGCACCTCTCAGTTCATTTTTTGCATTAAGTTTTCCAAAATCCCACCTTTTCTATGACTTTTGGTCAAAACCCACATGTTTTGAGCACATTTATCACATGTTTTATTCCACCACATTGTCCACATGGTCTATTCTCACTTGGTCTTACCTTATGTTTCATAATTTCCCATATGCAACCTCTGTAGCTCTATTGTTTGATCATTGTAACCCTCTCCAGACCCCATAATGATACTCCCACTCCCTCCCTTTACCAATCTGCCCAGCCACATCCTTCACCCTCCCTACCCTATCCATCTCCAACCATCCCTCCCCTCCACCTCCTTTCTACCCTCCCATTTCCCTCCTTTGCTTCTCCATGCCAAAAATCTCCCTTTTTGGTTCTTCTCTAGTGATTGTTCTCTCCTACTTCTGGTGGACTTGGTAGCTGCTAAGGTGTCCCCTTTGAAGATTTTGCAGCACACATTTCATGGTGTCCTTACTGCTCAAAGTTTTGGCTGTAGCTCTCCGAGATGGAGAGCACATTCGGTGGTGGGCAAGTGTTGAGCCCATAAAAGTCAAAAGGTCAATATCAATCTGGTCAAAGTCAACAAGGTCAAGGTCAAAAGTCAGCAAGTGCAAAGTCAAAGTGCTAAAGTGTAGGTGTCAAAGTGCACAGGTAGTGCACAATTATCCACAAAGGGTAAATTGGAGAAAGGGTTGCAGGTTGCAGAGGTATTTCTCTGATTTCGCTAAGGTTCAAAGTGTTTTTAAAGTGTTTTGGAAGGTTCAGGTGAACCCTCTCTTAAGTGCAAAAGTGAATACTTAAAAGGAAAACGTGAAGGTATGTGAAGCGGCAGCGTACATAGAAGTGAAAGTATGGCCCCCCAGTGAAAATTTTTTCACATAACTCCCAAGTACCATTCCTATGTATGGAATACATTTCTGATTGCATATCACTCATCCATTGTGGATCTTCACATGCATCTTCAAAAGAAAGTGGCTCTTCATTACATGCTGTAGCAATAAGAGAATAATCCACAAAATTACTTGATGCATGGTGAGAGCTTGATCTTGTTCTACCAAGTAAAGGTGCACTCAATTTGCTCTCCTGCAAAGTTTGTTTAAGCCACTTTGGCATAGATTGTGCACTCTTGATAGACATGCGTTCATTATGTAATACATCTTCAATATGTACATCATGCGTGGGCTGATTCTCATGCTCAGTTTCAGCCATATTTTGACGCAAATGTTCAGCCATATGTGGCTGGAAATTTCCAATATTTTTGACAATTTTTGGCTGAATTTTTTCAGCCATGTTTGGCTGGAAATTCTCTGCATTTTTTGCTCTATTTGGTTGGAATTTTTCAGCCCTTTGAACCTCTGTTGGCTAGTCTACGTGGCCATAGTCAAGTGCACCATTTTGGAACAAAGGCATGAGTGTATCGAACACATCTTGCGAGCTAACTGTTGGCATTTTTTTGCATTCAAGTAGAGGAAAAACTGAATTTTCAGCAAATACCACATCTCGACTCACAATAATTGTGTTCGTCAATGGATGGTACAACTGATATCCCTTACTTTCAGCACTATAACCAACAAATATACATTTCTTTGCCTTGTCATCAACTTTGTGACATTGTTGTGATGGCACAAGAGCATATGCCAAACAACCAAACACACGCATATGACTAACCATAAGATTATGACCATTCCAAGCCTCATAAGGAGTGATGACTCTCAATGCTTTTGTAGAGCAGCGATTCAACACATAGTTTGCACACATGACCGCTTCCATCCAAAACTTATGAGGAAGATGCTTTCCTTTAAGCATACATCGTGCCATTTCAAGTAGAGTTCTATTTTTACACTCGGCAACACCATTTTGTTGAGGTGTATATGGCACCGTACATTGGTGTGAAATACCTCTTTCACGAAGAAAAGCATTAAACTCATGTGACATGTACTCACCACCAGGATCCGTGCGTAGAGTCAAAAGCTTTTGTGAAGAAACATTTTTAGCCATAGCTAAAAATGCTTTGAAGCAAGAAAATACCTCATTCTTTGCTTCCATAGGATGCACCCATGTATGGCGAGTAGCATCATCAATGAAGGTAACAAAATATACATGCTTCCCAAAAGATGGAGTCTTGACCGGACCACATACATCACTATGAACAAGTTGTAATTTTCTTGTAGTGTGTGTGACTATCTTTTGGAAAAGAAGCACGATGCATTTTTCCAAGAATGTAACCTTCACATGCATGCTTTTCAATGGACTCAAGTGTAGGCAAATCAATAACCATGTCCTTCTTTTGCAAGTAGAGCAAACTATTGAAGTTCAAGTGACCAAAACGAGCATGCCAAAGCTCCATTTCAGCCATGGAAGAAGTATGAGCAACTAAGGCATTCGAGGTAGCCCTCTTGTATGTATCCATGCGATACAAACCATTACATAATGTACCGGACATCACGATAACTTCGCCATTGCTGAAATCATGAACCATACACTTATCATCAACAAAGTGTACATGAAGTCCAACTTTGGCAATCAACGGAACTGAAATTAAGTTCTTCTTGATACCGGGCACATACAATGCATTTTTCAAGAGAATCACACCTCCGTTTGCAGTCGTAAGCTCAATTTCTCCTACTCCAATGATAGGATAAGAGGCATTGTTTGCACACACCACATGTCCTCCTTTAGGTGCATCTTTCAAAGAGGCAAAAAATCTTTGCATGATGTTATGTGCTTTGAAGCACCACTATCAAAGAACTAATCGGAATCAGCCTCAGTCACAACCATACATTTAGAATGTAAAGAAGAATCATAATGACATGTAACACATGCCCAAAAATCTTGAGCCATCTTAGCTTCATCATTCTTTGCATTTGCTGAATTTTCAGTAATAGACATGTTAGATTCCTTCTTCTTTTCATTGCGTTTGGCAAGCTTTCTACACTCATCAATAGTATGACCAGCCTTCTGACAATATTTGCATCTGTTCTTCTTTGCAAATCACCATCATTAGAGGAATGAGTGGAAGAGGAAGCTTGAGGCTTTGGTTTTGATGAACCAAAAGCTGAACCATACTTGCTTTTCCCCTTTTGTGAGATAGCAAGTGCTTGCGTTCCTTCAATCAAACCACTCCTATTCACTCTAGATTTCTCTTCTTGCAAAAGAAGAGACACAACCTCATCAAATGCATACATATTAGGATTTCCTTTTGCAACCAAGCAAAGTGTAGTAGCAAAGCTTTGAAAAGATCCTGGTAATCCTTTCAACAATGTAGAAATGAGTGATGCATCCGGAATGATCTCATCTATGTTTGCCAATTGCTCTTTCAAGTCCTTGATGCGTGTCACATACACATCCACCGACTCATTTTCAGCCATACATACATCTTCAAGTTGCTTCCTCAAGTATGCAACACGTGCTTCATTACGCACGGCATACAAAGAAGCAAGAGTGTCCCATGCCTGTCTCGATGTAGGACATGAGCGAATGTGTGGAACTATATGATGCTTCACTGAAAGCGCAATCAAAGCATGAGCTTGAGCATCTTTTCCATCCCATCTAAGCTGCTCCTATGTAGGTGGAGAAGGATAAACCACTGTACTCAAAGAAGAAGCTCCATCTGTGACAGTAGACTGTGAAGTAGAAGCACCTGCCGGTCTTCGATCTACATCTGCCACTATGTTCCAAAGTTGTTTTGCAACAAGAACATGCTTCATCATGTAAGACCACATCAGATAGTTGGTCCCATCAAGCTTATCTTTAGCTTGAAGCATGCCAAACAAGTCATTGCTCCCTGCCATTTCACTAAGGAACAAGAATGTGACAAAATCTTCACTTCGACAAAAATTGAAATGAGTGCTGAAATTTCAGCTCACAAACCGTCACTCTGATGGCGATTCTGACTGCAAAAATGGCTTCGAAATGGGGGTAAAACTCCAGTGCACCTGGTGGAAATGCTTTTGGGCTGCTGAAATTCACACTTCTATTCTTTGAAGTCGATTTGCACTGTTAAGTGCGCGCGCACCGCGACGCGAAAAATCGAAACTTGAGAAGAAGCTGAACCTGCTTTGATACCACTGTTAGGTGTGTGTAGAAGTGCGAGAGACACACAAGAAGCACACACAAGGAGCACAAACGCAGCAAGACACACGGAGAAGTCGATGGCTGGAATGGCTCTCTGTATTGATCGATGAACTGAATTGAAGTAAGAGCTGAATAATATCCCTAAGTACAAAGTACCACCACATATGAGAGTATCAAGTATGTGGTAACATGGGGAAAAAGCCTCTAGCCAGCACTAGAGTAAAAAGTGCCCATGTATAGGGAAAAGGTTCACATCAAAGCTACTCGAGGAACACATAAGTGTAACACCCACGCAGGAGAACATCGCAAACCTTTTCACGAAGGCTCTGCCTCGGGAGAAGTTTGAAGCTTTCCGCAAAGCTTTGGGCTTAATTCCTTTGTGGAGTGATTTCCACATAGCTTGGCACTTCCTTATACATGAGTGCCAGCTCCTTGTTCACCACATCACTCCCAAGAGGGATTTGTTGATATATTTAGGTAGTGATGTGTGTGAATATAGGACTGTGGCGGCACTTTTTTCCCTCTTTAGGAGGGTTTTTTCACCTGGCTTGTATATACGCCTATTGCCCTAATGGGCTACTTATCTTTGTACATTTGCTAGTAATACATTCAATATTGTGTGTTGTGCTCCAAGCTTCTTCTTCTTCGTTGTGTTGTTCGCGTGCTTGCGCAAACGTCCAACTCCAACAGATACCACTGATGGAGATGATTAATCTCCAAAAGAACAAGTTATCCTTGATTTTAGAGCACCTCTATATCAAGAAAAACTCATAAACACAACCATGTTTGGAAATCTATTGGCAAATTATCAAGACTTGAGTTAACTGTGAAAAAACTCATCACACAGAAATGTCTACTACACTTAATTCACTCATTGACTAATCAAATGTGTAAATTTTTCAATGAAACTTTATAAAAGGTGTTTCTAATTCTTGCACAGCTTCTCCAAGTTAAATCTCCAAAACAATCAGTAGATCTTGAGATTTCCTCCAAAGAATGTACCTATGTCTGAAATTGTTCTTCTATGTAGTCGATTTTGACACCTACAACTTCTAATGCATGATTCTCCCAAACTAGAATCTGCTTATTCAAATGGTTTTGGCCACAAGTAGTTGTACCTTTCAACTTAAAGAATGAGTGCTTACTTGCTCAATACTTTACACAATGGACGGAGATCTGATCAAAACATTCACCATCGAGATTGCCCATGTTCCTGCCTTCTTTTCTTCACATTTACACATGTAAATGTTCCTATTTAAATTCTCTTAGCCTAGTTACAATTAGACTCTCAGATCTTGACCATAAGTGTACTAAGTATGAATTTAGATATCTACAAAAGGATTTCTAAAATGATCAAGCATAGAAGGAGAGATGAAGAAAAGATCGCAAAACAAATTTCAAAAGTTTTCTTCTATTCTTATGGAAAACATGTGATTGATGAATCTTATACATTAATCACACATTTTGTTGTTCTACTCACTATTCTTGTTCTATATCTCTCCTTTCATATATGTCCCAACTCCATACTAGTATATTAGACATATATGTACAAACTTGTCACCATTAGAAAGGCATAAGTGAACTAAATACATGCTTAATGTACACGTATATATGAGGCCTCATCTTCTTACCATGCACTCATCTTCAAGACTCAAAACTTTGATCTTTGCTTTATCATTTGACTTCAAAACTTGTCCAAATCATCAATTGGTTATTGTCTTGCACCAAAAACGCACAATCTCACTCTCAATCATAATCAAGAGGTGATTTTCTCATTTTTGGCCATTGTTTGAATGATGCAACAATCTTCTCAAAAAAGAGTTGATGGTCCCTTCTAAAGAAAGTGCATGATCACCCAAATTTAGTAAAGGTAGCACATGTCCATGCATGTAGAACGTTCATTAAAAACATTTGTTTTAGTGGTCATCTACTCTATTTTGTGGTACTAGTCAATAATAGAAGAAAAAAACAATGAAAAGACATATTCGATGACATACACAATATACATGAGAAAATGTATGTTTTGAAAACATGTATGCGCTGACTGCTTTTCTAGGCTCTCTAACTTGCAAATAGTGCAGAGTTCCAAAAGGCTTATTAGAAGAAAAAATGTTAGTACCTTTGAGCCTTGCAAGTTTATAGATTCTAGAGAGAAAATAAAATCAAGTCATTATGTTAGAGAACTAACTCTAGAGCACGAAATTAGATACTTGAAACATGATTCACAAATTTTCAAAGAGACTTTTATTCTCCTATCCATGTTCTACCTTTGTCATACACCATTATTCTTGATTCTTCATAATGATGTTCAATGTTTACTAAAAGCCATAATGTAGGTACAGAAACTATCGTCCCTAGATTTTTTCTATATACAAAGAAGGATCTATGTACTCATTCTAAACATTATGCACAAAATGAATGAATAACATCAACTTCAAAATGAATTATTTCACTATCAAAAGACCTATTACATCTGCTTCTCTATGTGTGAAGGCCGATTACATCTTTTCCTCTATGTGTGAGAGCCTACTACTTCTCTTGACCCGAGCATCTTCAAGATCCTATTTCTCTTTGAGGGTGGAAAGATTATCAATAATAACTAGAAACAATTGCATTGTATTTATTAACAGTCAATCAGATTTATCATTGCTCCCATTTCACTCTGATATTCTATACAAGGATGGCATGTTTCTCTATAGGAAAGCATTGGGACTAGACTTTGTTGTATGAATCAAAGGTCTAGATTGTTGAATAGCCTTGAACAATACATACAAGTACGCTTCGATAGTATTAAACCCAAGAAGAGGTTCTTTCTTCATTGAAATGCACATATTGATTAGGTTTGATCCCCATGAATAGTAACAAGCGGTATTCATGTTGGAGATGGCGCTCCCATTGTTTTTTGACTTGAAAATATGAACACATAGATTGGTTGGGCTGCTCATAGATTCTAAAAACCCACCCATTCTTTTGAGAAATCATCATTAATAGATGCAGGTAATAGTTAGCATGGGTGTAGTAGATGAAGATAGGTAGAAAAGACTCACTACCGTTTACATTGTACCCTAATAGAGGGATATATATATATATATATATATATATATATATATAAGAGAATATTTTATTATTGAGGGGATCGAATTTAATTACAAAAAAGATGATATATGAAGCCTCATAGGAATGTCGAAAATAGAGTGCTCCATATTTGATTACCTACGTTATGAGATAATGCGCCTAAGGAGTAACTCACATAAGCAATGATGTAGAGGTCGCATTTGTTCTTTTTATGTCTAAGAACAAAAATGAAATAAATATATAATTAGAAACCAATAAGCTCTAAGGGTTTTAGTAAATACCCAGAAATGCTCATTCTATAGTTGTTTCATTTGTTTATTCCCCCCATATACCCCATTCAGTATATCTCTTGCTTTCAAGTTCTTACAATCACTCATAGATAAAGACTATTAAGGGGAAAGAATATTTGATTGAAGATGGTTATTATTACAAGAGGAATATTGAGTCACTTCCTCCATTTGAAGACTACCAAGGTAAATATTCATCAAATGTGACATCCCATGATAGCCTTAACTCCTTTTCTATGGGGCATTAAATTTATACTCTTTTTGTTCACTGACATACCTAAAAGTACACATATCTTTGATCTATCATGAAGTTTGATCTATAATTCACGTAGAATTAATACATAAAAACTACACCCAAACACTCATGTGTGGCACATATGGTTTTCTATTGTACCAAACTTCAAAGGTTGTTGTCGAAGGAATAGAGGTGATATGGGTGGTCTATTCATGATGTATATTGTAGTGGTTGCTACATCACCCCAATAGCAAATAGGCATCCCCATTTCCTTCGTCATAGCCCTAACACATTTAGAAATGTACCTATTCTTTATTTATCTTACAACATTTTGTTGTGGTGTTTATCAGAATGTGATTTAGCTCTTGATGTTATTTGACTCCAAGAAATTAAAATATTCTTGGGAGATGTATTCTCCCTATGGATGGACCTAGGCATATAATATACATATTAAATTAGTTCTCTACAATAGCTTTGACCTTCTTGAAGTAATGAAAGACATTTGACTTATGCTTCATACAACAAAGCCAAGTCATCCTTAAAGTCAAGTCATCCTTCTACGATCATCAATGAAAGTTACAAAGTATATATTACTTCCAATTGAGTTATGCTTTGTTGGCCCCAAAATATCTTTATGAATGAGGTCAACTGGATGATACCTCACATAATTGCTCTTCTTGAAAGTTCACCTAATCCGCTTACCCAATTGACAAGCTTCACATGACTTCTTAATATTGTGATTGTAAAGATTTGGTATCTGATGCACTTACCGCTTTCTTACCATATCCTTCAATCTCTAAGTAATATTGTGATTTGGTATCTTAATATTGTGATTGTAAAGATTTGGTATCTGATGCACTTACCGCTTTCTTACCATATCCTTCAATCTCTAAGTAATGAAAGGTCCATACCTTTTGTGCCATAGTTCCATGTATGCTACCTTTTGCTTCTCTATGTGAAGTAGGCAGTGTCGTTAAAATTTGGATTCACTTCAAATGTAAATAGATTTTCCCTCTTCTTTCCTTTGACTATCAATATGTACCCTTGCTTTGTGTCTCCCATAAAGCACCCATTCTCACTTAATTTGGCTTACAGACCTCTGTCAACTATTTACCCACACAAATTGGATTATTTGTGATTGTGAGAACATGAAGAACATCCTTCAATAACTTAGCCTTGTGGGAGCTATCCAACATAACATCCATTGTATGTGTAATAGCATTGGGGCGCCATCACCTATCTCCTAATCCCCTTTGATTTATGAGACCTGCATTTGAGAAGAAATCCTTAGTGTAGCTCATGTGATTGCTACATCCACTATGAATGTACCATGTTCTTGAACCTTGTGTTTCTTTGTCACTCATTTGGATCATAGCTAACGTACGTTCATTCTCATTTGAACTAGATGCATAGTTTCGTTGTCTTTTTATGATAAATTCTTCTTGTCCTTTTGATAGCTATGCCTTGCATAGTGACCATACTTACCACATATATAGCATCCTTATGAATTCATATTGTCTCGAGTTTGAATGTATGTTCCACCTTTTCCTTTGAGATTGCCTCTTCCTCTTGATGAAGAGAACTAGCTTCTTGGTGTTGATCTATTTTTTTTTCCTATCCCTTGCGTCCCTCTCCCTTTGCCTTGATCATTTTCTCTACTTCTTCCTTTACCTACAAAAAATGCTTCAACTTCATTTCCCTTAGCCTTTAAACCCCTAATATTCATCTCCTTAGTGACCACAAAGGCATATCCTTTTCTGATAGAGTTTTAGTATGCTAAGTTTTCAATTACTTCCTATACTCATCATCTCAGTAGCATAGAAAAAAATATCCAATTTAGGAGATCAATTAATTGGAAATGAAATATTTTCATGCTTTGAAGCAGAAACTTATGTCCAAGTCATAGGACTTATGAGTCCACTCTTCTAAAGAAATTTATCATGGAAAGGACTATGAAGTTAATTTCTAGTGCATAAATTTCATAAGGTACAGAAATTCAAATTCAAAGATTTTTTATTGTGGCAGCTAATGAGCCATAGAGAGTTCTTCAATAAGCAGTTCAGATATTCACAGCAAAAGTGATATGAAGCATTCTAGCGTAAGAAGTGTAGTCTTTTTAGGATTTCTGATAGTACATTCGATTTCATTAGAACTTCTACATATGGAAATATTCAATCTTACCTCTAAGTCTTTCTTTCTTTCTTTCTTTCTTTCTTCTTTTTTCTGTCTTCTTTTTCTTTCTTTCTTTCTTCTTTTTTCTGTCTTCTTTTTTCTTTCTTTCTTTCTTCTTTTTTTTCCGCAAAAGCTGGAATTATACTTATGGGAGAAAACAAGAACTAAAGTGGAAAGTAGGATAACGAAGCATCAAAATTACTGGGTGTTTTCCTTGGGGCTTCGAAACGTAACTTAGACTTTTAATTTGCATCTTTTATATTATTATGTTTCATCTTATGGCCAGAAGTTTCACATACAGAAAATATTGTACAATCTTTGGCCTTCAATGAATGTGAAATCCAAAAGTGACATGAAAAAGCATGCATATAATCATACTATCCTGTGTGGCTATCCAAGCATGATGAACTGTAGGTTAACATAATTTCAAACATGATTATTCTATTCAGGTTTGAAATTTTCCAAAGAAACCTACGCGTATGCTTTTTATCATGAACACATTCAAGTTAGAAAGGAGGTCTCGCTCACTCGGTCAACATGTTATTCATTAAAAGAACATGAAATTTTCAGAAAGGGTGATGTTATATGATCTTTGGAGACTTTGTGTGAAAAGAAGTGGCCAACAGCATGTAATAGTCATTCATATAGAAGCTCAGAAAAGGGCTCTCCTGTAGTAATGACTCTCCTATGGTCTTCGATCTGTTAAATTGGGCCCTCTATTCCTCCTATTCAACATTTAGAATCATTTAATGTTTTTAGGTTTAATTATTGAAAATGATTTTTCTGAATGGCATAGCAAGACCATCAGTGAATTCGATGGTCTTGTCATGAAGTGTAGTTAATACAAGTAGAGGGGAGCACAATACAAAGAGGGAAGAGAGAGACAGAGGGAAAGAAAAAAAGAGGAAACAGAGAGAGAGAGAGAAAGAGGAAATCATTGAAGTCTTGTCATTAGGTCTTGTTAGTGCACTTGAATTACAGAACAATAATGCTAGTAAGATAGACTAGCATTAAGATCAGGTCAGAAACATCTATAAATAAGTTAAACTACTGAAACACAGCCAGAATGTATTGTATGTTGATAATGATGCAGATGATCTTATCGAAATGAAAAACAATCTTAGATCTTTAACCGAAGTATAGATGCGTTTTTTTGTTGTTGTCCAAACGATACTTACAGTGTTATTAATTATTTATTTCATTTTATTATCATCATCAATAGATTTGCAGGACTCTATTTGCTTTTCCCATAGTAATATCCATACTATTTTTCTAAACTTTGCTTTCAGTTGCTTTCAGAAACTATTTTATAATTCTCCTCTTGGTTTCCGTTTTTCTAATATAGATGTCCAATTTTCTCATCTCTCCTCTATAACTAAAGTTGTTAAATTGAATACAAACAAAGTTACATCATTGATGTCATGCCAGGTGATCCGACGTGATAGTTCCTTTGAATTCAAGAAAAGTCCAACTACAGTTACATTACAGATCGGTCTGTAAATCATCTGTATCCATACGATTAGAAAAGGTGGATGAAGTACAGTTATGGAATCAGATTATGAAATCCGAGTGCAATATAAATAAAATAGTGAGAGCGGAGGGCGCTATGTCGCCCATTACTTCCAAGACTATATGCATGTCCTCCCGCTCCGTCTTTTTCTCCCAGGCGTGCATATGCCATTTATGCCAACTACAGCACGCACATGGTCTCTCTCTCTCTCTCTCTCTCTCTCTCTCTCTCTCTCTGTTTTGACTTCAAGCATCATAATTTGCAAGGATTGCAGAAGCATTACCTACAGGGAAATTCATCCGAATTAAAATATACGCAGTGAAATTCTTAAGATCTTGCTATTTCAACGGCTCACCTGCTATCAGTGTTTACTATCTATATATTGATTGAAGCACGCAAGCTGGACGGTGTCAATCTGTGCATAATTAGCCAATGAATGAACGGGTTGCACATGCGCGTGCCACACACGAATATACGCACATGCGTACATATGCGTATAATTCCACGTTTTGTCAGTTATGCTCTGTCATTCTAGTGATCTTGATTTCCTATGCATGAATATATATTTTCTCAAAGAATTTCGTGAGATGTGGTGACACAGAATAGGAGATGAAACCAATCGTACTTTCTTTCTCCTCTCATGCATAAGAAACAATCTCACTGTCGCACACATTCGCTCTCTTAGAGAACATATGGATGTTGGAAACGCGCGAGCACACACAAACACGCACATACATACATACATGTTTGTGTGTGTGTGCGCGGGGGCTGAGAGAGAGAGAGAGAGAAAGAGAGAGAGAGAGAGAGAGAGAGAGAGAGAGAGAGAGAGAGAGAGAGAGAGATAAATCTGTGATGTAAATCCAAATCTGTGATGCAAGTCTAAATCTGTGAGATAACTTCATTTGGTAAAACTGTGATGTAAGTCTCGTATTAACAAAAAAACTAGATTTTTGCACCTCTAAATTTAAAATAGGATGAACCATAAGCAAGAAATGTTTCATTAAACATAACGATTTTTATCCATAGTTACATGTCATAAGTCTTTCGACTCCTTGTTGTTAAGTAACGGATTAACATAATTAAGAGCCTCCTCTAATTATATTGAAATTATAACAATTTTATAAATCTAAATATTTTGAATTTCAATTTCAAAGTTTGACACCAACCAAATTGACGTTGTAGAGATGGAGAAATCAAATGAGGAGTTCAAATCATGAGTTCTGAATATCCAACCCTTAAAACTTTGATTTAGCTACCCAAAAAAATCAATCTTTCATATTTTGGGTTGAAAACCTGACTGCTTAACTAGCTCATCGCATTTGAGGATCAATTTTGGAAAGAATAAATGTAGAGGTATGGGTTGGGATGAATATTTCCTGGTTAATTTTAATTTTGCGCTGTTGGTGACTGAATAATTGTAAAAGATAAAGGAAGCAAACCCCTTGGCTAAGCTAGCCCCTTCCTACTCTCAATTCTTGCCTAGTTCTTTTTCTTGTCTTTTCTAATCTAGTTCCTAGTCATCTTGCATTATCATCTTGTAATATGTGATTGTTTCTAGTCATGTCTTGTATCTTGTTCATCTCTTTCAAGGGAGATGTTGTAATTGCGATCTTATGTTTCATACTTATGGATTTGGTTTGTTGGATCTCCTCTATCTCTTCGAGTCCAATGAGTCACACGTTTTAGTCCTTGGTTATGAGACTTCCTATCAACCTTATATATTCTTATACTGTGTTCTTCTATGTGGGGTATCTTGTATTCTAAAACATAATTTAGTAAAAATGTGTTCATTTTGGTGTTAAAGAGCATATTCTAATGCTCCGCTGATATTTAGTGATCCCATTTTTTATTAGATAACTCTTTCGGCTACATGAATTGCGTAATTATATTGCTAGTAATCAAGGCTCACATTTCATATCGAACTTTTGGAAGATTCTTTAAAATTATTTGTGTCCAAGCTTAATTATCTATAGAGAATCACCGATAGACTGATGGACAAATAGAATGGGTGAATCAAATTCTAGGATAGTACCTCCATTGAACCATGAACGATGATCAAGATGATTAATTTGAGTGTTTACCCTTTGTAGAGTTCGTATATAACAACAACATTCCTACATCTACCAAAAAGAGACCCTTCTTTGCAAACTAGCAATATTATCGGATTGATGCACAACTTTCCAATCACTTGATGATCTTAGTTACTAGAGGAAGGCATCCATACTTCTTAGAAACTTATCAAAAATCGAATGCGAGGCTCTACTAAGATCAAGAACATTATGAGATTTATTGAAAGAATACCGCAATAAGAACCTATGTTACCATGTTAGAAATAAAGTGTGATTACTCAGATTTAACTTGAAAATCTGAATAACCAAGATATTTTCCCTTTACCATCCTCGTCATATTGATTACAGCCACAATGTTAAACCATCCAAGATATTGTCCCTATACCATCTTAGACATGTTTATTCCAGCCACCTACAATCTTTAATTACCTAGCACTATGTGAGTACAATTAGTTTCCCATATATCCAGGTTGGAACTACATCATAATTCACCATTGATGGAAAAGATATCAATCCTTCATCACCTACTGAGATTGACGATCATGGAGATATCCGCAGAACTTTTCTTGTTGATATCCGCAGAACTTTTCTTGTCTTGCTCAAATCATTGATCATATGATCAACTCATAATGTTCCTTGAAAAGCCACCCTTCATTACCTATATAAGGATATATGGGTCGTGGTACTCCTTAATCTTGCGAATGATAGTGATCGATGTGAAAAATCAAGCTCAAAACTTAGAAGCATAGGAACCATATTATTTGATAAAAGTTTGAGAACTATAAAGTAAGGAGTCAAGCATGGTATCCCCAAATTCAAATTTGAATTTGAATCCCCTCATTCCACTCGAACCAATCCACTATCACACGTAGGTGTGATGAACCCTATTTTCTACGAAAATATCATCTTATCATTTAGGGAATGTTTTTTGAGTTCATTATACAAATCATATAATTTTAATTGGTGTGTTCCAAAATGTGTTATCACATTTAGATTTCGATTAAGTTAGTAAAGCCCTTGCGAAGAAATTCCTCTGAGTGCATGAGTATTTTTCCATACTTTGAATAGCCATAGCTCACACTTGTTTTGCCAATTAAGGAGCTAATTAGCTCTAAATGTTGAGTATCTTGCCTATTCATACAATATCCATTTCATGGATGATTTGGCTTCTAGAAATCTAATATAGTCCTTTAAAGTTGGATTGAATGTGAAGTGTAAAGTGTGCATCTTTTGTGAGCGATAAAGTCTAGAGTGAACAATGGTCTTTGTGTGCTATTCAATGAAGGAAGTTGGTAGCCTCTCTTGGAGGCATTGGTTGCTTAAAGTAGAAGAAAACTATTTGAATGATATGAATTGTATTGGGAAGGTCTCATAGTCTAGTTTGAGTGTTTAAAACCTCTTAGGTTCACTTCATAGGAACATAGAGAACCATTGATTTGAGTGAATAGAGGTATCTTTGAACTATAAGCAAATAATAGCACAATGGAATAGAACAATAGACAGAGTTGAGTGAAAAATGCAGACACAAAAAGCTGAAAACTAAGAAATATATAACTCAAATTCTCATATTTTCAAGCATAACGCAATTACAACGATAGTGTTCTTCAACCATGCACTCCCAATGTAGAGCTTGGATGGTGATCTAGAAAAACTCTAGATGAATGGCTTACTAGTGCACAATACTATGTAAATCTCAACCTCAGTCATGCTTATATAGCTTTTATAAGGGGAGTTCATATAGATAAGCATAGTCAAGAGATACACAATGGTAAAAAAAAAAAATACAGTCCGACAATATCTCCACCACCAGAAGTCCTACCATCTCGACCCTCTAAACTTGGGGATAGGCCCCCTCGGACCCCACAAAATGGGCCAAACCCCCTCTACACTCCCCCCATTAAGTTTCTATGGGCAAACTACATGAAGCCATAGGGCCTTTATTTTCCCTTGAATGACAACCCAATGGGACCAAAGTTATTCCCTACTTAATCTAATGGGTAGGCTCACAAAGATCATCTATAACCATCAATAGTCACACATAAACCTCATCTAGCTTAAAAGTTAGGGTTCAAAAAAGTTTAGGCTCTCTTAATGGCTTCTACTCATTATGGGGGCCTTATAACTTAAAGCACCATTGATCATTTGTGGTCACTTGAGGATGGAGTATTTGAGCATATCTAATAGCTCCCCTCAATGTCCACCCTGCTTTGGTGAAGATGTACGCTCCATTTTCTTCCATTGAAATATGCCATTTCATATATAAAAATGGATTAATTTATAGAATAGTTGAATGCATCTCAACCTATCCATCAAGATCAATCACGTAATAATATATTTTTAATCTTTAGATGATCGCTATGGAAAGATGGATTTTGTGAATGGGCCATCATAAAGATGAAATTTTTGTTCGTATGTATATATACATGCTTTATCTGAGAACTATGGAAAGATAACACCAATCTAATATGCAGGAAAAACTAATAAAGAGTAAAAAATGTATATGTGAAATTTTTACATCACTGATATATGAATTTGTGCATTTATTTGCTCTTAATATTCATGAAAGCAGTGTAGATAAAAAGTATTTAAATAAGTAACCTCTTGTTCTTGCAAGAATCCAAGAATATAGAAGCTAAATGATCCATATACAATGCAATTGCAAGGTCCAACGGAGTATTCAAGAATAATACAAGTTCTGAATGATCCGATTGATAGACATGGACAAGAAAAAAGTTCAAAACGAAATAGAAAATGATGGATTGAGTAGAGACTTTTGTGCAAAAGACAGATAAGGTCGATGAAGCTAGTGATTTTGAAAGCCATCCTATGTTTATTTAGGAATCACTGATTATTCTTCTCATTAAGAATAATAAATAACTTGAGAAGGAATGAGTTGGACATTCAGACTACGCTTTTTAATGGTGATTTACATGAAGAATTGTATGTATTTCAGCCCCATGGCTTTGTGTTGAAAGGGCATGAAAGGAAAGTGTGCTAGCTAAAAAAGGAATTATCTAGTTTGAAGCAAGCATTACATGCTTCATATGAAAGATAAATTCCTTCTTGATTGCACATGTTTTTGAGAATAGTCCAACTAAGAACACCTTATATGTTAAGCATGCAAATCATTATTGTTGTTTGTGGATGACATGATACTTAGTGGTCCTAATGAGAAGCATATTTCTCTACTTAAGGTTGATTTGCATGCCTCTTTTGAGATGTCAATTTTGGGGCATTTGCATCATTGTTTGGGCATTCATTCTATGCAAGTTGATGGGGAAATAGCTTTGTCTCAAACAAAATATATTTACATATTATTGAAGTATTTTGGTCTTGAAGATTAGAAACCTATTGCAAATCCTATGGAAATGAGTTTATGATTGATTCTTCATGATGATGGAGATGCATTTGATGCTATTCTCTATCAGTAAGTTGTTGGATGTTTGATCCACTTATGTGTAACTCTGCAAGCCCAAGCACATATTCCATGTGATTCACTTATCCCATATCAGTAAGTTGTTGGAAGTTTGATTCACTTATGTTTGATCCCAAGCCCTTCAATTTGAAGAACCAATTGAAAGTTCATTTAAAGGTAGGCATAGTTCAATGAGATGATTGTTTGTTGATTATGTAGGTTGAAAGTGAAATTGTTGTATAATTACATGGGTCTAAGGGGTAGAGCCCTTGGGTTTCTAGGTGTGAAACCCTTGGTATTTATGGTTTATCTACCCCTTTAGATGGCTCTTGAACCCTAGGCTAATTCTCTAATGTTGAGCACCTTATGATTGATTGGAAGCTTCTTCTAGCCACTTAGTTTGAACTTGAGAACTTGGAGAGTATTCTTTTAGATTCCATGTGATTTCCTAAGCTTGGAAACCATGTGAACACCTTAGGTACCCATGTGATGGAAGGTACACATGTCCTCTTGAGAGGGACTTATCCCTTGGACTTGGAGCTATATATGGGAGGGGTTGGTTGGGTGCAAAGTGCATCTCTCTCTCTATAGAGTGGTCTAGCTTGTTAGTATTCTTACTTTATTAGTTATGGAGTTGTGAGGGCTATGGAGCTTCGAGAACAGTGGTACTGGAGCTCTAGGCATTGTTGGAGTTAGACGTCTGTAGAAGCACGCAAATATCACAAGGAAGAAGGAGAAGCTGGGAACACAACACACAATCCTGAATAAAGTTCCACTACAACGTACAAAGATAAGTGACATGTTAGGGCAATAGGCATATATACAAGCTGGGGTAAGAAACCTCCTAAAGAGGGAAAAAAAGTGCCTCGACATTCCTAGTGTGTTCACACATATCATTACCTAAATATATCAACAAATCCCCCCTCGAAGTGATGCAGTGAACAAGGAGCTAACACTCATGTATAAGGAAGTGTGAAGCTATGTGGAAATCACTCCGCAAAAGGAAGTAAGCCCAAATCTTTGCGAAAAGGTTCAAACTTCTCCCTAGGCAGAGCCGCTATGAAGAGATCTACAATGTTCTCGTACGTGGGCACATACGCCAAGCTAATCTCTCCAGTAGAGAACCTCTCCCTGACATAATGATAATGTACCTCAATGTGCTTAGTGCCAGCATGGAACACAAGGTTCCTTGCAACTCCGAATGCACTCTGACTGTCAATGAAGATGGTGATGGTAGAAGACTGACCAACAGAAATCAACCATAAGGCATCTGAGGCATGCACACTCAAAAATCGCTATGAAAGCTGTCCTATACTCAGCCCCACAACTAAAAGTGGCAGAGTAGGATGCTTCTTGGTCAACCAAGATATACATGAACTACCAAGTTGGAAGAAAAAGACATTAGTGGACACACGAGGGTCATAACAACCAACCCAATCACTATCAAAAAAAGCAAGCAAATTTTGTGGTAGTGATCCCCCCTCGAGATAAAACAATCTAAGTAGCTGGGTACCACTCAAGTAGCAAAAGATGCTCTTAATCACCTACCAATGCTTGACACCTAGGCAATGCATAAACTTGCTCATCTGTGAGACAAAAAATTGAATATCTAGCTGAATAATGCAAGAGTAATTCAAGCATCCAACAGTCTGCTAATAGACAACACCATTAAATGCGCCTCTAGCCTCATGAAGACTCAATCGTTAAACTTTCTCCATAGGAGTGGCAATAGGCTTACAGTATTCAAGGCCAAAATGATGCAATAATATCTCAATGTATTTCATTTGATGCAATGCCATTCCACCATCAGCTTGCATAGAATGAATGCCCAAATAATGATGCAAATGCCTCAAATTAGACATCTCAAATGAGGCATGCAAATCAGCTTTTAAA
The DNA here is from genome assembly GCA_020310875.1 of Ceratopteris richardii. Taxonomy (NCBI): domain Eukaryota; kingdom Viridiplantae; phylum Streptophyta; class Polypodiopsida; order Polypodiales; family Pteridaceae; genus Ceratopteris; species Ceratopteris richardii. Next base: position 136,123,871 of record CM035430.1, on the reverse strand, counting down.
TCAACAATATGCTTGTCATGAGGACCACTGAGCATCATGTCAACAACATACACAACAATGATCAGAAGCACATCATAAGCACACTTAACATATAAGGTGCTCTAAATTGGAATATTTTCAAAACCATGTGCAATCAAATAGGCATGTATCTTTTCATACCAAGCATGTGGTGCTTGCTTTAAACCATATAATGCCTTCTTTAACCTGCACACCTTTTTATGCCCTTTCTGTACAAAGCCACGAGGCTACAAAACATACACTTCTTCATGCAAGTCACCATTAAAAAATGCTATTTTAATGTCCAACTGATGTACATTCCAACCATGATGAGATGTAAGTGCACAAATGCTATGAATCCTAGTCATTGGGCATGTAGGTGCAAAGGTCTCATCAAAATCAATGCCTCTTTCCTGTGCATAACCTTTTGCAATAAGCCTAGCCTTATACTTGTCAATTGTTCCATCCCGCTTACGCTTAAGTTTGTACACCCACTTAGTGCCAATAGCCTTGTTGCCACGAGGAAATTCACATAAAGACGAGGTACCATTCTTCATTATAACATCATATTCAGATTGCACAACAACCATCCAATTTTAGAATTTTGTGCTTCATCAAACGAAAGAGGCTCATGCTCATCGTAGAGACTAGATGCAACAATATCATAGAAACCTGATGCAAAAGAGGCACTATGAGAGCTTGTTCGAGTATGATATGACAAAGATGCATCTAATTTATTGCCACACAAAGTTTGCACTAGCAATTTTGGCATCGTTTTTGCCTCCTGAATATCAGCTCTCTCATTAGCAAGTGCATCATGTAAATTTGCATCAGAAATGGAATGATATGCATCATGACATGAAACCTACAAAGGCTAAGAATTTGCCTCATTAGGACCAGCACCACAGTGTCCATGTTTAAAAGGAGGTAGCAAAGAATCATACATGTCTTTAGAGCTAATAAATGTCTCCTTCATTCATGAAAGTAAAGGTTGACTAGCATATTCCACAAAATCAACATCACGGCTAACCAAAATGCATTTAGTCTATGAATGATACAGATGATAGCCTTTTCTTTCATAACCGTACCCAACAAAAATACATTTTACTGCTTTATCATCCAATTTCCTACGATGTTGTTCAGGTACTAATGCATATGCTAGACAACCAAAAACACATAGATGAGCAAGTGATGGCTTGCAATCATTCCAAGACTCATATGGAGTTATGGACTGTAGTGCTTTAGTGGGATACCTATTAAGTACATATGCTACACACATGACAGCCTCAAGCCAGAAACTATGTAGTAAAACGTGATTCTTGACCATACTCCTTGCCATCTCCATGAGTGACCTATTCTTCTATTCAACAACTCCATTCTATTGAGGTGTATATAGTAATATATACTCATATTTTATCCCACATTCAACCAGAAATCCATTAAAGTTAGAAGTCATATATTCCCCCTCTCTGTCATGGGCAAAGGAAACCATCCTAAACCTTAGATTCCATGTGCTTATGAACAAATTGTGGCATCACTTCAAAGTCTTCAACAACAAAAAAGGACCTAACTCATAGACAGAGACAAGTCCAGATGGAACATTTGCTGCATGTAGGCATGCACATCCAAGAACTACAAGAACGAGTGGGGAATCTTCAAGCAAATCAAGGAAACATTCAAGTGAACCAACGTCCTAGTTCATATTTCATGAAGAAACCCAAAATTTGCATGCCAAAAAAGTTTGATGGTGATCACACAAAGTTTCGAGGGTTCCTACAACAAGTCAAATTCTATATCGATATGTGGCCTGATAGATACCCTGACGATGCATCTAAGGTCAGTTTTATTGGAACCTTGCTCTATGGTCAAGCACTATCATGGTTTGCCCCAATCTTGGAGAAGGATATGGCAGTACTTCATGACCATGAGGTGTTTCTTGGAGAACTCACTGCCACATTTGGAGATGTAGAGAAGAGAATCGAGTGGCAGAAGCAGAAATCTAGAAACTACCTCAAGGTAGTTGCCCTACCTCTAGCTATGCATCAGAATTTAGACAGTTGATATGTGAGCTCACTTGGCATGAAGATTATTTCTTAAGAAAATTTAGATGGGGTTTAAGAGATGATGTAAAGGAGCTTATACTCATGATGCGAGAGGTTAAGACATTGAATGTATACGTCAACCAAGCTATTCAATGTGATAACGGCCTTTTTGAAAGGAAATGAGAAAAACAAATAGAAGGAAGATCTTGGCAATGGAAACCCTTCTAGCCCACTCCTAGAGATGAGTCTTTGCCCCCACCTATGCAGATATATGTAACTAGGTTTGAGCCTCTAACACCACCAGAGAAAACAAAGAAGGAGGGATAACAAGTTTTTCTTGTATTGTGGAAACCCTAACCATATTGCAATTAATTGCCCCAACAAGAGAACAGACTCTAGAGTCACAACCACCCTTGTAGAGTAGGGAAACAGGGAAGTTCAGTTGTAAAAGAGACCATATAGTAGGACCATGATATAAGAAAGGGTCTTATAATTCTAGCTACACCCATAAAAACATGTCTTGCACCTGTCAAGTTAATCATGGCGAAGAAGACCCTTTCCCTTATCTGCGTAGTAGATCCAGGTGCCTCCTCATGTTGCATCGATGAAGGTTTGGTTAAGAAACATGGAAATCTTGTACTTCGGAAGAACAAACCAGTAGTAGCTAAAGTAGTAGATGGTCGACCTCTAGAATCTAGGAATATAACCATGGAAACTACACCATTAAGAGTAAACCTTGGTGACCACGAATCCTACATATGTTTCAATGTAATATCAAGCCTAGTACATGTAGCTATCATTGGAATGCCTTGGTTACAGAAACATAATCCAAACATTAAGTGGGAAAAGAATAAAATCACTCGTCGAGATATCTAGAAGAACCTAACATATGTCGGAGCCAAAGCCTTCATACATACAATAAGGAAGGAACCAAGATATATGATGTGTGCAATACTAACTCAAGAATCCAAGAAAAAGGATCTAGTGGAGCTATCTAAACAATACAAAGGCTTTGAAGATGTTTCTGAAAAGAAGAATGCAGATATCCTCCTAAAGCATAGACCTTATGATTGTACCATAGAACTTCAAGAGGGAGCACAACCCCCCTATGGACCAATCTACAGTTTATCCCTAGAGAAACATATAGAACTACACAAGAACATTGATGAGAATGTAGCAAAGGGGTTTATCAAACACTCAAAAGTCTCTAGCAAGAGCTCCTATTTTATTTGTAAGGCAAACGGATGGGCCTCCCCGGATCTATGTAGACTATCGTGGATTGAATAAAGAAACTATAAAGAACAGATACCCTCTACCACTCATATTAGAGCTCTTGGAATACCTTGGAGAAGAAAAATTCTTCACGAAGATTGACGTCGACGAGCTTACAACCTTGTCAAGATCATATAATGAGACAAATGGAAGACAACATTTCGAACAAGGTATGGCCATTTTGAATATGTAGGTACGCCATTCCATCTCACAAATGCTCTAGCTGTCTTCCAACATATGATGAATGATATCTTTTGAGAATATTTAGATGATCTTGTTGTAAAACACCTTGACGATACCTTGATATTCTCCAAAACTATAGAGGATCATGAATGTCATATAAAGATAGTCCTCGAGAAACTAAGAGAAAAAGGATTATATGCGAAATTGGAGAATTGCTCTTTCCATAAGGCAAAAGTGGAATTTTTAGGGTACATTGTATCACATAAAGGAATTTTTATGGAACCTAAGAAGATTGAGACAATCCCTGATTGGCAACCACCTTCATGTGTTTGAGATGTACAATGTTTTCGAGGGTTTGCCAATTTCTACAAGATATTCATCAGAGATTACTCCAAGATAGTGACAACTCTTACCAAGCTTATAGGGAACTCCCAATTCGCATGGACCAAGGACGTACAAAAAGCCTTTCAGACCTTGAAATCAGCATTCAATACTGCTCCAATTCTAGTTCACCTTGATTCTAGTAAGCCCTTCTTCCTAGAGAGAGATGCATCAGACTTTGACCTAGGGACCATTCTTTCCCAATGTAGAGATGATGGGCACCTACATCTAGTTACATATCATTAAAGGAAATTTTCCCCTCTAGAAATTAATTATAAAATTCATGATAAAGAACTTCTTGCCATAGTGAACACCTTTGATACCTAGCATCACCATCTAGAAGGACCCGCTTATAAAGATACTATGTATACAGATCCCAAGAACCTACAATATTTTATGACCACATGCATCCTCAATAGAAGGCGATCTCGATGAGAGTAACTTTCTATCGAGATTTGACTTTGTCATCACATAGCATCCAGGACATTAACAATGTCATTCATATGCCCTATCCAGAAGATATTACCTTGCACCAAAGAATGATGAAGAGGCCTTTGCTCAACAAGAGAGTGTATTACTCAAGCCTGAGCATCTCCAGTTAGAAACTACCTCTTCAAGCCATCATGAATATTCAGCTGTGAATCATTTGATTCGTGAGAATCTACCACAAGATGAACTATTCTATAACATTAAGCAGAAAGCTCAAGAAGGAAAAGTACAAGAGGTAAACAAGTTTCAGTAAAAGGATAGATTACTACTTTATAAGAACCTATTGTATGTGCCTCTAGGAAAGGCTAGGATTCAAGTACTTCAACAACGACATGACAATCTTGCAGCAAGACATTTCGAAGTGAATTAAAAAAATAGAACTCATATCAAGGGATTTTTGGTGACCTCAAATGTGGAAGGAAGTCAAAGAATATATCCGAACCTCTTACACTTGCATTAGATCTAAGGTACCCCGACATAAACCTCATGGCCTCTAGCAACCTTTACCTATTCCACAAAGGCTATGGGCTTCATTGTCTATGGATTTCATCATAGATCTTCCAAAGTCAAATAAGTATGATGCCAGTCTTGTTATGGTGGATATACTTAGAAAGATGGCACACTTCATTCCAACTACCAAGGCAATCACATCTACGGCCACTAGTAGAGGTCTTCTCAGATACATCTTTAGGCTTCATGGATTGCCTGATGATATTGTCAGTGATCGAGGTCCACCTCATATCCAACTTTTGGAACAATATTTGCAAGCTACTTGGTATTCAAGTTAAACTATCTACACCAAAAAATCCATAGAGTGATGGACAAAGACAACGAGTGATTTAAGTCCTAGAGCAATAACTCCGTTGCACCAACAACTATCATCAAAATGATTGGTTTGAGCTTTTACGCTTTGCAGAGTTTGTGTATAACAATAGTGTTCATGCATCTACTAAGCAAACTCTCTTCTTTGCAAATTATGGACAACATCCAGGGATGGATATAAAACTCTCAAATCATGTTAAGAACCCAACTGCTAGAGACAAGGCCTAGTAAAGGATGGACATTCACAAAGAACTCAAGGAAGAGGTCCATAAAGCTCAAGAACAATATAAGTACTATGCTGATCAACATCGTGTTTAGAACCCATCGTATCAAATTGGGTATAAAGTATGGTTTCTCAAACACAATTTGCAAACTTCAAAGCCTTGTGCAAAGTTAGGTCATCAAAGATTTGGTCCATTCACCATCGTGGCCAAGATTTATCCAGTCACCTTCAAGCTTTAGCTACTAAGCACCATGAGAATACATCCAACTTTCCATGTATCCATGTTGGAGCCATATCAGGTGTAGCTCAGTGATGAGTAGCACCTCCTTTAATGTCAATCCGAGAAGACAGGAGGATGGTATGAAGACCTCAAGCAAGTGAAGGCACAAATGTGTGAGTCAGAAGCACACCAACATGCACACACATACACACACACGTGCACACACAGCAAGAACAAAGAGAGTAAGACAATGGAATCACTTCTATTACAACCAAGTTCTCATACAAGCTCAAAACTACAAGAAGCTAGCCCCAAAAATGAGCTCTCTAGCTCTATTTATAGTTTTTGACTAGCTTTGGTCCTGTCCAGACCTAGTGTCCGGCCTAGTTAAAAATTAGGTTCCAAGGCTTATTTGAGGGCTCAAACAAGATCTAAAAAATATGAAAATTGGTAGGCAACTACTTCCAAGGCTCGGCAAGCTCGAGGACTCCTTGGCTTGCACAAAATGGAGCCACAAAAAGGGAAACGGTATTTACAATGGTTTTTAGTGATGAGAATCACTTTTAAAATGATGTAAGGATTGGAAAAATTTTAATGGGTTGCCTCAGTGCTAGATCTGCATGTATGTCCATACCTGCTTCTTCCTCTATGATGTCAACACTCTCCCCCCCCCTAGCGTTTGTCGCCTTTGACAGACCTCTGCTCCATGGTTTGATCAATGTACTGTTGTAATATGTCGGTTGCCAATTCTTGTTCTTTAATCCGTAGTCCTCTGACCAAATCTCTTTGCACGGCATCCCAATCAACTACTCCAGGCATGTCAGGTTGTTGCGTGGTGTAGAGCTCTGAGTGCATTGTTTGTTCACACGCGAATAGTTGTAGCAGGTGGGTTGGGCGTGGTGCAAATACTTCTGAGTATGACTCCCAAAACCCCGTGGTGAACATGTCATCAAAAGTTTGCTTGTAGCATGCAGGGAGATATCGAATCCTTGCATGCCATGCATAAGCCACACGGATACTCGGGGTCATGCTCATATCATAAAGTAAGTCATAGTTACCATTGATGAAGCCCCGAATCGGAGGCTGGATATTACGTACATTTTGGAAAGTCTTCAACACCACTTGCATCATTCCAAGATTTTGAGCATCATCTGCGCTGCGACATCAGGCATGGGGTGGAGGCGTGGCATCCAATGTCGGATGGTAGCCATCATGTACGCTACCATTGGTGTGCCTGTTGGGGGTGCGATGGAGGGGTAATTTAGCCATTGTTTGCAATTATTATTGTTTTGAATGTTTATGGCGAATGCCTTCCATGATCTTCTGCGTTGCACTGGCCCAAAGCAAGGGTTATACTTCAAATGCATGGGAGCGTGATCCCATGTTCGTAGAATTTTTGGATAGGTCTCAAGTAACTTTTGCCTCTAGATGGGTTGGAATATGGCCCCTTTTTTGGCTACCTCTGGAATATCCTTTGGTTCGAATTGTGTTGCGAAGGTGGGGTACTTGTTGGTTATGCATTTGATCTCAGCATTGTAGTCCGCCAACAATACAAAATAGGGTTTATATTGTAACTCTGAACTAGTTATCAGTCTTCGAGGGGCGAGGTGCTTGAAATATTCTGAATGAAGTATGGTTTCTTCAATTGTCCTCATGGCCAGCATCTGAGTGGAGATACGTTCCTCATGAGTTGTCCCCATTTCTTCCACCTGTTTCATCCATGCGGACGGGGGCTCCTCATATGTGTCTTGTCCTTCCTCCGTAATTCTGCCTCCTGGAAGGGGTTGAGGCTCATAGTTGTCTTCAAATGTTTCCTCCACTAGAATGATTACTGCTTCTTCTTCTATTGGTTGATCAGGTGGAAAGGGGGGTCGTTCATACTGTAACAACTTGATCTTTAATTCTGCTACTTGTTGTCGTAACTCAAGTACCTCATTGGCCGTGGAAGAGTCTGGCTTTGGTGAAGTTGCAGCATTGACCACATTTCTTGGTTATGTCATTTGTGGTACAAGCCTTGGTTGTTTCTGTAGTTCTTTCACTTGGTTGGGCCAGCTCATCATGTGCTTTTAAGAGGTTGGCATAGGTTTCCAATATTTGCTGGATGATTTCTAAGGGGATGGCCTGCAAGCTAGCAGGGTCAATGGGTGCCCCTGGAGTATTCTCTATGGCAGCTTCGAGATTGTCTTGATTTTGTTGTTGTAATCTCTTGTTTTCTTCTTGGGCAGCCGCTAGGTGTCGTGGGAGTAAGGCCATGTTTCTTTGTAGTCTAGCATTGCGAGCTAGCTGATCTCTGAGTTGGTCTTCCGTTGTCTTACTCATCTCTGTATGTTTGACTTCCATCTCTTATCAAGAATGGTGGTAGGGTGGTTGGTCTAGGTCCTGAGGATGTTAAGAGTGGCCCAATGTGTTGGGGTTGGGAAAGAGGAAAAGTATATGTGAAGGGAAATGGGTGTGTTAATGTCTGGGTAGGGGCATGTGGCTGTCCGAGAGATGGGAGAGACGATGGGTGACCTATTACGGTAGGATCGGTGATGAGATGATCTGTATGGGGTTTGGAAAATTGGTTGGAAGTGGTGGATGTAGGTAAAGGAAAAGATGGAGGAATGGTGGTGTGTGGTAAAGGTTCACTAGGGGTGAATATTGGCTGTTCAGGAAGGTGAGTGGTAAGGGGTTCGTTCGGAGATGGTATTTGCATAGTTACATCTGGTTCATCACTGTCAGTTGGGCTGGCCATGTGAACATCTTCTTGAGTGGTGGTAGGGAGTGAGGTAGAGACTTCCATTTGAATCATCTTTCCCCTTTGCGGTCGCGTATCGATCCTTCGTTGGTCATATTGAGGGGTATTACGATATACCATGGTCCTCATGGCTTCCACGATTCCACAGGTATCTACCAAAAGATTCAATGATTCTACAAAATGTGGGTCCACATTCTCCGCTTGCAGCATCTGGTTCACCATTGCTCTATTTGCCTCTTCTGACAACTTATGCCCTTTCTGCACTTGCCTGATCATTTTGTAGATTCGTTTGAGTTGTGCAGTGTAGGCAGGGGCTTCCTCCTCACTGTCCTCTGGTTCACTCCTTTGCATCTCCTCTTGTTCATATGTGCCCTTTGCCTGAGTGTGTTGTGCCTCATCTTCCCAATGTACTCTGCGGGCCACACTATGTGTTCGTTCTCTCTGGGATGATGATCCGGGACGTCATTGTCAGAAAAGAATTCACTCTCAGACAAGTGTGCTGTTTGTAAGAAGCTTTCAAAGTCAAAGGATGGATCTGCTGCCAACGTAGCCATGGATGCAAACTCAGCATCTGTGGGTAGTGGGGGGGCTGATGGAGTGGGCTGTACCATGCCTCCTGATTGTGGTCCTTGGAGATGGATCGTGAAAGGGGCTACTTGTTCTTCTTCTCTATAGCGCTTCTATGGCGACTTCGCGAGGAATCAGAACCTGTGAAAGTGATCACGCATTCTTTTAGTGGGTTGAACCCCTGATTTTTGCCCCTAGAAGAATTCCAACTGTGAGTACTTAAGGGCCCGTGCGATTAGCACATCATAGGCGAGGCATCTATAGATGATTCTCGTAATGGCACAACAGCCATTCAGAGTAGGCTACCGCACTCCTCGCATGCCTGCTTCATATAACTGGTCAAGTGTCCACACTGGCATTTTAATAGGTAAGCTCCCGATCTCTACTAGGTATAACCCATACCAGATCTTCTTATGAGGCTGGGTGAACCGGTCTTGCGCCAGAAATGCGAAGTGTTGAAGGCACATCCGCAGTGGTATGGCGATGTTGGGGGTGAGAGCACACATTTCTTTCAACTTCTTGAGTTTATTGTTCTTCATAGACTCCGATATCAAAGGATCTCGATCAGAGGGTACATGGGTGCCATACATCTGAAGGGCCTCCCTGATTAAAGTGATATTCAACTCAAACTTCTTCATTTCCTCCTGGTTTGATAGAGAGGGCACCAGGAATGTGCCTGAATGATCTTTATCTCCTGTAGCCTTCAGAGTTGCAATCAAGTAATAGCACCTAAGGAAATCTGGTTTAGGCAAAGCTGCACTAAAATAATCTTGCAATCCTACTTTTTGCCAGATATCTTCGAGAGGGGCTACATTTTGTAATGCTTCAAATTCTCGTGAGAAGAACTGAACAGTCCACCAAAATCCTCCAAATTCCAGCTTGGACTCCCAAATATGATCAGCATCTCCCAAATCTCCTGGCATCTCATTGAACCAATGAGAATGCCCCTTTACTCTTTCTGTTAGGCCACTTGGTGGATCCGAGATAGGAATTATTCTCACATTCAAAAGCTCTTCAGGCCTCCCAATTGCTTTGAGTACTAGTGCCCGCCTGGGAGCTTGTCCGTGCTGCTACTGCCATGAGACTTCTGATTCTTATCTGCTAGAAGAAGAAAGGCACATTAGTGTTGCAAAGGAAACAGGATGTAATGGTGTTCCCTCCACAATACTAACATGACAATCTAGATGGTTAGTGGTTAGAGATGAAGTGTTTGTGATAGATGTGATTGGTGGTTAGTGGTTAGTGTCATCCTAGATGCATGCTTTGGATATGCAATGTACTCAGAATGCACCTACATCAAAGTGGATGGATTTACAAAATCGGTTAGGGGGTTTGATACAGGGTTTAAGTCTCCATACTTTGATTGAGGATTCGTAGTTCTTAGAGCTGATGACGGGTAAAGATTTATGAGCTAGATTGTGCTGGATTTGGGACCTTTTGGGTACCCATTTCCAAAAATTTCTAGGTTTGACCAAAGGTGTAATAGTGTGGGGTGTAGGTATCTTTCTTGAGCTATTTACCAAGAGGACTCGTCAGGGTTGATTTATGCTAGTGATTGGAGGTGAAGCTATTTGGGCTCGTAAGCATGCCTTGGGCACCCATATCTGTCTAGCATTGGGAATAGCCTTCATTGACTGCTTAGGGACCCAAATAGAAAGGGTATGTCTAGAGCGTTGGCTAAGAGACTTCTTCGTTGTAATGCATGATGGTGTGGCTTGTTGACTTCTTTGAGAATCTGCCTCTAACGCCGTGGGTTTTCTCTCTTTCCACATCCATATCTACTTCATGCCTCGAGATACTTCATGGTGCACAGGTTGGTGCTCATGCTTCTTGATCCTTGGTCTCCTCAGTGTTGTGTGTTGCGGAGCCTTCCCTTTTAGAATCTTCTTTGGAACGAATGGGAACTCATCATTGAATTTTGTACCTTCATCGAGAGTGACAATCCTCTGTGCCATAGAACTTTGGACAAGAACAGCCTTGTTATCTTCATCTGGGCTCTTGGAGGGACCAGGAGTTGGTGCCTTTTTCTAATGGTTTGAGTGCTTGATTTTCTAATTCAAACGTAAGGCGGTTTTGGCCTGCCCAAGCCTGAAGAAGTCCACCTCTCAGGTTGAGGTTGACTGTGTGATCATAGATCCAGTCTTGGCCCAAGACCAGAGGTTCGATAAGATCCTCGTCTTCACATACTAGCACTTTGGCTGGCATGAGGACCTCTTGAATGTAGAGGGGAAGTTCCACCTCTCCCATGCAAGGGGTTTCAACACCTCCTAATCCTATTAGATATGCTTCTAGGGGTTTTACCTCCAATTGCAATTCTTGGCAGTAAGAAAGCCGAACTGCACTAGTGGCTGCTCCTGAATCGATTAAAGCTCTCATGGTCCTTGCACTCTCTCCCTATCCTACTTCTAGGGTTACAAAGGGTCCTCGATCAGCTATCTTATGGAACCGTTCACCTCAAGCCTCGCACATGGCTATGTGATAACCTAAAGCGTCATGAGCATCAATCATGGGTTGATCTCTACCTTGCCTTCTCAATTTCATTCGTCGAATGCGTTCTAAAGCTTCGGCTTGTGCTTCTTCTCAAATTCGCTTTTCCTCTTCCTTACGTTTCTTTGCAGTATTGAGCCGATTGAGAATTTCTTCAATTAAGGGTTCTTGATATAGCTTGACTCTACATCCACTTATGTAACTTGGTAGTACATCACCCTCTAGAGTGGCTAGTTGTACGGCTCCACTTGTGGAGATCCTATTGATAATCATTGGTCCATAGCCTCTTTTCTCTAATTTTCGTGCATGCTACTTCAATGTGTAGACTAGAACTAGGTCTCCTGCTTTCAAGCCTTTATCCTTCACATGTGTATCAAAATATGCCTTTTGCCTCTTCTTGGCTGCATAGATTCCTCCTGTAGCTCTCAATCGTGTCTCACCTAAACGTTCAAGATCAAAGATTCTAGAGGAGAGTTCATGGCCTGTCCAGTCATGCTCTTGTGCTACTTTCAATGTAGGTATCAAAAAGTCCAATGGGAGCACCGCGTTTTGGCCAAATACCATTTGAAAGGGTATGGCTTGGAGTACCGTTTTATAGGCAACTCGGTATGCCCAAACAGCGTGGTGTAGCTATTTGTCCCAATTAGAGCGTTTGTTATTCACCAATTTAGTCAGCACATTGCATAAGATCTTATTTGTGCTCTCAGCCTGGCCATTAGCTTGTGGGTGATAGGTTGCAGACTTCTTATGTACTACCAAGAATTCTTGGAGAAGGTTTTCTATGACTTCATTCAAGAAGTGTGTGCCTCTATCACTTACTGATTCTATTGGCAATCCGTATCTAGTGAACACATTTTCAAAGAAGATATAGCAGAGATTTCAGAGGAATTTGTGTGGCATATTGTGCTCACACTATAGCTTACTCACATTGTTCGATCATTCATTTCCAATGTCATAATTTCTGTGCATTAATACATATAGTTTTCTCATATCTCATTTTTTCTACTCTATCATGTATCACTCAAAACAATGAACTCCTCTGATCCATTTCTCAGATGTAGTTGATCATTTGCAATAATTCAAGTTTCTATAGACTCATTAGGCTGTTTATTGTCTCGGTACAAAGTTTCATTTTAATTTCCTTACCCAATCGCGAGTTATGTGCAAAACATTTCTCTTTGGTCTACATACTGATAACTCCCTAAAATGTCGAGATGCATCTCTGATTTTCTAAGCATCATTCTCTGAGCATAGTTTATCATTTCAAGTGACATAACTTGCAAAACTTATCTACCCAAGGTAATAAGATATGCCCAAGAGGATTATGTTCAGTTCTTAGTAGAGAAAGAGAACGTTTCATTTCTCTAAGCAAGTGTAGTGACCAAAATAGCAAGTTTTAATTCACATTGAAAAGTCCATGTTATATGTTTTGATCCAATGAATTGAGGATCATATTCCAAAGTACGTAGGTGATGAATTGCGCTTTGTAGAAATTTGAAGAGGTCTACTTTGGACTCCTCAACTCAGTGTTGGCTGTTGTGAAACAGGATTTATAGCACTAGATTCTCATCTCTGGAAGGTTTCCACCATCTTGTCCAACAAGAAGATGAGGTTAGTGCTAGGGTATTTATACCTCCATAATCAAAACCTAAAGAACTTATGTGGAGCTTGTCATTCAGGAAAGCAGACTACATTGGCATTCAAGAAAAGAAATTATGTGAGCTATCATCCACTTGATCTCACCCATAGAGTTTTGAGGGTCAACAAAGGAGAGTTAAACTAGATTTAATAGGTATTTTCTAACTTTAATTGATGGTTTCACAACAATGACTTGGATCTATTATATGAATCATAAATCAATGGTACTTAACTACTTTAAAAGGTTCAAAGTTAATGTTGAAAGGAAATTGTTAGTATATGATCAATGTCTACCCCTCATGATTGTATGCACATTTTGTAAGGCCCCTTTTATGAGGAGAAGCCAAGCGTGCATTACCCAATTGATGGGAATCCCAACTTGAATGTTGGATGAAGGTCATATTGGACCATGTAAGATATTATAAGGAAAGGGAGTTAGCAGGGTCCCCAATTGTGGGGTCCGGGGCAGCGGTGAGCAGCCCCGGCTGGGGGGTCCAAGGGGGCCAGCGGGCCCCTTGGTTGGGGGGTCCCAGGGGGCCAGCGGGCCCCCTCGTGGGGGTCCGGGGGCAGCACCCCCGGCGCGACGGTAAAGGGAATATTCCATGGAATATTCCCTGTCGGAGTCAAAAATCATTTATATTTGTTAGGTCGGTTCAACCAGTCTAAGCCGTGTATGGCAATTACGCGGGCGGTGGCCGCCCACGCTCTACCGCCCATGTATAGCCGTCCATGGCAGGCCACCCATGATCCTATATATACATGACTTCTACACTACCTAAGACACCGAGTTGAGCCAGCATACCTCTACCTTGTATCTCCCTATCTAGAGTTGTCTAGATCACCATTTAAGCTCTACCTTGAGAGCGCACGGGTGGACAACGCCATCATCTTTGTACTTGCTACTAGTAGAAAATTGTTGAGATTCTCTTATATCTGTTATCTTCTGTGCTATTGCTCCTGTGTTATATTGCGTAACTATTGTCTTACATGGTATCAGAGCTCTAAGGTTCGAATAGCTTGAGAAGTATCATTATTTTAGCCTACTAGCAGACTAGAATATCAGTAGATTATTGGAGTGATTACATGATGGCTTCATCATCGAACAGTAGTGTTGGTGCTTCAGCTAATGTTAATGCTGCACCTATTCGAATTCGTCCACCTACATTCACTGAAGGGAAGCTGGATGGAACCAACTATACACTCTCGAAGTTCAAAATTTCTGCAATTTTGGACTCCTATGAATTACTTGACACTGTCATGGGACCGATGGGATTGGATCCAGAGCCTATACCAGTTGAAGATCCAGCAAATTCAAGATTGATGATTCAGCCAGATCCAGATCTTCTACGAGCTTGGAAAAGGCGGAATGCTGATGCATTATGTGTGATTGTCACTAGTGTAAGTGATTCTGTGCTTACTTTAGTTCAACATACTACTAAAGCACATGAGGCTTGGGGCATATTGGCTCGACAATATGAGACCAAGAACCACACTAGGATATAGAATTTAGAAAATCAGTTGGCAAATGAAAAGCATTCTGATTCTGAAAAGGCTGAAGATTTTATCAACCGGATAAAGCATCTTGAAGATCAATTGGCTGCAGTTGGTGTTGTTATAACACCAGAAGAGCTGGCTCAAAGATCTGTACGTGTTCTTCCAGCAAAGTATGATGGATTAGTAACAGCCCTTAACACTCAGGTAAGGCCAACTCCTCTTACATTTGAAGAGTTTTGTGCCATGCTTTTAGAAGAAGAGATGCGGCTGACGAATCGGCAAAGTACAAGTGATACTGCATTCTCAGCAAATGCAAAAGGTAAAGGCTCTTCAGAGGGATCAAAGAAGAAGCCAAAGAAGAAAAAGTTCACTGGAAGTTGCTTCTATTGTGAAAAGAAAGGCCATGCCATCAAGGATTGCAGAAAGAAGCAAGCTGATGAACGGAATGGGACTGTAAAAATCATCATGGAAGAACAAAGAGTCTGCAAACAACACAGAGCTGGAACTTTGGGTAGCTATTGAAGAGGTATGTTCATCTGCTCAAGCTCGTGTTGATGAGCCATGGATTTTAGATAGTGGAGCTTCTCGCCATATGACTAGTAAAAAGGATTGGTATAGTTCCCTAGTGCCTCTACGGGAATCCATCAATGTAGTGGTGGGAAATGACTCCAAGTGTCCAGCTGAAGGAATTGGAACCATCTCTTTTATCACTTCTCCAGGTGTTGAGAAAAAGTTATCCGATGTTCTCTATGTACCTACACTCAAAAGAAATTTGTTGTCAGTTTCTGCAATAACAGATCGTGGACTCGAAGTTCACTTCAATAAGAGTGGTGCGGAAATCATGGATTCATCAGGTAATGTTGTAGGTAAAGGCATATGACGGGATAACTTGTATGAGTTAAGTGCTTTAACTACTACAGAAGATAAAGATGTAAGCAGGTTATGGCATCGACGATTTGGGCATCTCGGATTCGCAGTTTTGAAGGAGATGCAACGAACAGGGATGGTTGCTCATATGCCTGCATTTTCAGAGTTGCAGGAACCTTGTGAAGCTTGTATGATGGGCAAGCAACAACGAAAGGCATTTCCAAGAGAGACCAGCAATCGATCTCAAGCTCCTCTAGAGTTGGTACATGCTGATCTCTGCGGTAAAATGTCTACACCTGCTTTAGGAGGATCTTTCTACTTCTTGTTGTTAGTCGACGATTATAGTAGAAAGATGTGGGTTTATTTCATTCGAGAGAAGGCTGATGCTTTTGAAAAATTTAAAACGGCATAAGTATGTAGAAAATGAATCAGGAAGGAAACTGAAGAAATTTAGAACAGATAGAGGAGGTGAATTCTTGTCAACAGAATTCAACAATTACTGTAAGGAGCATGGTGTGAAAAGGCAACTTACCACAGCTCATACACCCCAACAAAATGGCGTTGTTGAGCGCAGGAACAGGACAGTAGTTGAAATGGCTCGTTGTACGTTGAAGGCTCAAGACATGCCTGATTCATTCTGGGCAGAAGCAGTCAATACAGCAGTCTACATCCTCAATCGAAGCTACACAAAAGCACTGAAGGGGATGACTCCTCAAGAAGCATATTCTAGTAAAAAGCCTTCAGTTTTGCATTTCAGAATTTTTGGTTGTTTCTGTTATGCACATATTCCTGATTCAACAAGATCAAAGTTGGATTCAAAAAGCAAAAAGTGTGTCTTCCTAGGATATAGTGAAGAGTCTAAAGCATATAGGTTATGGGATCGTGAGGCAAGGAAGATTTTTGTCATCCAAGATGTGGTGTTTGATGAACGACCACACTTAGTAGAAGATAAAGGTAAATCTACTATCTCATCAAGCGGAGAAATATCTCACCTTGTGCCTATCAAAAGACAGGTTAAAGTTGAGGAGGAGGAAACATCTGATGGAGAAATTTCCTCAATAAAAAGCCAACCAGTTGTAGCTGCACAGCGTAAGCCACTACCGAAGTGGGCACAACAGCTCTTTGATGATCACAATCCACATGTAGATGTACCAGAACCATCATCGGATGGATTACGAAGATCAAAGAGAATAGAGGAGCAAAGAAGAGCCTCAGAACACATTGTTAACATGGCTCTAATGGCAGATATCATGGGTTCAATAAAGGAACCTACCACCATTGAAGAAGCCATTGATGATCCAGATTGGAGAGCGGCAATGCAGTCTGAGTATGATAGTATACTCAAAAATGATACATGGGATCTAGTCGACTTGCCGCCAAAGAAGAAGGTAATAGGTACTAAATGGATTTGGAAAGCTAAGTATAAAGCTGATGGAACATTAGAAAAGTATAAGGCATGATTAGTTGCACAGGGTTTTTCACAGATTGAAGGATTTGATGTTCAAGAAACTTTTGCACCAACAGCACGCATGACAACTATTTGGACGGTACTTGCAGTAGCTGCACAAAAGTCTTGGCCTATTTTCCAGATGGATGTCAAATCTGCATTTTTGAATGGTCACCTCAAGGAGGAGGTATATGTATCTCAACCACCAGGTTTTGAGGTGCCCAATTCAGAAAATAAAGTTTGCAGGTTGAAGAAAGCTTTGTATGGACTTAAGCAAGCTCCACGGGCTTGGTACCAACGAATAGATCATTTTTTCAAAAATATGGGTTTTGAAAGAAGTACTTCTGATGCTAACTTGTATGTAACGAAAAGGGATAGCAAGCTAGTTGTTGTCATTGTATACGTAGATGATTTGATCATTACAGGAGATCATCAGGAACTCATCAATCAAACTCGGATCAGCTTGGGAACTGAGTTTGAAATGACAGACTTAGGTCTACTCCATTTTTGTCTGGGAATTGAAGTATGGCAAAGGAAGGATGGCATTTTCATCTCACAACAAAAATATTCCAAAGAAATTCTCAAGGCATTTGGAATGATGGACTGCAAACCAACTAGCACACCTATGGAGGTAAATCATAAGCTATCTATGGATGATAACATGCCTGATGTAGATGCTAAGAAGTATAGGAAGCTCGTTGGAAGTCTTATTTTTCTGTGCAACACTAGACCAGACATTTGCTATGCTGTTGGAGTGTTAAGCAGGTTTTCCAACAAACCTAAGGAGAGTCACTGGAATGTTGGAATGCGAATTCTAAGGTACATTGCAGGAACCTTGGATTTTGGTATTTTGTATACCACAGGTGATACAGTCCAAGGATATTGTGATTCAGGTTGGGTTGGAGATTGTGATTCTAGAAAATCAGTTTCTTGATATTGTTTCTCACTTGGTTCAGGAATATTTTCTTGGGTAAGTAGGAAGCAACCAACTCTCGCACTCTCCTCCACTGAAGCAGAGTACAAAGCAGCTTGTTTTGCTTCTTGTGAGGCAGTCTGGTTAAGGAGAATTCTTGCAGATCTAGGCTTTCCACAACTGTACTCAAGTGTGATAATCAAAGTTGTATGGCTATTGCAAAGAACCCAGTATTTCATGCTCGCACCAAGCACATAGAAGTACAGTACCATTACATTCATGAGCTAATTGAAGATGAAATTGTGGAGCTAGAATATTGCCCAACAAAGGAAAATTGTGCTGAGATATTCACTAAAGCACTTGGAAGAGAGCAGCTCAACAAGCATCTTCAACAGATGGGCATAGGACCGAGACCTACTTGATTTATCATCGGTAAACATTGAGGGGGGGTGTTAGTATATGATCAATGTCTACCCCTCCTGATTGTATGCACATTTTCTAAGGCCCCCTTTATGAGGAGAAGCCAAGCGTGCATTACCCAATTGATTGGAATCCCAACTTGAATGTTGGATGAAGGTCATATTGGACCATGTAAGATATTATAAGGAAAGGGAGTTAGCAGGGTCCCCAATTGTGGGGTCCGGGGCAGCGGTGAGCAGCCCCGGCTGGGGGGTCCAAGGGGGCCAGTGGACCCCCTGGTTGGGGGGTCCCAGGGGGCCAGCGAGCTCCCTGGTGGGGGTCCGAGGGCAGCGCCCCTGGCGCGACGGTAAAGGGAATATTCCATGGAATATTCCCTGTCGGAGTCAGAAATCATTTATATTTGTTAGGTCGGTTCAACCAGTCTAAGCCGTGTATGGCACTTACGCGGGCGGTGGCTGCCCACACTCTACCGCCCATGTATAGCCGTCCATGGCAGGCCACCCATGATCCTATATATACATGACTTCGACACTACCTAAGACACCGAGTTGAGCCAGCATACCTCTACCTTGTATCTCTCTATCTAGAGTTGTCTAGATCACCATTTAAGCTCTACCTTGAGAGCGCACGGGTGGACAACGCCATCATCTTTGTACTTGCTGCTAGTAGAAAATTGTTGAGATTCTCCTATATCTGTTATCTTCTGTGCTATTGCTCTTGTGTTATATTGCGTAACTATTGTCTTACAGAAATGTGATAGCTACATCAAGTGATCAAGGTCAGATGCAGGGAATGAATACTTCTCCCACGAGTCATCTGATTTCTTGGAGACTAATGGCATCAAGAGATAAATCAAATGCAGGTGCACACCACCAAAAGTGATGTGGATGAGAAACCATCTGGGGGTCATCATTACAAGGCATGACCTAGCATACACAATTGAAAAGTCGTACATAGAGAGTGGTAGTAGCAACTACATGTCATCTAGGATACATATCTTCACTAATTTGTAGGGTGCCAAGGATAAAGGGTGTGTTGAGATAGCTAATAATATGAATCATGTCATTAGAAATATCAGAGATATAACACTTCAAGATGGCAACAAGATCACAACACTCAAAGAGGAATTGCGTGCCTCCACTATTTCAAAATCTCGTTTCAGTTGGCAACATGGTAGAGAAGGGCTACCAAGTCAAATTCAATACTAGAGAATGTTTCATAGAAGATCCAAAGAATGGCTTCAATCTCATTGCTAGAGGTGAAAGGCAAAGGATGATGTTCACACTTGGAGTCAAGTACATTTTGTTATGTACATGTTGTTTTCATGTGGGTCATCTAAAATTGTAGGTGTTGATCTATCGTACAAAAGAATGGGCCATGTTAATGTTGCGAAACTTAGAAATATACATCGGGGTGAAGTCCTTAAAGAGCTTCCAAGCTTCACCATGGCAAGCAGACTAGGAGACCTTTCAAACCATCAAGTTATGTGGCTCCTAGGGTTTTGGATTTGGGGAACACAAATGTATGGTGACCTTCAAGAGAGCTATCACATGTTGGTAACATGGTGGCCTTCAATGTGTTCTATAGAAACATTTGGATGTTTATCATGAAGCAAAAGACTAATGTGTTTGATACTTTAAAAGTCTGCATGCACATCTTGAGAATGAAATAGGCTATAGGATCAAATCTGTAAGATGAAATGGTGGAGAGAGTACGTCTCCAATGATTTTAACAACAAGGATGAAGGGACAAAGAGGAGATATACATGCAAGTAGGGCCCCCAATAGAATGGTATTTGTGAAAGAAAAAATAGATAGGTGCATGTTAAATCAAACGAACATTCCATTTACATATTCGGATGATGCAACAAGTACATCTTCTTACTTGGTGAAAATGATGATCACACAAAGAGTTCATGACGCTACTCCAAATCATGTTTAATACCAAAGAAAGCCAAACAGATCACATCTAAGGATCATTCAATGTGTATGCTATGTCCATGTACCTCAAGAGGTGACGAAACATCAAATGGATGATAAAGGAAAATACTGCATCTCTACGGGCCATTTGACACATTAAAAGGGATATATGTCCTACAATCCCCTTACAAAGTAACTTAGACTATCAATGGATGTGGTATTTGATTAACTTATGCCATATGATGGAGCATCTAATGCATTGGAGGTTGAAGATTTATAGGAAAAGGAAAAAGTCTATGAAGAACAAACTTAGGTTAGCACAAGTTTGAATGGCCCCTAAACTTCAAGTCCATTGAGGAGTCCTTTATCACTCAAAGGAAAAAATAAGGAAAGCAAACCAAGTTTAGAATGCAGCCAAAACCAATCTAGTAAGGGTAATATGGTAAGAAACGTCCATTGTAGTGAGGATGAAGTTGATTTTAAAGAGGTACTAACTCCTAATGTGAAACAAAAGAGGTCTTGGAAGTGGTATCCAACCATATGTAATAAGAAGAGGTAAGAGAGGGTTAAACACCATTTTCAAAGGCTTACATATCATAGGTTCATTCATAGGAATTATGATTTTATGTCTAATTGTGAGGGACAAGGAACCATGCACATATGAAGAAGCTTGTGAAGACAAAGTATGGACAAATGCTATGCGAGAACAGATGTATGCTCTTCATGAAAATTAGACATGGGATCTTGTACCTAGACATGATGACATGAAAGTGAGCACAAATAGGTGGGTCTACAAGATCAAAATGAACTTTGATGGATTCATAGCTAGGTATAAAGCTTAATTCGTACCTCCATGTTTTACCCTAATACATGGGATAGATTATGAAGATACATTTAGTTTTGTTGCAAACATGAGTAAAGTGAGGACATTCATTGCCATTGGAGCTTCTAACAGGTGGAAATCTTTCAAATTAGACATTAAGAATGTTCTTCTAAATGGTGAAAATGATGATATTGTCTACATGTAGAAACACATGGCATATGTGGATCTTAGAAACCCTAATTGTGTATGCAAACAACGTTTTCCATCTTTTTAATTTCCCAAATTTTATATTAATTTCTTCAATTCTTTTTACGGTATGCTTAGGGTAAGATGTAGACATATTTATTATAACATATTCAATTCATACATATTCAAATAAACACACACACACACACACGAACGAATAGGAAAGTATAGATGCATACATACATACTATCATATATCCAATTTTTTATCTCAAGGGCTTGCTTGAAAGCTCCATTTGAATTTCAATTATAGTTTCTTGAGGTGGATCCTTTAGTGCTAATGGGGTTTCAAGATAGCCTCTAGAGGTTTTTCACCAATACAAAAGGCGCAAAAACGCATTCAAGGGGAGTACTCAACTCTATATACATCTCAAGAGCAAAGGGATTCAAAAACATAGACAACGTTGATAGACACCCTCTAGGGAGGGAGGTAGGGGAGTTTTTGTTTCACTATAGGAGAGAGCATTGTGTCATATCCAGAACACTCACTCTATTTTCACGTGTGCATTTGCAGTAACTGATTCATGTTCAAGGAAATAGCGAATAGATTCACGTAAATATTGCATTTTTCATCTCAAGGATCTGGATACAATTCTACATTTTGTGTCAAACCTTCACTTCAACTTAAATGAGGAAACGAGTCATCCCACTACACCGTTTGATTGGAATGCTCTGTTAAGTGTGTGCACATCATTCTAAGTTCAAGAAAGTTAGTTGGAGCCAATAGGTCTACACAAAATAGCATAGCTATAGTAGAGAATGATATAGGCTAGATTAGGAGCACCTATTTTATGTCAAACGATTCAAATAAAATAGAAGAAACAACCTCATTAAGTTCAAGAGACATACCAAGATTATTAGCCATTTTGACTGGAAAAAATAAACTGATTCCCCCTTACGACTTAGGTAGACAACAAAATTTCTAGGCCACCTTAGGGATTTTCTTGTGGATCACGCTACCCCCCCCCCAAAAGGAATCTCCTAGACAGACTGATGATAGAGTGGCAAAGAGTAGGAACAAGTTAATTGTTGAAGTTGCTAGGTGTATGTTGAATGAGAAGAAGCTACCTAATTACCCATGGGCAAAGGCTGTTTCCACAACCACCTACTTGGTCAATAGGCTCCTAGCCAAATCATTGGATGGTATGACACCCTATGAAGCATGGAATGGCAGAAACCCTCATTAGACCCTTGCAAAATGTTTGGGTGCATTGCTTATGCACACATCCCCTCACAAATTAGAGGGAAGCTTGACCCTAAAGCTGAGAAATGTATATTCATTGGATATGATAAGAACCAAAGGAGGTACATGGTATACAATCCCACTAACAAAGCATTTATAGTTAGTAGGGATGTAGTGTTTGATGAAAATAATTCATGGTTTGAAGATGATTGCAGGAAATTCAAGTTACTATATGATTTGGAAAATAATTTTCCAACCCTCACTCAAGAAGATCAACAATTAGCAAAAGATATCAACTCAAAGGATGAAGAGTAGATTGACTTCAAGGCTTGGAATTCAAGACACAAGATCAAACTCAAGCAATTAGAGGACATATTAGAGTCTTCAAATCAAGCACTCAGAAGATCACAAAGAGAAAGCAAAAATCCCATAAGGTATGTCTATGATAGATCATTAGTCACCAACCATTCTATGTATATCACTAAAGACTCTATAGCAGAAGAGACTTCTTCATTTGAAGAGGCTAGGAAGAAGAAAGAATGGAGAGAATCCATGCAAGAATAAGTAGAACCACTTCAGGAAAACCATACTTGGGATCTAGTTCACAAGAAGCCAAGCATGAAGGTAATTAGATCTAGATGGATAAATAAAAAGGAACTCAGATGGCTCTATAAATAGGTAGAAGGCAAGGTTGGTGGCAAAGGAGTTTGCCAAAGCTCATGGAGTGGACTATGAAGAAACCTTTTCACATGTGGCAATGATGCCAACAATTAGGGTTTTGGTAAGTCTTGTTGCTTCTAAAAATTGGAATTTATATTAGTTAGATGTCAAGAATGCATTCTTAAATGGAAGGATATCAAAAGAAGTGTATATGGTGCAACCACCAAGTTTTGAAAGGGAAGATAAAACAGGTCACGTATGCAAGCTAAGGAAGGCACTCTATGGTCTCAAGCAAGCTCCTAGAGCTTGGAACCATAGGCTTCTCACTTATTTGCAAGACCAAGGCTTTGTGGCTAGCAAGGTAGATTCCTCTTTATTTGTTAAGAAGAGCAAATCAAAAGTTATCTACTTATTTGTCTATGTAGATGACATCATCATTACAAGGAATGATGCTAATGGCATCAAGCAAGTCAAGGCTCAATAAATGGAAGAATTTAAAATCAGTGGTGGTTTCTTAACTTAATTTTTTGTCTTAGAGCTTGTGTACACACATTCTGGTATATGCATTACTCAAATGATGTACATGATATGTTGGTAAAGTTCAAGATAGAGAAAACTAAAAGTAAAAGAATTGTTGGAACAAGTTCATGGCAAGTCGAAGTGGTGGCTTGAGTCATCAAAAGAATTAAAAAGTTAAAGGAAATGTCAAGTCCTTGTAGAGTTCACTTATGAACTCCCCCTTGTAATTTTTGAGTAATTTCTTGATATAAAAGTAAAGGAATCTAAGTGGTTGAGTCCACTTGATGAGTAGGAAGGTGAAAAGCCACTAATTTGTGATTGGGTGAGTAGGAGAATCAATCACTAGAATTTTGGAGAGCGATTATAATAAGATTCAAATTCAAATCTTGGCTCCAAAGATCACTATAAATACATGGCTCATTAGTCATGGTTCAAGACCTCCATGAGATGCGCTTTATGCCATATCAAAGTGTGGGGGTCAAGGCACACATATGTATCAGTAAGTGTGTTGTATTTTACATTCAATACACTTTCATTTTCATGATCATTTGAGTTCATATTTTCATGCTTTTGTGAAGTGTACTGTTCACTGCCATATCTCTTAGTTTTCTCAGTCAGATTGCAAATATGATTTCTATGAGCTTGGTGCATGCTTTTCAGTGCTTTAAGTTGGTAACGTTTACTCCTTAAGTCTATAATATGCTCACAAATTTTGATTGCAATTGAGTTTGTCAATCGTGAGCTATGTTCATCTAAGGTACACTATATCGCTTCATTCTCTACTTCTCTGTCAGCACTCCATCTGATTAGTGTTTTTCATAGAGCTCATTCTCAGTGTGTACTTCATCATTTTCTATGAGTCAAAGCGTTATAGAATTCGAATAGTGTTTACTATATGACTACATAATTTTATAAGAAATGGGTTTTGGAATCCTAAGATATTACCATTTGTATGCTCACAGGTCTGAGTACTGCTACATCCCCTTAAAATCATGGTGATGCTACAACTTGTTAACCATTTTTCTCTTTCTGTGGTCCATCAATTTTGATGAAATAAATCTTGATTCTTAGCTTACTAAGTTAATACGATCCCCCCAAAATGAATTAAGTTAATTGTTGCCATGGCCAGAGAATTGTTCAAAACTTTGGACATGTGTATAAACCAAAATAGCAAGTTCTTTACTCATGGTTCAACTCCTACCTATCTATTTTGATTTATGGTTTTGAGAGTGATCTTCCAAGGTACATAGGGTGTCTAATACATCCTTTGGCAAGCTAAACGGCCCACTACATATTTGTGGATTTTACCTGGTTGGTGTAGTGCAAAGTTTTTGGAGCACCACTTCATCTTCTCCAAGTTCAAATCCATCTCTTCACAATGGTATCAGAGCAAGGTTGGACAACATGGAAGATGGATTTCCTTCATCAATTGACAAATTGGATAGAGGTAACTACTCATCCTCGTCATTAAGGATGGAAGCTCATCTTCAAGGTAGGAATTTACATGATTAAATAGGTGAAGATGAAGTTATGCCAAGTTTCAAGAACAAAAGTCAACCAACACAAGAAGAGCAAGAAAGATTGAGAACATGGTGCTCCAAGGATGCACCTGCAAGGTCTTATCTCCTCAACCCTATCTCGGATTTTTATTTTGCCTCACATTAGAAGTTGTAAAACATCTCAAGAAGTATGGAATCCACTTGAAGCCTTCTTCTCTTCAAGTACAAAGGCAAGGAAGAATAAACTATGGCTAGACTTTACAACTCTCAAGAAAGCTCCCAAACAAAATGTGACTGATTCTGTCACAAAGCTCAAGGACATAACATATCATTTGGGAAGCATTGGAGAGGTAATAGATGAAGAACGAGTTGTAAGATAGGTCATCAATGGCTTGAAGGTAGATGACAAGTGGGAAACATTCACCACAACTATGGATCTATACATGGATATGCATGTATCAGATTTCAATACAGTCATAGGACAACTACCTACTCAAGAGGCCAAGCTTATCAAGAATGGAGGAAGCTCCAAAGGTAATCAATCTTTTGCTCTATATACTGATAAAAGCAAGTCCAAAGAAAATAGAGGAAGAGGAAAGAAAGTGGATGATGAAGCGGGTACACATCAAGCTAACTATGCAAGTAGAGGAAGACATGGTAGAGATAGAGGTAGAGGGGAACACAAGGCAGACAAAGATCCTAAGACTCTAATTCATGCTCTATTTGTGTATTAACTAATCATACAAGTGAAAATTTCTTTAGGAATTCCAGGAATCAAAGAGGCAAAGGCTACAATAGAGGAAGTTAAGGCTACTCAAGAGGAAGGTTCAACAGTTACCATGGCAACCACAACAATTACAACCATTCTAACTATCAAGGAGGCAATAGGCAAAGAAGAGACTTCAATAACTACACAAAAGACTCAAATCAAGAGGACTCATTGCTAATCATGAATATGGTCATGCCAAAAGGTAAATCTGATGAGCATGTTTTCTACATAGATTTAGGTTGTTCCAATCATGTGGTAGGAAATGTGGCACAAGTATCAGATTTAGAAGATCAAAGGAACAAGCGTGAAGTGCAGATAGGACATGATACAAGACATTTGGTGGAAAAGATAGGAAATGTGAAAGCACCTGATGGAAATATCAACCTACTTAGCAAGGTACTCTATGTCCCTACCATCACAAAAAACTTGATAAGTGTAGGATAAATTGTGGAAAAAGGCCTACATGTTAGGTTCACAAAAGAAAGAGAAGTTTTTGAAGGTCCAAGTCAAGGATTTAGGAGAACTGAGAAAAGTGAAAAGATAGGTAGATTGTTCACATTTGAATTACAAGACACTAAAAGCATTGCTCTCTTTAATTATGGTAGTCAGACACTTAGAGAATTGGAAGTATGCACAAGAGGTTAGCACGTATTGGTGAAAGATCACTAAAGCAGATATGTAAAGACCAAAGTGTACTTGGACTCCCTAACTTGTCAAAACAACACATGATTTATAAGTGTAGTGCATGTCAATTTGGAAAGTCTCACAGGTTACCATTCATGAAGAAAGGATATATGCATGGAGATCTCTTGTATTTGGTTCATATAGATGTATGGGGACCTAAGAAGGTAATATGTCTCCTTCATTGATGATTGTAGTAGATGGACCATACTATACTTTATGAAACACAAAGATGAATTTTTGTCATGCTTCAAAAGATACTTAGCTCTTGTGGAGAATCGAATAGGTAAAACATTAAAAAGGCTAAGGTCAGATGGAGGGGGAGAGTACTCCCATGAATTTGACTCCTTTCTTCAAGAGAGGGGAATCAAAAGAGAGATCACTACAAGGTACACTCATGAGAAAAATGGAGTGGTAGAAAGAAGGAATAGGACAATTGTTGAAGGTGCAAGGTCTATGCTAAATGACGAGCACTTACCTAATTACTTATGGGCTGAGGCTTTATCCACAACCACTTATTTGATTAACATGTTACCTTCAAAATCACTTGATGGCATGACACCATATGAGACTTGGAATGGAAGAAGACCAAGCTTTGATCATTGTAAGATTTTTAGATGTATTGCTTATGCTCATGTTCCTTCACAGGTTAGAGGCAACATGGATCCCAAAGCAGAAAGGTGTGTATTCATTGGATATGACAACAACCAAAATGGCTATAAGTTATAAAACCCAACAACCAAAGGATTCTTGGTGAGTAGAGATGTAGTTCTTTGCAAATTCATAGCTATGATTGGTTTGCAGGTCATCTTGGAGGATTGAAGAACTCAAGATCACTTGAGTTGAGGGGGAGCTGTTGGAACAAGTCCATGGCAAGTCCAAGTGATGGCTTGAGTCATCAAAAGGCTTAAAATTCAAAGGAAATGTCAACTCCTTGTAGAGTTCACTTGTCAACTCCCTCTTGTAATTTTTGAGTACTTACTTGATGTAAAAGTAAATGAATCTAAGTGGTTGATTCCACTTGATGAGTAGGAAGGAGAAAAGCCATGAATTTGTGAGTGAATAGGAGAATCAATCACTAAAAATTTGGAGAGTGATTATAGGAAGATTCAAATTCAAATCTTGGCTCCAAAGATCACTATAAATACATGGCTCATTAGTCACGGTTTAAGACCTCCATCAGCTAAGTTTTATGCCATATCAAAGTGTGAGTTCAAGGCACACATATGTATCGGCAAGTCCAATGTATTTTACAATCAATATACGTTCATTTTCATGATCATTTGAGTTCATATTTTTATGCTTTTGTGAAGTGTACTGTTCAGTGCCATATCTCTCAGTTTTCTCAATCAGATTGTGAGATAACTTCTCTGAGCTTGGTGCATCATTTTCAATTATTTAATTTGGTAAATTTCTCTCCCTAAGTCTACTATATAGTCCCAAATGTTTCACTACAACTGACTTTGTCAATTGTGAGCTATGTTCATTTAAAGTCGACTATATCGCTTCATTCTCTACTTCTCTATCAGCATTCCATCCAATCAATGTTTTTCTTAGAGTTGGTTGTCAGTGTGTACTTCATCGTTTTCTATGATTCAAAGCTTAATACAATTCAAAAATTGTCTATTATATGCCTAAAAAATCTTATAAGCATTGGATCTTGGAAGCTTGAGATATTACCATTTCGCTACTCACACGTCTGAGTACTACTATAGCCCATGAAAATTGTGGTGACGCTACAAATAGTTAACCATTTTTCTTTATGTGGTCCATCAATTTTGATGAAATAACTTTTAGTTGTTGGCTTAAAAAGTAATTAAGAGTTACGCAAAAGGAATTAAGTTGATTCCTGTTGTGGCTAGAGAATTGTTCAAAACTTTGGACAGGTGTGTAAACCAAAATAGCAAGTCTTTTACTCATGGTTCAACTCCTACCTATTTGTCTTGATTTATCTTTTTGACAGTGATATTCTAGGGTACATAGGGTGTCTAATACATCCTTTGGCAAGCTAAAAGGGCCCACTACATATCTCTGGAGTTTATTTGGCTAGTGTAGTACAAAAGTTTTGCAGCACCACTTCATCTTCTCTAAGTTGAAATCAATGTCTTCACAGGAAGTCATATGGAACTCAACCGTAAGCTAAGTTCTCATGAAGGATAACTAGTTGATGATGTTACAGGTTATTAACAACATGTGGGAGATCTCAATTATGCTACTCTAACAAGATTAGAGATTCTCTATGGAGTAAGTATATTGAGTCAGTTTATGCATAGACCAAGGAAGCCTCATATGGAAGCTGCAAAAAGGGTGCTTAATTATCTAAAGGGTACAATGAATGAAGGGTTTCTCTATCCCTTCACTTCTGACATAGATATAAAGATGTATTCTAATGTAGATTGGGCTAGCTCGAAGCATGATAGGAGGAGCACTTTAGGGTACCTATCCTTTGCTTGTTCAAAGCTTACATCATGGTCATCTAAGAAGCACCAACTATGGCTTTATCGTCCACAAAAGCAGAATATAGAGGTTTGGAAAATGCCACCCAAGAAGCTATGTGGCTGAAGCAACTACATGTAGATTTGGATTTACACTCTTACACTCAAATAATCTTTGGAGACAACACTAGCTCACTTCATTTGACTGCTAATCCTATATATCATGCAAGGACTAAGCATATAGAATTTCACTATCATTGTTTAAGGTAGAAATTGATTAGAAAGGATATTCAACTATCTTATTTATCAGCTCATTTACAATGTGCAGATATACTCATAAAGTTATTGGATGGAAAAAAGATGAATAGGCTCAAATTGATGATTGATTTGCAAGTAATAAATGAGGAATGAAGACCAATCATGTTAGGCTTGAGGAGGAGATATTTGTGCAATTAAAACTAAGCTCACATACTTGGTTAATTAGCTCATACTTGATTTATTGACATAACCTATGCAAAACTTCATATCATCGCCCTCTTGTAAAAAGTTCTTCACATTCCACTTTGTAAAAGTGGTACACACCCATGTGGATTTAGGAAGCTCTAAATCAAGAATCATTATGTTCTTGAATAATGAGGGAATCCATCCTATACTTTAGGATTCACCTTTTAGGTAGATCTTTGAATTTGAATTCAAACTTTGGCTCCAAGTACAACTATAAGAAGAGGATCAAAAAGACCCACATGCATCGTGAGCCCATGAGATCATCTTGAGTGAGCCTCATTATGATGTGAGAGCTTATCTCCTAGGTCATTCACCTCTCATACATTGAGAAATGTATGATCGCCAATGACATTGTAGTTGTATATGATTTAACACATCTATGATCAGTACATTCTCATTTGTTTTCCCTCTTATAACTCCATCAGAATAGTGATCTTATCAGAGCTTTTTCTCAATGCATATTTGATCATTTGTCATGCTTTAAGTTATGGTAGATCCATCATACTTTCTAGTAAATTCCTACAAAGTTTCATTAGCATTTCTTTTCAGGATTGCAAGATATTATTAGCTCATCGTTGCTCACTAGTCTGTTGATTGTTGCTCCCCGTAAATGTCGGGATGGTGATGTGATTTGCTAAACATCTTACTTTGTACATATTCCATCATTTTTTATGAAATCCCTCATGATTGATAGCTTAAAAAGTTAATTAGAGTTTCCCAAAAGGAATTAAGCCAATTGCTTCTGTGCTAAGAGAATTGTTCAAAACATTGAACATGTGTTGGAAGAAAACTAGCACGTTTTTTGTTCTTGGATCAACTCCTACCTATCTATTTTGATCCATATTCTGAGCAACATAAATGATTATTTATGATCATTAGCTAGCTAGAGAGGCCTTCTACACCCTCCAACAATCATTCTTAGCAAGTGTGAAGCAGGATCAAGCAACACCACTTCATCATTTAAAGACTATCCACCATGTCCTCCAACAAAAACTTAGTAAGCCCAAAGATTTGTGGAAAGCATCAAACTTCTCTTGAAGGTAGAGCATTTATGAAAAGGTCTCCTCTTTCGTGTGGCAGATAAGCAAAATTGATCTCTCCAACAGAGAACCTCTCCTTGACATAATGATAGTTCACCTCAATGTGCTTAGTGTGAGCATGTAACATATGCTCAACCAAGATATGCATGAGTTGGGTACCACTCAAGTAGTGAAAGATGTGCTTAATTGCCTACCCATGCTTGACACTTGGTCAATCCATAAACATGTTCATCTATGAGATAGAAAAATAAATATCAAGCCAAGTTATTTATAAGTAATCCAAGCATCCAACATCCTGCTGATAGAGAACAATATCAAATGCATCTCGAGCATCATGAAGAATCAACCATGAACATGTTTCCATAGGAGTGGTAATAGGTTTGCAATCATTGAGGCCAAAACATTGCAATAATGTGTCAATATATTTTGTTTGACACAAATGTACTTCACCATAAACTTCCATAAATCAAATGCCCAAATAATGATTTAAATGACCCAAATATGACATCTCAAATGAGGCATGAAAATCATCCCTAAAGTCAACAATATGCTTCTCATTAAGACTAGTGAGCAGCATGTCATAAACATAGAAAACCATGAGCAGAAGCACATCATTTGCATGCTTAACATATAAGGTGCTCTAAGTTTGATTCTTCTCAGAACCACATGCAATCAAGTAGTCATGTATCCTTATATATCAAGCACCTGGTGTTTGCGTCAAACCATATAGTGCATTTTTCAACTTGGCCAATTTGATTTGATGTGCTTTCTCCACAAAACCACAAGGCTGAAAAACAGACACTTCTTCATGTAAGTCACCATTGAAAAATGCAGTTTTAATGTCAAAATGATGTGGATTTCAACCATGAGGAGTTTCAAGTGCAGAGACAATACAAACAGTAGTCATTCAGTAAGTGGGAGCAAAGGACCCATAAAAATCAATGGCCGTTTCTTGAGCATAACCTTCTGCAACGAGCCTAGGCTTATACCTATGAACTCTTCCATAAGCCTTACCCTTCAACTTCTATACTCACTTAGCGCCAATGGCATTCTTGCCAAGATGCTAAGCCCATAAAGACTAGGTATCATTCTTTATAATAGCATCATATTGTGATTGCATAATTGCCATCCATTTTTTGAGTTTTGTGCTTTATCAAATGAACTAGACTCATTTTCATAACAAAGACTAGAGGTATCCATAGCATAGAAATTTGATGCAAAAGAAGCACTATGAGAGCCTCAACTAGTACGATACGATAGGTGTTCTTCTAAATGTCTCTCGTGTAAAGTCTACACGAGCCATTTAGGCATAGTTTTTTCCTCCTCTATATCAAATCTCTCATCAACAAGTGCATCATGTAAATTTGCATCAAAATTCAAATGATCTACACCATCATATGGAACCTATAAAGGCTAAGAAATTACCTCATTTAGACCACCACTAGACTATCCACCTATAAAAAGAGGCAGCAAAGTGTCATATGTATCTTCTAAGCTAATTGATGCCTCCTTAGCACATGAAAGTATTGGATGAATTGCATCTTCCATAGAAACAACATCAGGATTAACCAAAATGTGTTTATTTTGTGAATGATATAGATGACAGCCTTTGCTTTTCGAACTCTATCTGAAAAAATACATTTCATTTCTTTATCATCTCATTCCGTGTGCTTTTATTGAGGTGCTAAGATGAGCAAAATATTGCTTCCAAACATGCCAAGCCTCATATGAAGTGATATACTACATTTCTTTAGTGGGAAACATGTTAAGTACATAATTTGCACACATAAGAGACTCAAACCAAAAACTATGAGGTAAAGACCAACTCTTGTCCATACACCTCACCATCTCCATGAGTGACATGTTCTTCCTTTCACAAAATCCATTTTTTTGAGGTCTATATGGCACTATACACTAATGTTTGATCCCACATTCAACAAAAAATGCATTAACATGAGAATACATATATCCCGACCTCAATCAAAATCGAGGGTGCCCATTTTACATGCTATTAGATTTTTGGCCAAGTCTAGAAATTGTTTGAAGTACATAAGTACTTGAGACTTTGCTTTCAAGGGATATACCCATGCATCCCTAGAAAAATCATCAGTGAAATTCACGAAATAAACATACTTCTCGAAAGAACGGGTCTACATAGGACCATAAACATCACTCTCAACAAGTTTCAATTGTTAACTAGGTCATATTGAACCATCTTTTTGGAAGTAGGAATGCTGCATTTTTCCCAAAATATAGCCTTCATAGACATGTTTGTCAGGTGCCTCAAGTTTTGGTAGAGAGGACACTATTTCAGATTTCTGTAGGCATAGAAAACTATCAAAACTCAGTGTAGGCTTGTGAATTGCACCAACAAAACTCTCAACAAAAGTATGCAAGACACATATTGAAGCTATTTGACATGGAGGATTACAAGGAAATCTTTACACTTATATGTCAAATGCCTTAAATAGCAGTGGATTACAAGGAGATTTCTACACCTCCATGTCTTCAAAAAATTGTTTATTGAAGATACTTCACCTCTAGTGGATATTGGAAGATACAAAAAAGTAGTTTGAAGTCTCATCTACTTGTGCAATAGTAGACTAGATATATCTTATGTTGTTGGCATAGTAAGAAGGTTCTCTAATAATTGCTACCAAATGCATTAGAAGGCAAGCATGTAGATACTCAAGTATGTGAAAGGAACCATTGATTATGGTATTCTTTATGAAGAAGTATCATTTTTGGTTGGATACTATGACTCAAATTGGGCAAGAGATAATGATTCTAGAAGAATAGTTTCTGGATATTGCTTTTGTTTCGGATAAAGTGTTCTCTCTTGGATCACTAAGAAGCAAGAAATTTTAGCATCATCTCATACTAAAGGTGAGTACAAAGATGCATGCATTGCAGCATGTGAAGTAGTATGGTTCAGGAGAATCCTATGGAAGATAGGAATACAAGGAAAAGAGGCTACACACTTTAAGTGTGACAACAAAAGTTTCATGGCCGTTCCAAAGAATCTTGTTTTCCATGCACATAGCAAGCACATAGAAATTCACTATCACTATGTGCATGAGTTGAACTAGATATGATAGACGAGATCCCAGACCCCACGATCATAAGTATGGAGCAAGATATCTAGATTACAAGAACTCCCTTCTGGGAGATGAAGTAGATACGAGAAAGAACTTCACAAGATCTCATACTACAAGATTTCAACAAGACAAGGCAAGATGTCAAGGATACAAGACTAGACAAGACTAGAGAAAGAGATAAGACTAGAACTCGAACTAGAACTTGAAAGTGCTTGGTGATCACGATTCCTTGAGCTCCCAAGACTGGCATTGGCAAGGCTGAGTATCTATGTGGCCAAGGCCTCCTTATATAGGATTTCAAGGGTGGTTCCCAAGGGTGGTTGCGAGCTGATGATCTCATCAATGATGTTAGCAATCCAAATAGGACCTTTGAATGTCAGAATCTAGGAACTAGATAATCGATCTTAGGGTTTTGGTATGTTGCAGATGTAATGAAAGCATTGGATTCTCCTAATTTGGAACCAATCATAGATATAGGATTCACATGGAATCTGAGGTTCACGATGTTTCCTTTTCCCATGACATCACCTCCCCCTCAAGCGATGAGTTCCATGAGGAGTGATCATGTTCTCTGGTCTCGGTTTCATTAGATTTCTTGAACAATGGATTCTCCTAATTCAGAACCAATCATAGATATAGGATTCACATGCAATCTGAGGTTGACGATTGTTTCCTTTACCCATGACATCACCTCCCCCTCAAGCGATGAGTTGCATGAGGAGTGATCATGTTCTCTGTTCTCTTATGGAATTCTTGAACCTTGATTGGTGCTCTTTGAAGGTTTTCTACAAGTTTTGAAGTATGATCAATGATGTCATACCCTTTCCAATGAATAAGGTTTTCCAACCTTCTTGGGATATTCTTGAATCTAGGACATGCTCGACTTCAAATTCTTTATGATCATCAATCTCGATGGTGGTGAAGGACTAGGTTTTTCCCCCCTCAATCGTGAAACCTGATGTTGACATCATACGGGAAGAAGCAGGTATAGACAAACATGCAGATCTAGCACTGAGGCCACCCATTAAAATTTTTCCAATCCTTACATCATTTTAAAAGTGATTCTCATCACTAAAAACCATTGTAAATACGGTTTCCCTTTTTGTGGCTCCATTTTGTGCAAGCCGCGGAATCCTCGAGCTTCGAGAGCCTTAGAAGTAGTTGCCTACCAATTTTCATATTTTTTAGATCTCGTTTGAGCCCTCAAATAAGCCATGGAACCTAATTTTTAATTAGGTCGGACACTAGGTCTGGACAGGACCAAAGCTAGTCAAAAACTATAAATAGAGCTAGAGAGCTCATTTTTGGGGCTAGCTTCTTGTAGTTTTGAGCTTGTATGAGAACTTGGTTATAATAGAAGTGATTCCATTGTCTTACTCTCTTTGTTCTTGTTGTGTGTGCGCATGTGTGTGTATGTGTGTGCATGTTGGTGTGCTTCTCACTCACACATTTGTGCCTTCACTTGCTCAAGGTCTTCATACCATCCTCATGTCTTCCCGGATTGACATTAAAGGAGGTGCTACTCATCACTGAGCTACACCAAATTTTGGTGCCATTGCCGGGGATCGAGCTTTGAGGACGAGTGTGTGATGGTAAGACGTAGAGAGGACACGTTGGAATGGTAAAAAGTAGGTAGATTTCTTGTTTTTCCTCCATCTCCATATCCATCTCCATCTCCATCTTCATCTCCCTCTCCACCTCATATTCCCACTTCCAAATCATTCTCCTCATTTGCTTTGTGCGAGTTTGAGAGAGAGCGAGTGTGTGTTCTTGTTTTTGTGTGTTTTTGCATGTTTCTTGCAGGTTTCAGCTTCATCAGCATCTCCAGCAAGCTCAGCAGGTACGGAATCTTTCTGCGCAAGCCCCGAGGCGTCAAGCTCGAGCTATCAAGACACACCGAAAAGTTGACCCAATCACTATTCTGAGTGCACCACGACACTACGTAGGCTGAGAGCTCCTATAATCACTAGACAGATCAGAAAAATTCACCATATCCCGACCTATCGCGACACACCGAAGTGTCGCGACACACCCAAGTATCGCGACACCCCCGACCTATCGCGACACTCCCAAGTATCGCAACACCCCGACCTATCGCAACACCCTGACCTATCGCAACACCCCGACCTATCGTGACACTCCCAAGTATCGCGACACCCCAACCTATTGCGACACCCCGACCTATCGCGACACTCCCAAGTATCGCGACACCCTGACCTATCGCGACACTCCCAAGTATCGCGACACCCCGACCTATCGCGACACTTCCACCTATCACGACACACCAACCCAACCTATCGCGACACTCCCAAGTATCGCGACACCCCGACCTATCGTGACACTTCCACCTATCGCGACACACCGACCCGACCTATCGTGATACACCGGTTTAACGCATGAACTTTTTGGGTGAATTAATTGATTTAATTGAGATACTTTTGGGCTTAATTTTGGACACATTGGGATAATATTAGAGCCTTAGAAGTGGGCAAAAGACCTAGAAACCAGGGAGGAATTTCTTGAACCCTGAGATCCTGTTTTGACCCCTAAATGCATGAATGGTCATAACTTCACCATACGAACTCCGATTGATGAGATTTTGGTGTGAGAATCATACGTGGAGTTTTAGAACATGTATTTTTAAGTTGGCCTTTAGGTGGGACTAAGTGGTCATAAGGTTTTGGGGGTACAGTGAGTTACTCCAAGGGGGGCCTCTAATTGTTGATGTGTGTCTTTCAATCCATTGTGGTAAAGGAGCTACATTAACTTGTGAACGTTTGCAGGAATAGTGCGTGCACTCAAGGCAATTCAAAGCAAGCTAGCAAGGGTGAGTACAAAGCTTGGGAGAAGGCTTCCTAGGCTTGTGCAGCAGTCTGAGCAACCAGAGGATTGAGGTTGGAAGTCCTCTCAACCCTCCTTGGTCAATTCCTAGCTTAGGCTAAGTACGACTTAGGTGTGGTGATTAACTAGAGGAACGCTAGGCAAGAATCAAGTCCAAGAGAACTAACCAACCAAGTGCAAGCATTAATTAGGTCTTAGGTGCGAAAACCCTAAGGGACAAAAGAAAACTTGAATCGATCAACTATCAAGTGCGAACTTCACTTAAGTACTCCTGACGACGTGGTATGAGACAAGATTGTAAACATAATATTCAACTAAAAAGAACAAAGAGATTGGTACAAATTAACCTGCAAAGAGAGTGTACTTGGGACCAAGGGGGCAGATAAACCAGTCATATGAACCTTAGGTCAGGCAGACACTTAGGTCAAGACAGACAAAGCCTTAGATCTTCTGAAGCTAGTGTCAATCACACTGCTAGCTCTTGGGCCCAGCAGTTGAGTGATTACCCCTACATTCCCCGATCAGAAACAAGTGATTTTGAGATGTCCTATAACATGGAGAGACAAACAGGTAGTTCAGGGGTGGCGTACCTAGAAAAGCCAGCAGGACCTTACAAGACTCAATTGGAATACACCAGGACTAATCGTCTAGGTGCTCGCATCTACGAAGACGGCCTGAGAAGATCTGTGGTCCATATTAAGAACCCTGATCAACCCCATGGACTAGAACACCCAGTAGTCAAGTTCGAGAATGGAGCATACCTAGATAAAGAAGGGAATATGTATGTAGTCACCACTCTTCCAGATAGAACAGACGAGTTCGGGAATGTGATCGCAGAAACCGATCCGCTTCCGATCACTGAGCATCTATTAGAAAGGGTACTAGGCAAGGAAGTGTATAGCTTCCTGGATGGGTTCTCTCGCTACAATCAAGTAGTCATTGCACCAGAAGATCAACATAAGACGGCTTTTGCCACAGAGTGGGGCATATTTGCTTTTCAGGTAATGCCATTTGGGCTTACCAATGCACCCGCTACCTTTCAAAGATTAATGTGTCATGTGTTTAAAGAGTTCTTGAGGAAGAATTTGGAAGTCTATGTTGATGATCTTTGCACTCATTCCAACATTAGACAAACCCATATACCTGAACTCAGACAAATCTTTGATAAATGCAGAGAATATAAAGTCTGCTTGAACCCAGAAAAGTGTGTTTTCATGGTCACGCAAGGCAAGATTCTAGGACACATAGTGTCAAAGAATGGCATATCCACTGATGAAGAGAAAGTGAGAGCCATTGGAGAACTGCCTAGGCCAAAGAACGTCAAGGAAGTACAAGCTTTCATGGGGCATTGTGGTTCCTACCGCAGATTCATTCACATGTATGCTGTCATTGCAAAGCCCATGTACGGACTTTTGACTAACTTTGAGTGGACTGATGAATGTGAGAACTCCTTCATTAAACGAAGATTATGTTCAGCTCCAATCTTGACTACACCAGATTGGAACAAGCCATTCCATGTTCATGTGGATGCATCCAATTATGCTATCAGATGCATACTAGCACAACCTACAGGTGAAGGTAATATGGATCTTCCAATTTCCTATGCTAGTAGAAAATTGAATGCAGCTGAACGAAACTATACCACCACCGAACGGGAAGGATTAGGCATGGTTTACGCTATTAAAAAGTTTAGACACTATTTGCTTGCAAATAAGTTTTAATTTTTTATTGATCATTAGGCACTGTTGTACCTGGTAAACAAGCCATGCAATACAGGCAGATTAGTAAGATGGTTTCTCTTACTAATGGAATATGACTTTGAGGTAGTGGTGAGGAAGGGCAAGACTCACCTGAGAGCAGATCATCTCTCAAGGCTCACATCAGGAGAGGCCCCACAAGGAGTATCAGATGACTTACCTGATGCTTACTTGTTTAATTTAGAAGTTGTACCTCAGTGGGCTAAGCCATTAGTGTCAGTACTCACATATGGACCTAAGCATCCAGTAGTAAACACTCAAGATAGGGAGATAGTCAAAGCCCAAAAGTATCATATCATGGCAGGAAGTATGTACAAACATACGGAGCAAGGAGTATTAGCTTGTTGTGTGGAAGAGGACGAGTACGCTAAATGGTTGCAATTAGCACATGTAGGTGCATTAGAGCAACACTACTCAAAAGAAGGAACCCTATAGACACTCAAGAGACTAGGAGTGCATTGGCCAACTATGGAAGTTGATGTCCATAGAATGTGCAAAGAATGCCCAAGCTGTCGCTCTAAACCACAAGTGAAACATGCCACTCTTTATCGCGTGTCTTTAGTGCCAGATTGGAGCAAGCCATTAATGGCCTTTCTGAGGACGAAACAATTCCCTCAAGAAATGAATCTGGTTAGACAAAGGATCTTAGAACAAGAGGCACAAGACTATGCTCTCATTGGAGATAATCTATACAGACAAGGAAAAGATGTGTATCTTAGATTGTGTGCCCATGAGAGCGAATATCTGAAGATATTAGAGATTGCTCAGCAAGGTGTAGCAGGAGGACACTTTGGACCAGATGTGGTGATCAAGGCAATTTTATTTGCAGGTCTTTGGTGGCCAACTCTTCACATGGATGCACATACCTATGTGAAGAGGTGTGAGGTTTGTCAGCAAACTCAGTATCCCATACGCAAGGATGAGATGCCATTGAAACCTATGATGGGTGGACGTGCATTCTCAAAGTGGGGAATAGACTTTGTTGGTCCTATTAATCCCCCAGCTAAGGGTTCACATGTTGAGTATATCATTGTGGCCATAGATTATCTAACCAAGTGGGTAGAAGTGAAATCCACGACGAAGAATGATGCTCAAACAACAGCAAAGTAAAAAGTGTTCCAAATTTTTAGGACTTGATTTTCCATCAATCCGCACCAAATGATTCGTGGAAAAATTCTCCTAAGAACTCATAATTGGAAGTCATTCCTCATTTGTACTTTTACGAGGAGTAAAAATTAATCTTTAACAAGAGATCAGTCATGTGCTAGTACATGAATTCACATATGATCTTTAGGATAAGTGGCCAAGTATTTAGGCTTGGAGTATTTGCACCAACAGTTCCCCCTCAAGCTTGACATGCTTGGTCTTTGATTCTCTTTAATCTCCCGCAATCCAATCATCATCTTGAATGTGTTCAATTTAGTTCCATCCAAAGATTTAGCTAGCATATCTACACATTGCAAGTTTGTTGATACAAAGGACAACTGTACGTCCTTCCTAAGTAGCTTCTCTCTCACACAATGATAATGCACTTCAATGTGCTTAGTCCTTGCATGATATATAGGATTAGCAGCCAAATGTAGTAGCTACTATTATCTCCAAAGATCATTGGAGTATATGTATGTATCCCAAACTCTAAGTAGAGTAGCTCTAACCACATTGCCTCTTGTGTTGCATTTGCTAGGTATCTATATTGAGCTTCACTTGATGACAATGCCATATTTGGTTGTTTATTTGATGACCATGAAATCAACATAGATTTTGCAAAAGATAAGTAGCGAGAGATTCTCCTCCTATCATCCTTTGTGCCAGCCAAATTGTGAAGAGAGATGGTGGATGCAATCCAAAGATGAGTTGGTGCTGCTACAACCAGCTTCACACCAGCCAACTGAGACTTCAGAGATGATTAGAAGACCCTTTGAGATTCCTAAATCCACCAAAATATCAGCCA
Organism: Ceratopteris richardii; assembly: GCA_020310875.1. NCBI lineage: Eukaryota > Viridiplantae > Streptophyta > Polypodiopsida > Polypodiales > Pteridaceae > Ceratopteris > Ceratopteris richardii. The sequence goes on along the minus strand of CM035430.1, from coordinate 136,083,748 downwards.
AGTACTTTGGAACATGTATCCCAAAAGTTTAAGTCAAGACAGACTAGTTGCGAAATGACTAGCTCCCAAAACTTGCTATTTTTGGACATACACCTGCTAGAAAAAATGAACAGTGCTCTCAACCTGGTAAAAATTAGAAAAATTCCTTTTGGGAATAGCAAATAGACTTAGAAAACTTCCCAATCCAAGTTAAAACACTTCAAATGATGGACTGAGCACTGAGAACAAGTTTCATCAATTTCTGGAACATTCCCACAATTCTCGGGGCTCTGCAGAGATAGACCAGTGAGCAGTAAAATGCATATATCTCCAAACGTATTAATCCAATGACCTTGAGATTTTATATACACAAATTAGATAGTACATGCTATCAAACGCAAGTTAAGTCACTGAAAAAGATTCAGTATAACTCGAGATATGACCTTCTAAAGTTACTGCTCTGAGTGAGTATAGCAGAGAACAAAACAGAGAGGTAGATGATAATAAATGTATAGATTCACATATGATTACAACCACATTGGCAATGAATCTTTGCACAATGGGAGTAGAACGATAGAGCTATGGAGTAAGCTCTTCAATCTCTACAAAATGACATGAAGTGGTCACGTACAAGGCTTGCTAATCGCCTCTTCCTTCTTGCTCCTTTTATAGCTATTCTTGGAGGGAGTTTTGAATTCGAATTCGAATGGCTCCACCTAAAAGTGATCCCCAAAGTTAGGAGAGATTCCCTCAGCTCAAAAATTCGTGATTTTGATAGTTGGAGCCATGAATTTGCTTTTACATCATGGATGAGGTAAGCCATCCTTTTCCTTTTTTCTTTTTCCATTTACAAGAGATAAAATGTACTCGTTTACAAGAGGTGTTCACATGACTACTCATGTGACTTACAAATGAGGATAATACCAAATATATCAAGCATGTAGGCTTGGGTAAAATGCACCAACAGCTCCCCCTCAAGCCTAACATGCTTGGCCTTCAAATAAGTCTTCAATTGTCCTTGATTTCTTGCAAGCCAATCATCAAGATGAATCTACTTAACTTTGTACCATCAAGAGCTTTAGTTAACATGTCGACACATTACATATCTGTAGAGACATAGGATAGTTGAATATCCTTGCTCATTAGCTTCTCCCTTACGTAATGGTAGTGAACTTCAATATGCTTGGTTCTAGCATGGTATACCGGATTAGCTGCTAGATGTAGTGAGCTTGTGTTGTCACCAAAAATATGAGGTGTTGAAGAATGAAGTCCAAGATCTATGTACAAAGACTTTAACCACATGATTTCTTGAGTTGCATTAGCCAAACCTCTATATTCTGCTTCAGTAGAAGATAATGCCACGGTTGGTTGCTTCTTCGATGACCAAGAAATGATTTTTGAACCTGCAAATGATATATACCCTGATGTGCTTCTTCTATCATCTTTAGATCCGGCCCAATCTGCATCTGAGTAGACCTTTAACTCAATATCTGAAGTAAATGAATAAAACAAACCTTCATTCATGGTCCCCTTTAGGTACTTGAGGACTCGCTTGGCCGCTTCCATATGTGGTCTTCTCGGCTTATGCATAAACTGACTCAATATGCTAACACTATAGCATATATCCACCCTTGTGAGTGTTGCATAGTTCAAACTTCCAACCAAGCTTTGATAGCTTGTGATGTCTTCAATTGGCTCTCCTTCATAAGCACTAAGCTTATGATTTTGCTCCATAGGTGTACCTGCACACTTGGTATTTTCCATCTTGAACTTGACGAGCATGTCATGGACATACTTCCTTTGTGTGATGTATATACTTGAATCTGTGTAGATCAACTCCAATCCAAGAAAATAAGTGAGTGGTCCGAGGTCACTTATTTTGAACTCCTCCTTCATTTGACTCTTTACCTGTTTGATTCCTTCAAGATCATTGCCTGTGATAATAATATCATCAACATACACACATAAATAGATCACTTCAGATCCATTCCTCTTTATGAACAAAGAGGTATCCACCTTGCTAGCTTTGAATCCTTGGTCCTGCAAATAAGTCACCAATCTGAAATTCCAAGCTCTTGGAGCTTGCTTCAATCCATACAAAGCTTTCTTTAGTTTGCATACATAGTTAGGATGATGTGCATCCTCATATCCAGGAGGTTGTGCCATATACACTTCCTCAGAAATCCATCCATTCAAGAAAGCATTCTTTACATCAAGTTGATAAAGATTCCAATTTCTAGATGCAGCAAGACTAATGAGAACCCTAGTTGTAGGCATTTTTGCAACAGGAGAGAACGTCTCCTCATAATCAATACCATGGGTTTGTGCAAACCCTTTAGCAACTAACCTTGCTTTGTGTCTATTTATACTTCCATCTGGATTCCTCTTGATTTTGTATATCCATCGAGATCCGATTATCTTCATAGATGGCTTGTTAGGTACAAGCTCCCAAGTGTCATTCTCCTTCAAGGCTTCCATTTCTTCATCCATTGCATCTCTCCAAGCTTTCTTGCTTTGTGCTTCTTCGAATGTGGTAGGTTCTTCATTGGTTGAATCCTTTGCAATGTAGATTGAGTGCTTGGTGACCAAAGAAGTATCATAACCAAACCTCTCTGGTTTCTTCTTCTCCCTTGAAGACCTTCTAAGTGGTTGATGTGAGCTCTCCGGTCCATATGTAGCATCCTGCATCTTTGCTTTACCTTTGTTCTTCCATAGCTTTAGTCTTTCCAAGTCTTCTAGGTCAATCTCCGAATCACTTTCTTCAATCTGCTTTGGCTCCTTTGGTTGAAGTGATGGAAAATCTTCATCCAAGTCATATGGCAGCTTCACTTTCCTGTCATCATCTAACCATGATTTGTTTTCATCAAAAACTACATCTCTACTCACAGAAAATCCTTTATTGGTTGGATTGTACAATCTATATCCTTTTTGGTTTTGGTCATAACCAATAAATATACACTTCTCTGCCTTGGGATCCAATTTCCCTCTTACTTGAGAAGGAATGTGAGCATAGGCTAAGCATCCAAAGATTTTGCAATGCTCTAGACTAGGTCTTCTTCCATTCCACACTTCATATGGAGTGGTTCCATCTAGTGACTTAGATGGAAGTCTATTTATGAGATATGTGGCTGTGGACACAGCCTCTGCCCATAGGTAGTTCGGCAATCCCTTTTCGTTGAGCATGGACCTTGCAGCTTCGACAATAGCTCTGTTCCTCCTCTCTGCTACACCATTGAGTTCGGGTGTATACCTTGTAGTGACTTCCCTTTTAATGCCTCTTTCATGCAAGAAGGCATCAAATTCAGAAGAGAAGTATTCTCCTCCACCATCTGATCTGAGTCTTTTCAAAGTCCTACCTGTTTGATTTTCAACAAGAGCAATATACTTCTTAAAGCAATTAAACACTTCATCCTTGTGCTTCATGAAAAACAGAATGGTCCACCTGCTACAATCATCTATGAAAGACACATAATATCTTGAGCCTGATATAGATGGCTCCTTACTTGTACCCCACACATCCGTGTGCACTAGATCCAAAGGATTTTGATACATATATCCTTTCTTATTGAAAGGTTGTCTATGAGCCTTGCCGAGTTGACAAGCTTCACACTTATAAATCATGTGTTGCCTTGTGATATTAGGCAAACCAAGTACACTTTGGTCCCTGCAAATCTGTTTGAGTGTCCTCTCACCAATGTGAGCAAGCCTTTTGTGCCATATCTCCAACTCTGTAAGAGTTTGAGATCCATAGCTAAACAAAGCTATGTTCTTTGTATCTTCCACTTCAAAAGTGAAAAGCCTTCCTGTCTTTTCTCCTTTGGCAATCCTTTGAAAGCCTTGCCTTGGGTCTTCAACATATGCTCCAAATCGGTTAAATCTAACCTTCAATCCTTTTTCAACAATCTGTCCAACACTTATTAAATTTTTGGTAATTGTAGGGACATACAAGACTTTGCTTAAGAGGTTATATTCACATCTGATGTCTTCACATTACCTATCTTCTCCACTGAGTGCTTTGTGTCATCTCCTGTCTGCACTTCATGCTTGTTATGAGGATCTTCCAAATCAGAAAGTAAAGCCACATTTCCTGCTACATGGTTCGAGCATCCGGAATCAATGTAAAATATGTGATCATCATCCTTACCCTTCTTTGCTGATAGATTCATAATCAATAATGAATCTTCTTGACTTTGGTCCTCTGCATAGTTATTGTAATCTCTTCTCCCTCTATGGCCACTTTGATAGTTGTTGTTGTTGTTGTAATTGTTGTTGTAGTAGTTGTTGTTGTTGTTGTTGTAATTGTTGTTGTAGTAGTTGTTGTTGTTGTAGCCTCCATTGTATCTACCTCTATTTGATCCATAGCCACCTCTATTGAATCCTCTACCTCTTGAGTTCCTGGGGTTCCTGAAACATTCTTCAGTAGTATGGTTAGATAAGCCACATATGTTGCAAGGTTGAGATGATTGGAATCTCCCCCTGCCTTGCTTTCCACCTCTGCCTCTTCCTCTAGCTCTTCCTCTACCTGCAAAGTTTGCTTGGAAAGAGCTTCCTTCATCTTCATTCTTCCTATTCTTTGACTTGTCCTTGACCTTAGCTTTATCATAATATAAGGCAGAAGTTTGATTACCTCTTGAGGACTCACCAACTTTGCTAATCTTTGCTTCATGAGTGAAGAGTTGGCCCATGAGTGTGTTGAGGTCGGGTACATGCATATCCATGTATAAATCCATGGCTGTTGTGAATGACTCCCACTTGTCGTCTACTTTGATTCCATTCATGATTTGTCTTATGATTTGCTCCTCTTCAATTACCTCTCCAATGCTTCCAAGTTGGTCGGAAATCTCCTTCATCTTTGTGACATAATCAGTCACATTTTGCTTCGGGCTTTTCTTCATTGTTGTGAACTCCATCCACAATTGGTTCTTCCTTGCTCGAGTGTTGGAAGAGAAGAAAGAAGCAAGTGCATTCCAGGTTTCTCTTGATGTCTTGCATCCCTTGACATGAGGTAAAAGAAAATCAAAGATTGAGTTTAGAATATAGGACCTTGCGAGTGCATCCTTGGAACACCAATTCGAAAGTCCTTCCACTTCTTCATGTGATGATTGCCCTTTGTTCCTCATGGTTGGCATTGCTTCATCTCCGGATATGAATCCATATAGATTCCTCCCTTGAAGGTAAGCCTCCATCCTTAGAGACCATGCGGGGTAGTTGTTTCGATCCAATTTGTCAATTGTTGATGGAAATCCATCTCCCATGTTGCTTGACTATGCTCTGATACCACTATGAAGAGAGATGGTGGATGCAATCCAAAGATGAGTTGGTGCTGCTACAACCAGCTTCACACCAGCCAACTGAGACTTCAGAGATGATTAGAAGACCCTTTGAGCTTCCAAAATCCACCAAAATATCAGCCAAGTACTTTGGAACATGTATCCCAAAAGTTTAAGTCAAGACAGACTAGTTGCGAAATGACTAGCTCCCAAAACTTGCTATTTTTGGACATACACCTGCTGGAAAAAATGAACAGTGCTCTCAACCTGGTAGGAATTAGAAAATTCCTTTTGGGCATAGCAAATAGACTTAGCAAGCTTCCCAATCCAAGTTAAAACACTTCAAATGATGGACTGAGCACTGAGAACAAGTTTCATCAATTTCTGGAACATTCCCACAATTCTTGGGGCTCTGCAGAGATAGACCAATGAGCCGTAAAATGCATATATCTCCAAAAGTATTACTCCAATGACCTTGATAATTTATATACACAAAGTAAACAGTACACGCTATCCAACGCAAGTTAAATCACTGAAAAAGGTTCAGTATAACTCGAGATATGACCTTCTGAAGTTACTGCTCTCAGTGAGTATAGCAGAGAACAAAATAAAGAGGTTGATGATAATAAATGTATAGATTCACATATGATTACAACCACATTGGCAATGAATCTTTGCACAATGGGAGTAGAATGATAGAGCTATGGAGTAAGCTCTCCAATCTCTACAGAATGACATGAAGTGGTCACGTACAAGGCTTGCTAATCGCCTCTTCCTTCTTGCTCCTTTTATAGCTATTCTTGGAGGGAGTTTTGAATTCGAATTCGAATGGCTCCACCTAAAAGTGATCCCCAAAGTTAGGAGAGATTCCCTCAGCTCAAAAATTCGTGATTTTGATAGTTGGAGCCATTAATTTGCTTTTACATCATGGATGAGGTAAGCCATCCTTTTCCTTTTTTCTTTTTCCATTTACAAGAGATAAAATGTACTCTTTTACAAGAGGTGTTCACATGACTACTCATGTGACTTACAAATGAGGATAATACCAAATACATCAAGCATGTAGGCTTGGGTAAAATGCACCAACACAAATCTACATCATAGTATAGCTTGATATCCAAGTCAGATGTAAATGGATAAAATAGTCCTTCATTTATGGTACCCTTCAAGTAGTTTAAGATCCTTTTGGTAGCTTCCATGTGAGGTTTTCTTGGTGTATGCATGAATTGACTCAATGTACTCAGCTATGACTCCCAACAAGACTTTGATAACTTGTGATCTTCAAGTAGCTCTCCTTCATGAGCACTGAGTTTTTTATTCACTTCCATGGGTGTACCTATAATTTTTGCATTTTCCATTTTGAACTTGACTAGTATATCATGGATGTAGTTTCTCTGAGTAATGAAAACACCAAAATCTATATAAGCCCTTCAAGAAGAATACCTATCTAAGTGTGAATGTTTTAGAAATCATTCACATGGATTTTTTGGATGCAACAAGAGAATCATGCCTTGCTCGAAATAGGTACTTTGTAACCTTCATTGATGACTTTTAAAGAAAAGTATGGATCTATTGCATTAAGAACAAATCGGATGTGTTCCACTACTTCAAGCAACTCAAGCCACAGGTGGACATGGAATTTGGCAAGTTTATCAAAACATTGAGATCTAATGGAGGGGGAGAGTACTTCTCCCATGAATTTTATGAATTTCAAGAGGTCAATGGCATCAAAAGACAATAGCAGAGCTAGCAAGTTGTATGCTCAATGAAATGAATATGCCCCTTTTTTATCGGGGAGATGCTACATATACAACCACATACATCATGAGTTGATATCCTACATTAGGTATACATCATCTAACCCCTAAGGAAGCATAGAGTGGAAGAAAACCTTGCATTTCACATCTTAATCTTTGGTTGTATATGCTATGTACATGTACCTCTAGAGTTGAAGTCAAATTCAGATGGAAAATTTGAAAGTTGTATTTTTTTTGGGATATTCTATTGAGCAAAAGGGGTATAAATGCTATAATCCCATCACCAAGGAGCTGAAGGTAAGTAGGGATGTTGTCTTTGATGATTTCAAGCCTTGGAATGCATGCACAAGTCCACTTCACATTGAAGGGGTAAGTGAGACACATAAGGAGAATGATGATAAAGTTCAAGAAAGTATGGATTTGAGTGGTCCAAGCAACTCATCTAACATAATGATTGTAGAAAATCAAGTCTCAATCATGCAAAAAGGCTCAACCACAAGTCTTTCAAGTCAAGAAATCAAAAGAGAGGACTCAAAGTTGTGGAATAAAGTTAGAAGCTCCACCAAACTCAATCAAATTCAAATCAGCCACCAAAACGTGCACCTAAACTCATTGGTGGGTGGTTAGCTAGATTGTAGGAAAAGTAAAACTCTATATAAGCGTCATCTCGCCTTTTTTTCTTGATTTGTATGCATTCAATATGTTTCCCACTTAGTTTAGTGAAGTCATAAACTCCAGCAAGCAGCCCTTTGCTTGCTTACCTCATTTTCTCATGATTTTGTTCCTTTCTATCTAGAGTTGTAGTTAGGCTTTCCGAATCTAATTGTACTAGATTGTAGAGCATTGTTTGATCTCTCATTGTACTCATTTTCATTTCTTTCATGGTTCATTTGGTCTCTCATATAGTTCTCTGAACTTTGCCAAAGTTTCAAGTTATTTGACTGAGTGAGTTGTGAGAAATTGGCAACTTTCTGAATGTATATCTCTGCGCATAGGCAAAGAGTATTGAAAACAAGTAGCATGTTTTGAAGAGGGTGGTTCTCCTAGTTGGAATATCTATTTGGAATGATTTAATACTTTTTGGGTGGCTCTTATAGTCTATTACAGGTCTGGTAAATTTCATTTCAATTCTTAGTATAGGTGCAAAGAAAAGTTCAGAACAGTCAGCATATATCACTCCTTGTGGACCTAGTGGAGGGTAGCCATCTTCCATTTTTTGCATTGGGGTGTTAGAATCATCTCCCATCAGTGGTATCAGAGCCAGTTTGGAGGCTTGGGGACATCTGTGGGCAGCATATTGAAGACTTGAAGGGATCTTGGCAGCTCGTGGAAGCACAAGGAGGACTTATTAAAGCAAGAAGAAATCAAAAGGAGCTATGCCGATCGAGATCACAACTAGTCAAAGGTTTGCAAGGGAAAAGCTATCAAAAGGTAACATCCACACCTTCTAAAGCATACAAACACTTGAGGAGAAGCTAGAGGAGCATCTTAGATCTTAGTATGGCTGAGTATAATGCACAAATAGAGAAGTTAGAGAAAGGCAATTATCAACCATGGAAATTTAGAGTTAGCAACTACATTATGGGCAAAGGATTGTGGGGATTAGTGATCCGCACGAAGCCAATGCCTCATGTACATGATCCGCCACTTCAAGGGCAGGTCAAGGCACTTAATGAATGGACAGAAAGGGATATGAGAGTCATATTCACTCTATCCCAACATATAAGCAATAGCATGATAGGGCATATACAAGACTTGGACATATCCAAGAAGGTTTGGGAGACCTTGGAGAGATTGTACTCTTCATCAACCAAGGCAAGGAAGACTCAGCTAAAGAATGAGCTAAATAATCTTAGGAAAGCACCAAGTACTAACATAAATGAGTACATTTTGAAGGTTAAGAAGCTTGCCAATGCCCTAGGATCAATTGGGAGCCCAATCAAAGATTAAGATCTTATTGCGCACACTCTCAATGGCTTGAGAGAGAATGAAAGGTGGAAAGCATTCACCACATCAGTTTGTGTCAGGCATTCACTACCGGAATTTGATCAATTAGTGACATCGATGGTGATCGAGGAGATGAACCAAGGAGCTTCGCAATCAAAGGGCAGCCAAGCCCAAGTTTTATATGCATATAGGCAAAGGCAAACGAGGTGGACAAAAAAATCCCAAGGTAGAGGGAGAGGAAGGTCACGTTCAAGCTCAAGCAACCAAGAAGGCTCCAAGCAAAGCTATGGATCAAGAGGAAGAGGAAGGAGTAGAGGAAGATGAGGAAGATCACATGGAAGAGAAGCATCCAATGGAGAATGCTACAATTGTGGAAAACCAGGCCATTATGCAAGAGATTGTTGGTCCAAAGGAGGAGGCAATCAAGGATACAAAGGGAACCAAGGTAATTATGCTAGTACTTCAACAAATTCAAAAAATAAGAACTTGCTTATGATCTATGGGTCAAGTCAAAGAGTGAATGGAGATTTTACATGGTACATTGATAGTGGTTGTAGTAACCACATGAGTTGCAATAAAGATGCTCTCTTTAATTTACAATCACTCATCACGCAAGGACATGTAGAGATAGGGGATGACATTGAGCACAAGATTACACATGTGGGAGACATTGCATTGAATGGATCTCAAAGCTCCAAGGTGTTGAAGGATGTGTTGCATGTGCCAACCATCACAAAGAACTTAGTTTCGGTAGGTCAAATGGTTGAAAGAGGTTATGAGGTGAGGTTCAATGATCAAGGATGCTTTTTTCAAGATTCCATGCAAAACTACAAGCTCATAGCAAAAGGAAAGAAGAAAGGAAGACTATTCACCATGGAGGTAAAGTTATCAACCCCTCACACTGTCTACTTGTCAATTGGAAATAAATAGATTGCAAAAATCGACTTATGGCATAAACGAATTGGACACATAAACTTACAAAGGATGATGGACATGCAAAGGAAGGGCTTGGTGAGTGGTCTACCTGATCTTACATCTCAGAATATGCAACATTTGTGCCATGCTTATGAATTACGGAAACAAAGTAGATTTCCATTCAAGAAGGGAGCACATGTGAGCAATGAAGTGTTGAATCTCATAGACACAGATGTATGGGGACCTATAAGGGAGCCATCCATTGTAGGTAATAGATATTTTGTCACATTTATAGATGATCATTCAAGGTTTGTTTGGATGTAATGCATGAAGTCAAAGTCAAACGTGTTTTTCCACTTCAAGAGGTTCAGAAACCTAGTGGAGAAGGAAACAGGGAAGTATATAAAGATTTTCAGATTGGATGGAGGGGGAGAGTATTTTTCAAATGAATTTTCAGATTTTTTACATGACTATGGCATCAAAAGGCAATTCACTTGAAGGTATACACCTCAAAAAAATGGGGTGGTAGAGAAGAAGAATAGATACATAGCAGAAGTGACTAGAGCTTTGTTAAATGAAATGAATGCTCCTAACTCTCATTTTGCTGATGCAACAAATACAGCCATATAAATTATGAATACGTGTCCAAGCTCAGAAGTACATGGAGTTTCACCTTATGAAGCCCAACCTTTCACATCTCAAAGTATTTGGTTGTGTGTGTTATGTTCACATACCTCAAGAATTGACACACAAGCTAGACCCAAAGGTAGATAGGTGTATATTTCTTGGATATTATTCCAAGAAAAAGGGTTTAAGATGCTATAATCCTTGCACCAAAGAGCTTAAGGTTTCTAGGATGTAATATTTTATGAGTTGCTACCTTGATATGGTAGCAGAGATGTGTTGTAGCTTGATGATGCATATGAAGCTGAGAAGAAGCCCAAAGAGGAACAACAAAGCATGGAGACGAGTGGTCCAACCACTTCAAGCACACCATCAGAGGAGAGTACTACATGAGATTGGCGTGGAAGGACAAGGAATGAAGCTCATTCAAGTGAAGGAAGTAGCAAAAGAAAGGGAAAGGCAAATGAAGAAGACCATCGATGGGTAGACATGGGATCTACCAGTGACGAAGATATGTTAAAATTAGAAACTCCAGGATTTAAAGCATCTAAACCAAGGAGGGGGAGATTCCTACCACCTAATGGTGAGTTAAGGTCATCCAATAAGGTTAAATATCATGTTCAAAGCTTAACTTATGATTCATTCATTGCAAGACACTATGCATACATGAGTCAAGTTATAGCTTGTGAGCTCATGAAGGTGAAGAAGTGAAGGATGTTACCATGTATAGGTCAGTAATTAGTTATTTCTTGTATGCTACTAGGACAAGACCTGATATTGCACATGTATTTGGAGCGTTATCTCAATTTTTGCAAGCACCAAGAGTACCTCATCTTGTTGCAGCCAAAGAGGTACTTAACTACCTCAAAGGATCAGTAAATGAAGTTCTATATTATCCATTTGATGATGGATTAAATGTACAAGCTTATTGTGATGGTCATTGGGCAGGTTCCAAAGATGGCAAGAGGAGCACTAGTGGATATGTTATCATGCTAGGGAAGAAGACCATCTCATGGATGTCAAAGAAACAACCAACACTGGCTCTCTCATCGATCGAAGCTGAGTATAGAGGCTTAGCACAAGTCTCATGTAAGCTTATGTGGCTCAAGAAGTTGTTTGTTGATCTTGATTTGCAAGTTAAGCAAGTACCTTTTTTTTGTGACAACATAACTAGCATAGGCTAGGCCCAAAATCCGGTGTTCCATGCAAGGTTGAAGCATATAGAAGTGCATTACCACGTTATAAGAGAGAAGATCATGTCGAAGGATTTCAAACTGGATCATGTCAATAAAAACCAATATGCGGATATGTTTACCAAAGCATTGGATGGAGTAAAGCTACAACACTTCAAGGCATGCATTGGAGTGAAGGACCTAGGCATTGAGACTTGAGGGGGAGTGTTGAGAATCAATTCTCAATCGTGCAAAAAGGCTCAACCATGAGTTTTGCAACTTGACCAATCAGAAAGGAGGACCCAAAGTCATGGAATAAAGTTATAAGCTCCACCAAACTCAATTAGATTCAAATCTCATCAAATCAGCCACCAAAAAGTGCACCTAAACTGATTGGTGGGTGGTTATCTAGATTGTAGGAAAATTAAAACTCTATGTAAGCATCATACCACCTTTTTTTCTTGCATTGTATGCATTCCACAAGTTTCCCACTTAGTTTAGTGAAGTCATAAACTCCAACAAGAAGCCCCCTTGCTTGCTTACCTCATTTTCTCATGATTTTGTTCCTCTCTATTTAGAGGTGTAGTTAGGATTTTGCAAATTTGATTGTACTAGATTGGAGAGCATTGTTTTATCTCTCATTGTACTCATTATCATTGATTTCAAGGTTCATTTGGTCTCTCATATAGTGCCTTGTAGTTTGCCAAAGTTTCAAGTTATTTGACTAATTGAGTTGTGAGAAATTGCCAACTTTGTGAAGGTATATCTCTGCACATAGGCAGAGAGTGTTGCAAAAGGTAGCTTTTTTTGAAGAGGGTGGCTCTCCTAGCTGGAATATCCATTTGGGATGATTTAAAGCTTTTTTAGCTCTTATAGTCTACTTCAAATCTGCTAAATGTCATTTTAAGTCTTTGTACTGGTGCAAAGAAAAGTTTAGAACAGTGAGCATATATCACTGTGTGTGGACCTAGTGGTGGGCACCCATCTTCCATTTTTGCATTGGGGTGTTAGAAACATCCCCCATCAAGGAAACCCTCATCATGGAGCCAAAGGCTTAGGGAAAGAGAGACCAACTCTAAAGAAAGAAAAATCAAAGGCAAAGAGAAGATTGCAATTAAAGAAGGAAGCTATGTGGATGAGAGGATATTGGAAGACGAAGAGAGAGGAGAAATTCCAACTCTAGGAGTGGCAAAAGAAAGAAAGAAGATGGTAGCCACATGTAAAGGAACCAAAACTAGGTCTTCAAGAGTAAGATAGCTAGTTCAAAGGTGGTACCCAAATCATGTTAGTGAGCTAAGGAAAGCATTATATGGACTAAAGCAAGGCCCAAGGGATTGAATGAGAGGTTGGTGGAATATTTGTCATTCTTTTGGATACAAAGAAAGTGTTGCAAAGTACATCACTTTACATGAAGAAGCAAGGCAACACAACAGTATACATATGTATCTATGTGGATGATTTGATCATCACAGGAATTGATATTGTAGGTATCAAAGATATAAAATCAAAGCTAGGAAAGGAATTCAAAATATTAATCTGGGAACACAATTACTTCTTGGGAATAGAGGTAATCTATGCACACAATGGAATCTTTTTAATTCAAAGAAAATACTTGTTGGATGTGCTATACAAGTTTGGTATGAGTGTTGTAAGCCACTTTCTCTATTCCTGGAGCCCAATACAAAATTGGTTGCATCTCAAGGAGAGGCTATACAAGATATTACACTATATAGAAGTATAACTGGTTCATTAATTTAGGATACATTCACTAGTCATAATCTTGCATATGTAGTAGGTGTACTCTCTCAATTTTTGCATGCACCCACTCATGATCATCTTATGGAAACAAGAAAAGTGCTTAGATACATCAAGTACACCATCAACCAAGTTCTATTTTGTTCTTGTAATGCTGATCTAAGTATCAAAGGATATAGTGATGCTGATTGGGCAGCTAGCAAAGATGATCAAAAGAGTACATCAGGTTATGTTTTCATGATAGGTACAAAAGTGATCTCATGGAGCTCTAAGAAGAAACCCACTACTGCTCTTTCATCCACATAGACTGAGTACAGAGATTTAGCATTCTCTACATCTGAGATATTATGGCTTAAGAAGATACTCAAGGACTTGGAAATGGAAGTGGAGTTTCCTATTTATGTAGATAAAATTTCAAGCATCTGCCTAGGTAACAATCCCATGTTTCATTCAAGGAGAAAGCACATAGAGGTTCATTACCACTTCATTAGAGAAAAGGTCATGGCAAAGAAGATAGATATAATGTATGTAATCACTAAATTGCAGGTTGTAGACATGATGACAAAGTTTCTTGAAGGTACAAAGCTTGGAGGATTAAGGAAGCAATCAACATAAGATACATAGGTTGAAGCAATGAAGGAAAATGACTTGAGCTTGAGGGGGAACATGCCCCAAACTGAAAGTTTTCTAATTCAAGCTCAAGGGTTTGGGAACATGCCCCAAATTGAACCCTCCACATCATCAAAAATCAAAGGAGAATGCTTTCCACAAGTTGCAGACATCCAATGAGGCCTATAATGGAAACAAATTGATTAAAGAAGATTTAGGTCACCTCTTGAAGTGATTGACCTCATTGTTTGACATGTATATGCTCTTGATTGGTTAAAGAGGTTAGTATGTGGTGTTTATAACCTCTAATGAGTTGTATTATGACTTAGAGTCATGGAAATACGTGCCCAACATGCCCCCTTGCTTAAGCACAACCCCTACTAGTTGTTCTTTGCATACTTTGCAAAAATTTCACTTTTACATACTCTATCTCTCTAAATGATCTTGGTAGACCCCTTGATCTTGTCATGGTCTTTTTTTGCCTTTATCCCAAGCACATTTTCAATGGTCTTTGTCTTGTTGGAAATCTTGTAAGGTCTAATTTGAGTGGTAGTGCTTGCACATCTGCACAAAAAATTCGAGAACATTGTATGTGTAGTTAGCTAATACTCTATGGAGAGATCAATTTATCTATCTTGTTGCAGCTAGTTGAGGCATCATCCAACATCCAAATGGACTGATTTTAATATCATTTGGAAGCTTGCTAAGTGTTGGGGGATTCTTGGACAAAAAGGGATTTGAGTGTTTGTAGGAGAAAAGGGAAAGACAAGAAGAAAGATACACACTGGAAGCCTCTGTGGATTGATTATAAGAATACAAATACAATGGTGATGCACAATACAATCCAATGCTTTTGTGTAAAATCCCACAGAGTGCTCAATCACAAAATACCAAATAACCAAGGTCTTGTTGCTACCGGCCTTCTCTGCACTACTCAAACCTCCACCTTCCCCAACCCTGCATTTGTGCACACCTTCCACCATGCTTCCAACAAGGGGGAGGGATGGACACCTTCTATCGGCACGCACATAGCTTCAATGGGACCTTGGGATCTTTGGTTGTAAACTTAGCACTTCTCTGCACACTTCTTAGTCACTCTTCATGCACACCTTGCACTTCACTCTCTGTGTCGCACATTGTGTGTCCCTTGCACTTCTCTCTCTTGCCTAGCTTAGACTCTGTTCACCTTGCTTAGTCCTCAAGAAATCCTTGCCTTGATTTGAGTGTCGATTCACATACGCTCCTAACTACAAGAGTATCTTGGTGCTCACTTTGATGTCCCTAGATTGTCTTCAAAAGTGGGCAGCCAACGAATCCCTGTTTTGTCTTGTAGTGACTTTAGAATAAAACAAAAATTTTAATGCGGGGGCCATACTTTCACTTCTGCATACATTGCCGCTTCACATACCTTCACATTTTGCCTTTTAATTTCTCAAATGTGCACCTAAGAGAGGGTTCACGTGAACCTTCCAAAACACTTTTTAAAACACTTTTGAACCTTCCGGAATTACAGAAGTACCTCTGCAACATGTAACCAACTTTTTGCAATTATACCCTTTATGAACAATTCATTGTGCATTACCTATGCCTTGATATCCGAACATTGAACACTTTGACTTCACCCATGTTGACTTTGACCTTGAACATATTGGCTTTGATCGCTTTGGCTATGATTATGGTTGACTTTGATTGTGGTTGACTTTGACCAACATGACTCATATGGGCTCAATTATTGCCCACCACCTAATAGGCTCTCCGTCCCGGAGAGCTACAACCCAAACCTAGAGTAGAGATGACACCATATGCCTGTGCTGCAAAATCTTCACAAGGACACGAGCAGTAACCAATTCCACGAGGAGCAGGAGAGACAAACACCAGAGAAGAACCAAAAGTAGAGAGGGTGCATAGAAAAGCAAAGGATGGTGAATGGAGGGTAGGAAGAAGGTGGAAGGGAGGGTTGAGAGGGCTAAGATTGATAGAGCAGGGGAGGGGGGTGAGATTGATAGGGCAGGGAAGCTTAAGGATGGGGCTAGGTAGAAGGGTAAAGAGAGTGTCAGGGAGTAGGATTATGGGCTCTGTAGAGGGCCGAAATTATCAAAGAATAGAGCTACAGGGGGTGCATATGGGAAATTGTGAAACAAAAGTAAAAACAAAGTGAGAGTAGACTATGTGGACCATGTGGGTAATGAAAAACACGTGAGAAATGTGCTCAAAATATGTGGGTTCTGGCCAAAGTTCATAGAAAAGGTGGGATTTTGGAAAAACTAAGGCTGAAAATGAGTTCAAAGGTGCCAAAATACATGAAAATGACCCCAAGTTTTAGAAACATGGCCATTCGAGGTGCAATCTAGAGCCAAACGCATGGATCACAAAAAATAATATATATATATATATATATATATATATATATATATATATATATATATATATATATATATATATATATATATATATATATATATATATATATATATATATATATATATATATATATATATATATATATATATATATATATATATATATATATATATATATATATATATATATATATATATATATATAAGGAGGGGGGACGGTGGGGGGTGGGTGGGGGGTGGGTGGGGGATGGGGGGGGCGGTGGGGGGTGGGTGGGGGAACGGTGGGGGGGCAGCGGTGGGTGGGTGGGGGAACGGTGTGGGGTGGGTGGGGGAATGGCGGGGAGACGGTGGGGGGCGGTGGGGGGTGGGTGGGGAAATGGTGGGGGGGCGGTGGGGGGTGGGGGGTGGGTGCGGGAATGGTGGGGGGTGGGTGGGGGAACAGTGGGGGGTGGGTGGGGGAACAGTGGGGAAGGGGGAAGAGTGGGGGAATGATGGGAGAGGCGGTGGGGGGGGGTGGGTGGGGGAACATTGGGGGGTGGGTGGGGGAACGTTGGGGGGTGGAGGTGGGTGGGGGAACGTTGGGGGGTGGAGGTGGGTGGGGGAATGGTGGGGGAACGGTGGGGGAACGGTGGGGGAACGGTGGGACGTGGGTGGGGGTGGGTGAGGGGTGGGGGGCAGTGGGGGGTGGGTGGGGGAACGGTGGGGAAATGGTGGGGGTTGGTTGGGGGAATGGTGGGTGGGGGGTGGGGGGGGGTGTGGGGGGTGGGTGGGGAAATTGGCGAGGGGGGGTGGGTGAACGATGGGTGGGGGGTGGGGGCAGTGGGGGGGGGGGGCGGTTGTTTCTTTTTGACAAGGGGAGGCGGGACCAGTGGTGTTTTTTTTGAAAAAATCCGTGGAGGTCCTTTTTTTGGGAAAATATAAAAAATTGGAGAAAAATCCGTAAAAAATCTAAAAAAATGCGAAAAAACCAAAAAGATCTCAAAAAAATCTCAGAAAATTCCCTACAGGTCTAGGCCAATTTCCTCCATCAAAATCACAGAATGCTTACTTTATTCCTCCAACTTGGCAAGAAAATGACATTTGAAAAGGAAGAAAAATGCTAGAAAAATTCTAAAAGTGCATGCAAAAATCCTAAAAATTTCCAAAATTTGTGCTTATCCCCAAGACTATGAAAGGGTTGCTAAATTTGCTAAAAAATCAATGAACAAGCATGAAAATTGATAAAAACTACCAAAACATAAGCAAAAATGACATGAGAAGGTTGGAGAAATTTTGCAGGTTCCAAGTGATCCATAAATCTTTAGTTGTGTTGATGATAGGCCTTGAGTCTTGATATGTTGGCTGAGGGAAATTCCTCCATAATCTCCAATTGTATTGCCCTTCATTTGTTTTGTCGTCTTGTTGGGCAAACTAATCATATGATAGGGGTACCCTAAATCCTTCATTAGAATATTATCTCCTCCATACTCCATACTAGCCTTTGATGTAGGATTTGAAGTAGCTTCATCACTACTGCACTTAAAGGCTTTTCTTTTCTTCTCTCTTATCTGGCCTTTGACTGCGACTGTCTCACTCAAGTCAGTAACCTGAATGATGTCCTCTTTTTCTTCATATGCTTCCTCTCTACTTGAGTTTGGAAAGATTCCATAGTAGCAAGATGGGTCTTCTGCATGGAGCCAAGCCAACATGTTTTCATCGTCATATAAATTTGTTCCTTCAAATAGATCTACTTCTGGGTTGTCCAACAATTCCCCTTCCATACAAATACCAATTGTCTGCATCATGCTGGTATGTCTTTGGTTGTCTGTTCCTTCTTCTAAAAATATATGCCGCAACTCTTTTCCCTCCTGCTTTACCCACATTGTGTCCTTGCCCCAGTCATGCACCACATTGGCATGCCTTAACCAAGGTCTCCCAATTAAGAGGGGGAAACTTCCTTTTACCTGTAGTAGCCTTAAAACAACAAAATCCAAGTTAAAGACGGTACCTTGTATCTTCACTGGGACTCCAAGGACCACTCCCATAGGCTTTACTATGCTTTGCTATGCCAATGTTACAATGAAGTTTGTAGGTCTTGAAGGGTGTAGTCCAATCTTTTTCATGGTATGTTCAAGCATCAAGTTAATGCCACAACCACCATCCACATGCATCTTTCATTAAGTCCCAAGTGGTGAAATGGTTCTGAGCAAACTGGCCAAACCATTTACCTGCTATCCCTTCTAATGTGGTAGGGAAAAGTATCAAAAAGGCATCATCTCTTCCCATCAAGCCTCTAGTTTTGCATAGTGCTAAAAACCTTCTAATATGCTTGTCCAGATCTTCTTGAGCTTAGCCTTTGAAAGAAAGGAATTTTATATTTAATCTTGATAGTAGGGTTTCCAAGTCTACCTGACCTGCCATGATCTTTACTTATGAGGTTGATGAAAGTGGACTAGAGGATCTTCTAACAACCTTCCTTCTTGTAGCTTTCCAGGTGACCCTCAATGTTTGGGACGGGGTTGCAGTCACGAGTTATTCATAGCCCTCTTAGTATGAGATAATTGATATGAATATTTACCTCTTAGTCCAATGAAGTAGTATTGTCGACACTTGAACTCTTCTACCCTTTGCACTTGGCTTCTCCTATGCTCGAATCTCCTTGGAGTCCCACTGGGCATGCCAAAATTTGTTGGGGGATTCTTGGACAAGAAGGGATTTGAGTGTTCGTAGGAGAAAAGGGAAAGACAAGAAGAAAGATACACACTGGAAGCCTCTATCGATTGATTATAAGAAGAAAAATACAATGGTTATGCACAATACAATCCAATGCTTCCGTGCAAAATCCCACAGAGTGCTCAATCACAAAATACCAAATATCGAAGGTCTTGTTGCTGTCCTCCTTCTCTCCAAGCCTACAATTGTGCACACTTAGCACCAAGCTTCCAATAAGATGGAGAGATGGACACCTTCTGTCGGCTCGCGCACAACTTCAATGGGACCTTGGGATCCTTGATTGTAAACTTAGCACTTCTCTACACACTTCGTAGTCTAGTCACTCTTCATGCACACCTTGCACTTCACTCTCTGCGTCGTACATTGTGTGTCCCTTGCAGTTCTCTCTCTTTCCTAGCTTAAACTATGCTCACCTTGCTTAGTCCTCAAGAATAATCCTTGCCTTGATTTGAGTGCCGATTCACATACGCTCCTAACTGCAAGAGTATCTTGGTGCTCACTTTGATGTCCCAAGATTGTCTCCAAAACGGGGCAGCCAATGAGTCCCTATTTTGTAATGTAGTGACTTTATAATAAAACAAAAATTTTAATTGGGGGGGCCATACTTTCACTTCTACGTACGCTGCTGCTTCACATACCATTACATTTTTTCTTTTAATTTATCAAATGTGCACCTAAGAGAGGGTTCACATGAACCTTCCAAAACACTTTAAAAACAATTTTGAACCTTAGGGAATTACAAAAATATCTCTGCAACTTGCAACCAACTTTTTGTAATTATACCCTTTATGAACAATTAATTGTGCACTACCGATGCCTTGACACCCGAACTTTGAACACTTTGACTTCACCCATGTTGACTTTGACCTTGAACATGTTGGCTTTGATCGCGTTGGCTGTGACTATGGTTGACTTTGACTATGGTTGAGTTTGACCAACACGACTTTTATGGGCTCAACACTAAGTCTAACCTTAGCTTTAAAAATTTCATTTTCATTATACGCATGTATTGAAAGAAACTCAGAACATACAAAGCCTATGCCTCAAGCATTTCGAGATCCTAGGAGGCTTCATTTGCTTTTGTTGTGTTCATAAGATCTCGGGTTTAGTGTGCATATTCTCAGAGATTTGATCATTTTATTAAGAAGAGGTTTTCTGAAGTTTCCTCTAAGGACACTATACCTTCAAGACTACATAGCAAAGTTGCAAATTCTCCCAACACCAATTAATTTGGCTTGCTTATTTTGATATTCAATCATAAAAAACTCACTTCTTCAACAAAGGAATTGAGGTGTTACTCCTAGAACTCTTATTTTTTCTTAGGCAATCCTCTCCATACCATCTTGAAGTGGTAATGCAAAGTTCCAACAAGGTTTTCTCGAGTGTACATCAAGAGTAATTAATTACAACATGATGACCATGTATTAGTATTCAAGTTAACACAACATGCAAAAAGAATTCCAAAAGAGAGGACATTGTCATATGTGAGTCGCCAAATATCACCTAGTGGCTCCATATGATAAGCCATTTTGGAAGGTGATATGTATCCAAACTACATTACTTCTCATATAGGTAAGATCTACTTCTTTGCTCTCACACCTAAGGTGGTTCATTTATCCCTAGAGACAAAATAACGTAAGAGAAAACAATATGAGAAAATGTGAAAATAGTTTAGTTTCTTAAATATCATGAGATCTCATGTGATTCAATATCGAGTGTAGAGAATGTTGAAGTAAGGGAGGGGGAAAATTGAGAAGGTGATGCAGAAGAAATCCCCAAAAGATTCTGCATCATATGACTCAAGACACCATGAGTACATTCTTCTAGGAGGCAAAGAATGAGAAGATATGGAAATCTAAATTCTTTTATCGAATATATATGATAGATTAAAATTTGATATGGTTACTATTTAAGATCTCTAGATAGTCTAATGGCTCAAGATGGAGTATTATTTATGTTCTTATTCTACTCCATTCGGTCTTCTTCTACTAAAAATACGAACAAATATTAAAGTTTTTGGAGGCCTAAGTCTTGATGCCATGGGTATGATTTTGATTGATGATGTAGATAGTTGATCTAATATGGTTATTAGGACTCTTAATATATCACTAATGCAGCTATTTATCCATAACCATCCTGGGCCAACAGGACATGGTAATTGGCACCTTGAAAAATATAGCAAAATGTGATCTCTCACTATTGAAAGATTTCAAGCTTCATCAACCTATGATTTCGCATGCTGGAAAGTTAACACAAAAATTTATTGGATGAATTATTCAAAACAACCAACTAAGTGAATAGAAAGCATCCATGTAAGCATACATGCTTTAAACAATGAATATTTTAACTAGCCTACTTTAGAGGGTTCCAAATTTATCTTGCAAAATGCTAGTAAGGATCCTCATCATGATCAAATTATCCCTTTAAATTGGATTTCAGAGGTTAAGGAACAACTTTGTTTGCTTTCTAAAAGCTATGGGTGCACGTCATTTTTATTTGAGTAAGCAATCTCATGATATATTGCTTGTTAGATATGCTTAGTATGCCACCCTCAAATGAGCACAAATGGTCCATGGTGCTCTAAGTTGTAAAGACCCCATTGTGAGAGCCTAGATATTTGTGCAACCCTAATGTCTAAGTTAGATGAGGTCTACATGTGACTGTTGATGGTTATAGATGGTATTTGTGATCCTAGACATTAAGTTAGGTAGGGCATAAACTTTCGTGCCATTGGGTTGCAATTCAAGGCGAAACTAAAGGCCCTATGGCATCGTGTAGTTTCACCATAGACCTAAATGAGGGGAGTGCGAAGAGGAACTTTCCCACTTCTGTGGGGTCTAGGGCACCTATCCCCTCAGCCCATAGGACAAGGCAGTAAGACTTCTAGTCATGGAGATATTTTTGGATTCTATATTTTGCCAACTATTGTGTATCTCCCGAGTACGTTCATCTATACCAATTCCGCTTAAAAAAGCTATATAAGCATCATCGAGATTGAGCTTTACATAACATTGCACACTATTAAGCCCTTCATCTAGAGTTTTTCTACATCACCATCTAAGCTCCATGTTGGGAGTGCATGGCATTGGAGTTTATTGACCTCCAAAGTATAGCTAGAGGTAGGTGGAACCCCCTACAAACTAGTTGATATTCTCACAACTTCTTCATAGAAAACTACTCATGATTGCAGATTTTGTTGCTATCTATTCACTTAGAATGTTTTAGACCTCTTTAAACTGCATATATTAGACACCAAAATCTTTCGAATGAGTCAAAGAACACTCAATTTGGATAAATTAAAAAGCAGATATGACCTCTACGATTTTGAGGTTTAATGGAGACCTTCTATAGATGTGAACCCCAAAACACACACTACATGGAGAGCATAATGCCTCTGCTCACAAATCAAATCGTTATAAGAATTACGAGTATGAAAGACACTAAGATCTTTCACTTGAGCCATCAAAGCCTTAATTTAGATATATAATGAGGAAGCTACAAGCTCTAGAATCTCTATATACAAAACTACAACAGTGTAGATATACACATATGACTTCCTTGGACTAGCCAAAAGATCATAAGTTCTTCCCTCTTAGTATATCATGGACAAATAATCTAAAAGCTTCCTAATACATGTAAACTCGTGCTAGACACCTGGGTGGAGGTATTACATGAGTCAAGTGCTCAAATAAGCAAAATATGGATAGACTTTGAGAACTAGCCACATTGATGTTCCACTCGAATACCACTGTAGATCCCTTGTGACTCATTGATTTCACTCACCATGTTCTAGGCTATCTTTTATCAATACTATGAGCCTTCTTGAAGTATTTTAAGACCTCCCAAACGTATTTACATGATTTGGAACTTGCACCTGTACATAAAACATTTCTCAACATTCTCCCCCTCAAGTTCCAAAGGGTATTTCATTCATGCCAAGAATATAGTTGAATATTTGAAGCTTTGGTCCATCCAAGGATTTGGTGAAGACATTTGCAACTTGATCCTTGTTTCCAACAAAAGAGACTTGCAATTCATTGTTTATGGCCTTCTCTCAAATATAGTGATAGTGTACCTCTATATGATTTATTCTAGCATGAAAAATAGGATTTGAGGTCATATGAATGCTAATCAAGTTATCCCCATATATCAATGGTACATCAATCTACACATTCAAGTCATGAAAAAACTTTTTAAACCACACAACTCAGTAGTAGCCAATGCTAAACCTCTATACTCAGCCTCTATAGAACATAAAGCAACTACAAGTTGTTTCTTTGAATGGCATGTTAATGTCTTGTTTCTTGCTATTACCACATATCTACTTGTGGATCTTCTTTCATGTTTGTATTCAACCCAATCTCCATCACTAAATATTTTAA
The DNA here is from genome assembly GCA_020310875.1 of Ceratopteris richardii. Taxonomy (NCBI): domain Eukaryota; kingdom Viridiplantae; phylum Streptophyta; class Polypodiopsida; order Polypodiales; family Pteridaceae; genus Ceratopteris; species Ceratopteris richardii. The sequence continues at coordinate 136,060,266 of CM035430.1, read as the reverse complement.
CAGTTATATCAACATCATGACTATAAAATAAACCTTCCTTCATTATACCTTTCAAATACCTAAGTACTCTTTTCACTACATGCATATGAGGTACTCTAGGTTCATGCATAAGCTGTGGCAATACTCCCATTGCATAGCATATATCAAGGCTAATTTTTGTTGCATAAATCAAAGATTCTACCATGGATCTATCTGCATTCATATCATGAAACTCATCCCGTTCTTTTGCACTTAACTATACATTACATTCCATTGGAGTAGAAGAAAATTTACATTCTTGCATACCAAACGTTTTCAACATATCACATATATACTTTCTCCATATCAACCACATACCGTCATCGCCATACACAATCTCAATCCCAAAAAAGTATCTAAGAAAACCAAGATCTAAAATTTTAAGTTCCTTTCCCAAATCACCTCAATCTCTTCAATTGCTTTTGCATCATTCCCTATAATGAACAAGTCATCCACATAAATGCATACATAGACACACATGTCATCTACATGTTTTACATAAAGTGAAGGATCAACATGAATAGTTGTGTATCCTTGCAGCATAAGATACTTTTCCAACCTTACATTCCATGCCGTTGGTGCCTTTTTAAGACCATACAATGCCTTCTTTAACATGCATACATGAATAGGAAGTTTTGCATCCACATAACCATCTAGTTGTCACATATACACCTTCACTTAACTCACCATTAAGAAATGCATTCTTTATGTGTGGTTGATATATATTCCATCTTTTACTTGCAGCCAAAGACAACCAAGTTCTCATTGTTGTCGTGTTTGCTACTAGACTAAATGTTTCTTCATAGTCCAATCCTTGAGTTTGAGCATATCCTTGTGCTACAAGTCTAGCCTTATATGTTCACACACTACCATCATGATTTCTTCTAATCTTAAAAACCCACTTGCAACCAATTACATTTTCTTTGGTGTCTTTGGAACTAAATTCCAAGTCTTGTTATCTTGTCGTGCTTCCATTTCTTCTCTCATTACTTTCTCCCACTTTTCATCTCCTTTTGCCTCATCATAACATGTAGGTTAATTTTCCTACTCAACCTTGGTCGTGAAAGCATAATGTGTATTCATAAAAGATTCATAAGTATACCTTTGAGGTTGCTTACTCATTCATGAAGTTATTCTTACCTCCAATGTAGGTGCTTTTGCTTTTTTATTAGGAACCTTTGATGACTCATATACACTACGAACTTCTTCTCCTTCATCATTAACTTCATAAGGTTAAGTTTACCTTTACTTTTAACACTTGGAGGTGACTCTTGCTTTGATCTTCCATTGAAAGGTAGCTCTTTTTCTTCATCAAAACCACTCTTCTCACCACTTAAACTTCTTGTTGGATGAGGTAAGCACTCATCTCCTTGATGTGTATCTTCTTCGTCTCCATTTATGACTTGAAAACATTTCTTATCTACATACCAAGAAAGTGATTCAATAAAAGTTTACATCTTTGATGTCTCATGTGTGAGCATTTTTGGTCTTTGGATCCTTCAATTCCATGGCTTATTTTTAAATTTCATATGGGACTAGAGAGAGAAGGCATGAGAGTTAATGGGAGTGAGGGCAAAAGTTTTTCACCATTGATTGTGAGTCGTTAGATTGCATGGATCATCTGATGGCCACATTCAAAAGGTGCATTTTTTTGTGTGGGAGGAATCTCAACCATTTTTTTGGCTACATCTAATGGTTAGCAATTGAAGTGAAAACTTTAATGATAGTGGTGGCCATCCAATTTCATAGCCCATCTGATGGCATAGAAGAAAAGGCATATTTATAATGATTGCTTCAGTGTTAGTTATTTGATCTCAAGCCAATCCAAGGGTCCATGTTCATATATGCCTTGACTTTTCACATTTAACATTAGCCTTTAGATCGTATGGAAATCGAAGGGCTCTAAATGGTTTTAAAGCCTCTCAAAACCACTCTCTAAATAAAACCACATCTTCTAGATAGTTTTTGGATCTTTGACTACCAAAAAACAAGGGAACCCTATGCCTTCTCTAGGTGATTAAGAGACTAGACTATGGCCACCACCCTCTTCTCATTGGTCCATCCCTAATCTATCCTTAATCTAAAAGGCCCATGTAGGGTTCATTTTGTCCCCTAATGTATGGTGTCAAATGAAAAACTCCACTAGTAGGTACTCTATTCAGAATGTACACACGTTACAATAGCTTGAGCCTAAAGAGAATTAGGCAAACAAATATCATTTAGCATGCTTCGAGATGCTTTTGCTATGATTTTGTTTCTTCTTTTGCGACTCCATTTTATTGTGGAGTATACCTGCATGTGTCTTCTCTTTTGATACCTTCATCATACAAAAAATTAGTAAAAGCTTGAGAGAAATACTCTCCCTCTCCATCTGATCTTAGCTTCTTAACATACCTTCCTATTTGCTTCTCAACAAATGTTTTGAAATTCTTGAAACAATCAAAGACTTCATTCTTATGTATAATCAAATACACAAATGCCATTTTACTATGATCATCAATGAATGATACATAGTACTTATCACTAGCCAAGGATTCTTAGTGATTGTTGGCACATAAATTACATCCTTCAAGAAATTTTTCTTGCACTTATCTTGCATAATAACATCTCCAACCTGCATAATATTATGTGTTGTATCATCTCCTATTTCCACATATGAAGGATTATGCATATTTGAAAACCATGAAGCATCATGTGACATATGGTTAGAGCAACCACTATCTACATACCATAGATCCCTATTGCAATGCATCTAAGTTCCTACATTCAAAATAAGAAGAGAATCATAATCATCACTTTTACCTTCAATTGCACAATTTTCTTGTTGTTTATCTCGTCCTGAATAACCTCCCCTTTGATTACCACCTTGATTGTTCTCATTTTCATAGCAATCTTTGGCATAGTGTCCATACTTTCCAAATATGTTGCAATTGTTGTTGTCTTCACTCCTTTTTCGTTGATTGTAGGTCTAGTAGCATCTCATAGCTTGAGTAATTGATTTTCCTCTTCCTCTTGTGTTGAAAGAGCCACTTGAAGTCCCTTGATCATCGCTCCTTCTTTCTCGACCTCTATTTGAACCTTTTTTACCTTTCTTTCCACCTCTTGATGATCTTGCATAAAGAGCTTGTCCTTGAGATCTTTTATTTGAAGTAGAGCTATTTAGATAAATCTCCTCCGTGACCATGAGAGGAACAAGCTGATCAAATTCTGGTAATTCTCCTCTAACATAAACTGAAGCAATGAATCGTTTTGATCTCTCATTGTCCTTGACTCCATTGAGAGTATGTGCAATCAAGTTGTCATCCTCCACATGAGCTTGAATTGATCCTAGTTGATATTCAATATCTTTAACCTTCAACACCATTGGACGATGTCCTTGTATCTTCATTTATGTTCTTCAAATCATTTTTGAGTTGAATCTTCCTTGCTCTTGTAGCTGTAGCATACAACCTTTCCAATGCAATCCAAACATTCCTACTTGTGTCTAAAACTTGTATGTGTTCTACCATTGAATCTTGAATATTTTGTGATAAAATCAACATGAACCTTTTGTCTCTTTCATTCCAAAGTTTAAACTCTCTCAATCGTTGCTAATATGGATCCTCTAATAATACAGGTTTCATATCGATTCCATCAGTCAAACCATACAAGCCTGTACCTTGCAAGTATGTTGTGATTCTAAATCGCCATGCTTGATAGTTGTTCTTATCAAGCTTCTATATTTGTGCATGGTAATCAACCATTGTGTAAATACTAAAGTTCCTCCTTCAACCCTCCTTTTGGATATGTGTGATAAGAAGAATTATGAGATTGACCTTTGTAATAAAGTTTATGCATCTTTCTTTGTCTGCATGTTGCTTGAGATGATTCTTTGCTATCTCCTTCTACCTTCGTATAGTGCCGATGATGAACCTCTGCTCCAATAGCTTCAAATTCTTCATCAAGGTATTAAAAATTTATCCAAGCTTCCATTGATTGCTCTGATACCAATGTTGGAGTTTATTGACCCTCAAAGTATAGCTAGAAGTAGGTGGATCCCCCTAAGAACTAGTTGACCTTCTCACAAACTTCTTCATACAAAACCACTCATGTTTGCAGAGCTTTCTTCTCTCTACTCCCTTAGAAAATTTTAAAATTCTTTTAACCAAATATACTAGATATCAAGAACTTTTTAATGAGCCAAGTAAAACTCAATTTGGATAAATACCTAAGGAGATATGACCTTTGCAATCTTTCAAATTTAATGGAGACCTTTAGCATAGGTGAACCTAAGAACACTACTTGCAAAGAGTGCTGCTCTTAGTGTAAAAATCTGATGATTATGAAAATTAACCATATTAATAAAGACACTAAGAGCTGTCATATGATCCATCAAACATGCAAGTTTGATATATAATGAGGGAGCAACAAGCTCTATAATCTCTATATACAAAACTACAGTAGCGTAGAGATACACATATGACACTCTTGGACTATCCACAAGTACACGAGTTCTTCCCTCTTATTATAGCATAAAAAACTAATCCAAAACCTTCGTAATACATCTAAACTCATGGTAGAAAATTGGGTGGAGATATGACATGACTCAAATGCTCAAATATGCAAAATATTGATAGACTTTGAGAACTAGTCACATCGATGGAGTCCACTAGGACACCACTGCAGCTCCATTGTGACTTATTGATTTGACTCACCATGTTCTAGAATGCATCTAGTAGTTTGGCTATCTTTTATCAATAGTATAAGTCTTCTTGAAGTATCCGAAGAACTCCCAAAGGTATTTACATAATTTGGAACTTGCACCTATACATAAAACAAATGTTCTCAACACATGGGTGGAAAGCACCATCGTTGTAATCCTAATATGTTTGCCAATCTGAGAATTTGAGTTCTCTCTCTCTTACTCTCCATCTATCTTTGTCTAGGTTTTTCTCTCAACTCTATCTATTGGTTTATGGTGTCTTCCTATTATCTTCTTGCATGGTATCCGATCTCAAGAGACTCTAAGTGGCATAGAAGCAAAAAAATAGAGGTTTCAATGGAAAAAGAGAGATGTCAAACAATACATCATCATCTACAAATCCAGATCAAGGTGGCTCCTCAATAGGAGAAGGTGGATAGGATAAAAAATGATGCCGGTAATCCCAACATTACGGATACAACTGCTAGCCTTCATGGAAGGTATACTTGATGGTATGAACCACACCCTATGTAAGTTTAAAATCAATTCTATCCTTGACTCATATGAGATTCTGGAGACTATTCTTCAGAGTGATCATGAGCCCTAAGAAACACCTGATCCAAATAATCCTCATCAAATGATTCCTCTTGATGGTGATCTTCTATGTGGTTGGAAACGTAGAAATGCATATGCACTTTGTGCTCTAGTTACAAGTACTACTAATAGTGTTCTAACTCTCATTCACCATACTACCAAGCCATGTAAAGCATGAAACATATTGAGAAATAAATATGAAATGCGTAATCAAACACTAATTTAGAACTTGGAGAATCAGCTAGCAGAAGAAAGGTTTGTTGATGGGTAGTTTGTAGAGGTGTTTATCACTCCTATAAAGAATATCAGAAATTAAATGGGGGAGCACGTGTACAAAAATCAAGTGTGGAACTAGCTCAACATTGTCCTCAAATTTGTCCACCTAACTTCGATGGTTTGGAAACTTCTCTTAATACTCAAACCAAACCTCAACCACTAATGTTTGAAGAATTCAGTTCCTTACTCATGGAGGAAGAGCTCCAACTCAAGAAAAGGAGTAGTGACAACAAAGGAGATGCTGCCTTCACAGCAAATGCCAAAGGAGGAAAAGTGGACTCTTTAAAAGATGGAGACAAAAATAAGAACGACGAAAAGAAGTTCAAGGGAGAGTGTTTCCACTGGAAGAAGAAAGGACTCAAAATCCAAGACTGTCACATCAAGAAGGGAAAAGAGAAGAATGGCTCTTCAAAAGGTGGCAAGGGAAGGAGTCTTCAAGCACAATAGAAATAGAGCTTGATTTATTTTTGACGATAGAGGAAGTATGCTCCTTGGTTGAAGATTTAGGAATGGATCACTCGTGTGTGTTGGGAAATGGTGCATCTCATCACATGATGGGAAGAAATGACCTTTACAATTCCTTACAACCTTGAAAGGAACCGATCACGGTGAAGGTAGGCAACAATGCAAACTGTCTTGCAAATGGAGAAAGTTTGGTTTCTTTCATTAACTCTAATGGGGATGTGAAAAATCTTTCAAATGTGTTGTATGTTCCACAAATCGAACAAAACCTACTTTCAATAGCTTCTATAATTGATCATGTTCATCAGGTATCTTTGAGTAAGATAGGAGCTTAGATTATGGATAGTACCAACAACATTGTTGGGACAGGCATAAGGAGGAACAACCTGTATGAGTTGTGTGCACTTAGAGCCACTACAAGTGTGGCACAAGTAAGCTATGGCATGAGAGATTCAGCCACATTGGATACTCTATAGTGAAGGAGATGCATCACAAGGGAATGGTTCCACACCTACCATTGATTGTAGAAACGGAGGAACCATGTGAAGTTTGCATGATGGGAAAGTAATAGATGAATGCATTTCCACAAGAAAACAAGAACAGGGCCAGCTATCGTCTAGAGTTGATTCATGCTAACTTATGCAAAGAAATAACTACATAGGCCTTGGGTGGATCTTCCTACTTCATGTTACTTGTCGAAGACTATAAGAGGAAGATATGGGTGTACCTACTTCACGATAAAGCTCAAGCTTTTGGTAAGTTTAAAGAATTTCTTAAGCTTGTTGAAATTAAAATAGGGAACAAGATGAAGAAATTCAAGAGAAACCACAGACGTGAGTTCACATCAACAGATTTTGAAGATTTCTAGAAGAGTAAAGGAATCAAACATGAACTCACAATGTAACATAGACCTCAATAGAATAGTGTTGTAGAATGTAGGAATCAAACCATCATGGAGATGGCAAGGTGCATGTTGACAGGAAAGGGTTAGGCTATTCAATTTTGGTCAACGCCTATCAACATTGTTGTCTACATCTTGAATCAAAGCTAGACCAAGGCACTTGATGGAAAGACTCCAAAAGAAGCCTATACTTGTAAAAAGCCTTCTATTTCCCATTTCAATGTTTTGAAGTGAATGCTACACACATGTTGCAAATAGGGATAGAAACAATCTCCAACCAAAAAGCATCAGATGTATCTTCCTAGGGTACTATGAAGATAATAAGGCTAAAAAGCTCTATGACCATGAGGCTAAGAGAATCATGGCGAGTCGCGATGTGGTGTTTAAGGAGGATCAACTACATGCATTGGAGGAGGAAAAGGGAGCTTCCACTTTTCATCTTTAGATGAGGAATCTAAAATTCACAAAGTGTTCATCACCCAAGTGGAAAAGCCATTGCAATGTTGGGTGAGGGGGCCTTATGACTCAGCAAACCCCATCCCACACCCACTAGAACATGTTGGATATGTTGCATATGGACTGAGGTGATCATAGAGAATAGAATAAATAGAGATGAGCAAGAACTAATATTGTAAAAATAGCCTTGATGGTTGTTCTCATTAAAGCAAAAGCAAAGGAACCAACCAATGTGGAAGAGGCACTCCATGATTGAAATTGGAGGGCGGCCATGAAGCTAGAATTCAATTATATCATGAAGAATGGAACTTGGGAGCTAGTGGATCTCTCCCCTAAGTGTGAATTCATTGGCACCAAGTGGGTTTGGAAGCTAAAGTACATGGTTGATGGTACTCTAGAAAAGTACAAAGCAAGACTTCCTCCATAGTGCTACTCACAAGTCTAAGGCAATGACTTTTGTGAATCATTTGCCTTGATTGCAAGGAGGACTACTATCCAAATAGTGCTAGTTGTGGCTGCACAGAAGTGTTGGTGAGTCTATCACATGGATGTCAAATCAATGTTCTTGAATGGAACCTTCAAGGGGGAGGTATATGTGTCTCACCCATAAGGGTTTGAGGCTCCCCATATGGACAACAAGTTATGCAAGCTGAAGAAGGCATTATCTAGGCTGAAACATTCCGCCAAAGCAAGATGCAAATAGATAGAAAAGTATCTCTTGGGTCTAGGTTTCCAATGACGTGCTTTTAATGTTAACTTACATGTTCTAAAGAGAGGAGGGAAGACAATTGTGCTTGTACTCTATGTAGATGAGCTTTTTATTACAAGAAATGATGATGATCTTTTCAAAAAATTAAAGATGCTATGAGTTTAGAATTTGAAATGAGAGACTTGGGCTTAATGGATTATTGCTTAGGCCTTGATGTTTGGCAGGAACTAGGGTATATTTTCATCTCTCAGAAAAAATATGCAACACAAATATTGAAGGCATTCGACATGGAGGACTGCAAGGAAATGTCTACACCTATGGAGGTCAACACAAAATTATCTATTGAAGATAATTCAACTCTACTCGATATTGAAGATATAGGAAGCTAGTTGGAAGTCTCATCTAGTTTCACAATAGCAGACCATGTATCTCGTGTGCTATTGGAGTAGTAAGGAGGTTCTCTAATAATCCCTACAAAACTCACTAGAAGACAAGCATGCAGATACTAAGGTCTATGAAAGAATCCCATAGGGTCGAGGCCCTAGGATTTCTAATCATGGAGATATTGTCGGATTGTATATTTTGCCTAATATTGTGTATCTCCCGACCATGTTTACCTATACCATCTCCCCTTGTACAGGCTATATAAGCATGGCACATTAGTAAGCCCTCCATCTAGAGTCTATCCATATCACCATCTAAGCTTCACATTGGGAGTGGGTGGACAAAATCATTGTTGTAACTCAATTACGATTGGCAATCTGAGAATTTGAGTTCTCTATCTCTCAGTCTACATCTATCTTTCTCTACATTTTTCTCTCAACTCTTCCTAATAGTCTATTCCGCCATGCTATTATTTTCTTACAGTGGTTTCTAGATATTTTGACCATCCATGATATCTCGTGAGTCATTATATGCTATCACTAGAAATGGCTTTTCATATCCGGTTCCTCCAAACAACAGCTAAAAATTTTTCATCTGAATGTACGGGATCTAGCATTATTCATAGTCACCCTTGAGGGATACTTAAAATAATAAGCTCTATATTCGTAAATCATTCTCCTAGAAGGATTTTATGAGGACGGACAAACAGTAGCTCTAACATGTCCATTCCAGAAGATGTAACCACATTATGGACATGCTCGATTAACTCTAACGCCATTTCAAGTTCGCATGATAAAAGGGCCACCTACATTGCATGATAATAGGGCCACCTACAAGGCAATGCATAAGGCTTGCACTAAATAGTGTGCGTTACTACTGCTTCAAAGATAAAGAAAAAATTCTTTTTCTTTTGCTTTAGCAAGTTTTGGAAGTGTTCTATTTTCTTTTCTCACTCATGCACACGCTCATTCTATCCATTTTTTCTTCACTTTTTACTCCATTGCTTTTACTGTTGGGCGTACAGAGAATACTTTAGAAAACAGAAACAGTATCAGGGAAGATCTTAAATGTTCTGCAGATATGTAAGTCATCAAACCACACAATGGCAAGCTCATCAAAAGATCTATTGAGGATGACAAAAAGCGAAACAGCTGTTGAGGACCACAAAAACCAAGGGGAATCTGGGATGATGACAAACGAAACCAGCCGAAACACTGAACTATGAGTCAAAATAGAATGAGAGAAGCTAAAAAAACAGCAAGTGAATGAAGAGGAGGCCAACGTAAAGATAAAAAAAGAGGACCAGAATTTTATTACATTTAAAAACATCTCATAACTATAAATCTTTTGCCCAAAATCACATACACTCCCTCAATGTCTTTCTTTATTCATCCCAAATGCCATTGTTGTGTCCGATCTTAATTAGTTTAAGGTGTCTAGATTGTTATCGTATTTTCTGGATGTAGCGTGCTGAACAGGACAGTTTAAGCTTCTCACCTTAGTTCAAGCGTCCTATTTTACGAGTGGGTTTTGTCGTCGAGATAGGTTATGCTGAATCAAATGTAGTGATTGCAGGTAGAACTCGGATTTGTTCCTTTGCAGATCACGCCTCCGCTTTCTGATAATCTGGACGCCCATGAAAAGCAAGTGGCACAGAACGAGTTCATTGTGTCTATTCTTTTATGATTCGTTGCCCTGGAGGCGAAGAGCGCGAAATCAATCTTAGAAGATCTTCAGTTGTTTTATCTGCTTGTACGAATTCATGTTCAGAGACTGATGTATGGGAAGATGTTAACAATAATGCAGTCCTCCGCTTCCAGTGTCCTGGCTCAATTGTATTATTGAAATTCTGTAAAGTTTTAGAAGTTGAACGTGTATATGGAGAGCGACGATGCAGACCACCTAGCTCTTTGTATCCTTTGGTACTAACGGCGTTGTTTTTCCGAATTTTAGTGTAGGCTGATTGAAGATGACGGCATAGGGCGGGTTTCGGCATTTATTGGGCGTTTATCAAAAAAGGAAGAAAGGTTGTCTGAATATTTTCCTTGCCCTTTCTTCTCTTCCATTGCTTTGGAAGCAACTATGACGAAATCAGTATCGACGTCGCGTTTGATCTTTTTTCATGTCCATGTGTGAAAGTTTGAACAAGGTCGTGTCCGCCGCAGCGGTGTCAACATTTCTGTACCCTCTATCTCATGCGAATTTCGTGGTGCATATGCGTAATCGATAATAAAAAAACTGTATCAAAATATGGCAAGATAAATATCAACGGCATGTATGATCATTGATGTCGCCGTACGCATGATCATAGTCATTCACGGCGTTTGGTTGCCGCATATGCAAAAGGATCTGAAAGGCCGAGGGGAAGTTTGTTTCTACCTCAAGATCATGTCTGATTCATGACCTCAGTGGAGATTGAATGGCTCTGTGTATTGTCCATCGCTTCGCCGACAGAGGTCACCGCTTAGAATCTTCAACAGTGTTGAGTTCTTTCACCGAATGTGACAATTACAAAGAAAAATCGTGTACCAGATGGGTTCTGTATTTACATCATCTTCAGCGCATAGACCAATGCATCAACGGCGTTTGGAAGCTTCAGAAGATGAGGTTCGGTAAGTAGAAAACAGGGAGGCATGTGACCACAAATACTTCGTTTCCTTTTTCTGAGCGACAACGCTGTTTCTCCGCGTCTGTAAAGCACTTTCAGCATCAAGTAAGACTGAAAGGGTAGTTGATATCTGTTTTACTCTATTGTTGATGCCAATATCCGTGCGATCAAAGACCTTCAAATTATCAGAAGTTACCTCGAGTGGCTTGTCACCAGAAAGACATGCCACCTCATGTTCTTTGATACCCTTTCTGTAAGCGACGGCGTTGGTTTTCCGCATCTATGAAAGCATCTGACAAGCTGCTCGGGTAGAAAGATCTTCATTGCTATTTAATAATTCATGGTTGTTCCTTTTCCTGCTTTTTCCATATTCCGAGCATCCGAAGCTCATGTATACTATTTTTTGGGCTTTTTACTCACTTCATTGCCTTTATAAGATCAACTGATATACGACCAAACAGAGGAGGAAGGGCACATTCTGTATGAATATGCTCAATGGCGCATATTTTCTTTGCGCGACTGTCTTGCTCATGGAGCATAATTATTTGCTTTGGGGGCGTGAGAAGAAATATCCTTCTCCTTCTCTGGATGTGAAAGATACCATGATTTTGTCTTTTCGTTTCAGCCTTTTGCATTTTGAAAATTTATCTCTCTTTCGAATGACTAATCTACGCGAATTACAAGTTCCTTTAATCAATCTTTAATCAATCTGTGTCACCTGCTGGGTTGATACACTAACCAAAAGGCCCTTTTTTCACATCAATCTCACTGTCTTGGCGGAGCCTTTTTGTAGGAACTCCTTAGCTTCTATACAGAAGGTGGCACCACTGCAGCCTTCTATTGTTCAACTATAGAATAATCGTGACTTGCGATAGAAAATCGAGTATGCATGCTATCTCAATCAATCTCTATCCTTTTTTGAAGATAACTTGGCGAGAAGTGATGTATGCGTGATTCAGGTTCCCTCAACTTTTGACATCATCAAGGCATCCCTATACCTTTGTAAGATAGCTTGAGAAGAAGCGATGTATGTGTGGTTCAACTGTGTGACTTTCTTCCATTGAATAATTCATCCACCCCTCATTGTTTCCAGTGCTGTATTTTCAAGTAGGAAACGGATTACTTATGCTTGCTTAACACAAGCACCTAGCTGAGATATCCTGATGATATATTAGTGTTCAATTACGTTACTCTCAACATACTATGTGGAAAGCTGTGAAGACGTATACAAGTTGTCAGTAATCGATTTGTTTGGCTCGATTTTTTTTTATAGTTCAATCGAAAAAACATCATAGAATGCGAATGGCACAGTCGTGAGGCATAAGCTAGATAAGATAGACTACAAGCTAACGAATCAAATTGCACACACGTTAAAGCAAGAGAAGTCAATAATTTCAGCAATTTGGATTCTGAAGATGAATGGCCGAACTTCAATATTCGAGCACACAACATGATGATGCCTAACACTTTAATAAGGAACAAACCAAAGCCTACGTAAGGGTTAATCTGAAAGAAAAATAGTGAAGAGTAAAAGATCATGATTCATAAACTACTTTATGATGCATCAGAAAGCCTAGGCAGGAAATTATTCAAAAGAAAGATAGTAGAGAGGAAAAGCGTTAAACAACAATTGTCGAGAATGAAAACGGACACAATGATTATCAGTTTATAAATTATTCTCTTTCCATTATAGCCATACCATCTTAACGACATTGCTTCTTTCTGGAACCTACTATGGATTTGTACGTTTAAAAAAGAAGTTTTTCACAAACAAAAGATAAATCCCATTTTACACTTTAGAAAGTCCAACCATCTTTTCACATGATTTAAAACGAACTGTTAATTTGAAATTCTATTGAAAGCACTTAGAGGTGTGTCCTTTACTCAATGTCCTCAAATTTTCGTATATCTCATTGTACCTGATGCTGTGCGCGTCAATCATCCGAAGATATCGATGAGAATTTAAGTGTTTCAATATATATTGATAACCTAACAGAAAATTCAATAAGTGAATGTAATGCTAGTCAAAATGTTTCCAATGAGATATATATCAATAATTCTAATGAATTTTCTAGTGAAGCAAAGTTGAAGCGAAAATTATATTATTCAAGGTAGAGGAGAAAAATATATGAGTCACTACTAAACGGACCATTCTTTTAGAAATATAAACAGTTATTTTGTACTCATCGGTATGGAAGCAGAGACAATGTCTCCCAAAGTCGCCGGTTCTCCTCTAACATGCAAATAGCACTAGGAAGAAGAAGAAGAAGCTTGGAGCACAACACACAATATTGAATGTATTACCACTAGAATGTACAAAGATAAGTAACCCATAAGGGCAATATGCATTACACAAGCTAGGGGAAAAAAACCTCCTAAAAGGGAAAAAAAGTACCCCGACAATCCTAGTGTGTTCACACACATCACTACCTAAATATATCAACAAAAATAATATCTGTGGAAACACACACACACACACATACATACATACACATATATATATATATATATATATATATATATATATATATATATATATATATATATATATATATATATATATATATATATATATATATATATATATATGTATGTGTGTGTGTGTGTGTGTGTGTGTGTGTATATGTGTGTGTGTGTGTGTGTCGGTGTACGCCTTCAATAATCACCATCATATGGAATTAAAAGTGTGATTGTACATAGAAGACATTAATGTAGTAATGATAATTGTATTTGCATCTTTTAAGTCTCATATTATATCTCTATAATTGTTTTCTATTAGCCTATTGAACATTTTTTTTCCTTCCTTTACAAAAGGAAACTTTATGATGTCACTCATCAAAGATCCATAGTATTTTTGTATATTTTTTATAGAAATCTTGATAATTTCTCGTAACTTACTTAATGGTCCGCAATAAAAGAAGAATCCCAGTGTAGCTTCTTATAGCATGTACTCTCCAAAAGGCCTTTGCAATAAGATATGTTCTAACTTTGATTAAAAAGACTCGAAATCGTGGCATATTTTAGACATGAACTTCCCCATACTTAGAATAGCCCGTATATTCTACCAAACATACTTTAAAATATTAGATATGAATGTTCTATTAGGGAGCATCCATGCAAAGATAGGCTACTTGTAGTCAAGTCTCTCTATCCATGCACACCTATTTTGAAAATCTAATTAAAGCATAGACGTGAGATGAAGTCTAACTTTGTGATACTAAAGAAGTTGCTTCATGGAGAAGAAAGTTATTACATAAAAGTAGAAACTATTTTCCACTCAAATATACTTACGCATGGATTCTCCTACATAAAGATGTCGATGGAGGTACCTAAAATAGAAGTGAAAGCAAGTAAAAGATGTGATTTAGCTTGGGGTTTTCATTCTAGAGTTCATTATACCTTAATCATAAGAGATAAGCACTTGACCTCTTCAAATCACCCATATCCTTTTCCAAATACTTAGTAGAGATCTAATTTTTTGTTCAATTGATGAAACTTACCACCAAGCAGTGTACGTAGAGGTTTTGCTAATCCAAAATCTAGGTAATTATTTAGAATTTTTTTAGAATCTTCCGAGCTAGCAAAAACAATTTTTAACTATCAATTTAAATGATCCATGCGTGCAATTTGTAAATGAGGCATATTTGAAGTTGAGAATTCATTTTCAACATTGCCCTTCAACTGTGAATATAGATCCTTGATAGAGGGAAAGGTAATTATGCTTGTACTCAAACTAAGATTGAGAGCATGATATTCATGATGTACATGAGTTACTACAAGATATAAATATGAAACATAATAGAAACACATTAGATAGAGGGAAAGGTAATTATGCTTGTACTCAAACTAAGATTAAAAGCATGATATCCATGATGTACATGAGTTACTACAAGATATAAATATGAAACATATGGTATATTGATAGTGGATTCAACAGTCACATGCATTGCAATAAGAACTTCTCCTAAAATGTGTAGGTATCATCACATATAGGCCATATTGAGATAGTTCATGATGCTCCTTATGGAATTAATCACATAGTTGATTGTATGTTTGATTGTTCTTGTAAGGATAAGTATTTGAAAGATGTTCATATTGTTTCCATAACTATAAAGAATCTTTTTTATGTAGGTCAAATGGTTGAGAGAGGTTTTTAGTGCAAATTGCATGAAGGATTCTCTCTAGATGGCCATAAGGAAGCTTACATGTTGGTAGAAAACGTAACTAAGGAGGGAAGGCTTTTAAAATTGGATTTGAAGCCAAACTTCAACCATACAATTTGCTCCAAATATGGAAGTAGGTAGGTAGCATATTTGGATCCTTAGCATAATGGGTATAAACATATAATTATTTAGAGGTTGAAAGGCATGAAGAAGAAGAATTCAGTATTTGTAATACAAAAGCTTCACAAGCACAATCTTTATAATTTGTGTTAAGCTTGCCAATTGTGTATGCAAACTAGGTTAGAACTAAATAAGAGGAACTATTTGACTTATCATCCACTTGATTTGGATCATATAGATGTTTCAAAAGCAACAAAAGAGAAATCTAATGAGCTAATAAATAATTTGTAACCTACATTGATGATTTCACAAGAATGATGGCTCTATTGCATTAAGTATTAATTAGATGTATTTTAGTATTTCTTTTTATGAAATCCAAAGCTATTGTAGAGAACGAATGTACATGAAATCTTTAAGATCCAAATGGAAGTTAAAAGTACTTCTCCCATGTGTTTTGTCACTTCTTGGACTCCATTGGTATCAAGAAACATATCACATGTAGGTAAAAACCTCAATCAAAATTTAGTAAAAGGAAGATTAGGCACATTGTAGAATGTGCTTGGGATATGATGAAGGTAATGAGAGCACAATATTCCAATTAGAACCATGCAACAAAAACTTCTATATACATCATGAAAAGAGTACCCACAAGAAGTATACATGCTTCAACCCCATATGAATCTTGGTATAATCCAAAACCATATGTATCACACTTGAGACTGTTTGAGTGTACTTGCTATGTCTTAATACCAAGCAAAATAATAAATAAACGCAATGAAAATTCTGAAAAATATGTATCCATATGGTAATGAAGATGAAAATGGTAGGAATTGAAGGGAAAGTGAAGAATGAAAAAGCATCGCTTTGATATGGGCGGAAGGTGTCACGAGGAAAGAGATAAGGAAGAGAGCTCACACACACACACACTTTAATAATCAAAGAGAATCACACACTCAAATTGAGGCAAGGGAGAATGATCTTCTTCTTCTTCTTCTATTACATAAAAAAGAATGTACAAGAATGACCTAAAAAACAAAAATACAATAGGTGCAATATATAAAGACCAGTACATGATGGAAAACCTAATGTCCTCAAATGAGTGAGCTAGCAAGAAACAAATGTGCCATCACTCTCGATAGATAAATCTAATAATTGCTCAATGAAGTGTCCCTACCGGTGTGACCACTATACATGTCAGAGAAATGAAACATGCTGCCATTGCAACACCTCTATACTCAGCCTCTGTACTCGACAAAGCAACAATGCGTTGCTTCTTGCTGCTCCATGTAATACGTGCATCTCCAAGTGAGAATAGAAAGCCACTAGTAGAACTTCTCTCTGGAGTACTACCAGCCCAATCTGCATCGGTGTATCCATGAACCTGCAAGGTAGCACCAACTTCATAAAACAATGTGTAATCCAAAGTAGCAATCAAATAACGTAGATTGCACCTCAGAGCATCCAAATGTGGCTTCCTAGAAGCCTCCATAAATTGACTCTGAAGTCCAATAATGTAGATTAAATCAGGCTTGTAATTGTGAGATATATTAGACTTCCCATAATTTTGGTGTACATAGTAGCATTTTCCAATGCATCACCTGATGAAGTATCTAACTTCAAATTCTGATCTAATGGCATAGAAATTGGCTTACAATCAGGCATACCATACTTTTGCACCATATTCAATGCATATTCCCTTTGTGACATCCATATACTTGTATCTGTATGTATAAACTCAATGCCCAAGAAATAGCGTAACACACCAAGATCTTTCATGTCAAATTCCTGCATAAGAAGTTGCTTTACCTCTTTAATGATTTCTTCATTATCACCAGCTACAATCAAGTCATCAACATAAATAGCCCATCATCATCCTTCCTTGCATATAGTGAATGATCTGCATCACACATAGAAAACCCAATGGTGGTGAAGTAAACAACTATCCTTGCATGCCATGCATGAGGAGCTTGCTTCAACCCATACAAAACCTTTTGCAACCTGCAAACCTATTCTAGATGCTTTGAATCTTCATATCCTTGTGGTTGTTCCATGTATACTTCTTCTTGTAACTCACCATATAAGAAAGCATTCTTCACATCCAGCTGATGCAAAGTCCATTCTTTTGTTGTAGCTAATGCAACAAGTGTTCTGGCAGTAGACATTTTAGCTATAAGTCTAAATGTTTCCTCATGATCAATGCCAAATGTCTGTGCATATCCTTTTGCTACCAATCGTGCTTTGTACTTGCTTATGCTACCAATCGTGCTTTGTACCTGCTTATGCTACCATCAATATTGTGCTCTACCTTGTAAGCCCACTTAATGCATATGGGTTTCTTTCCTTGCAACAATGGAACCAGCTTCCATGTAGCATTTCCATAAAGTGCAGCCATCTCCTCATCCATAGCTTTTTCCCAATCTACATTTTCAATTGCATCTTCAAAACAAGAAGGTTCAGCATCTTGTGCTACCTTTGTCATGTAGGCACAATGACAAGCAATGTAACTATCATATGTCAATCATTGCACTAAATTCTGCATCGTCCCAGATCTTGTGGTCCTAGGTCACTTCTCCTTGTATCATCTACATGTGCCTTTCTTACACCTAGAGTCTTCAAAGAGGGAAATCCAAGCTCTTCATCAAGGCTCTTCTCTGAACTTCTTGAATTTCCATCAACATCTTCCTCCATGAATTTGAGTTAGAACTATTTCTTGGTGATGCATTTGTTCCACTGAAAACTTGAGATTCTGCACTCAATTTCTGAGCGTTTTCTTTTTCATTTGATTCAATATTAACCCCATCCTTGGCATCTACTTAGAAGCTTGAAATTTCATCAAATACCACATCTCTGCTCACTTTCACCTATCGTGTGAGTGGGTTATAACATTTATATCCCTTTTGGTCAAGCAAGTATCCAATGAAGACACATTTTTCTTCTTTTGGATCAAGCTTCAACCTCAATTCATTTGGAACATGTACATATGCAATATAGCCAAAACTTCCAGATGTGATAACTTTGGCTTTTTACATATAAACTTCTCTTCAGGTGTAACTTGATGTACAACAGCAGTCGGAGTTCTCTTCATGATGTTTATAGCAGTATGCACAACTTTTGCCCAATAACAATGAGTTTTGATACCATGTCACGAGGAAGGAAATAAGGAAGAGAGCTCACACACACACGCATACTCTCAGAATCAAAGAGAAGCACACACTCAGATTGAGGCAAGGAAGAATGATCTTCTTCTTCTTCTTCCTCTATTACATAAAAAACAATGTACAAGAATGACCTAAAAACCAAGAATACAATAGGTGCAATATATAAGGACCAGTACATAATGAAAAACCTAATTTCCACAAATGAGTGAGTTGGTAGGAAACAAATGTGCCATCACTCTCGGTAGATAAATCTAATCAAGCTCAATGAAGTGTCCCTCACATATACCAACCTGACCCCTATACATGTTAGAGAAATGAAAAAGTGATACATCTCATCGTGGATTATCACATATTAAGCTTGATATCTCAAGAGAAGGAATCAAACAGATATTCATCATGGGATGTAGATAGTCCTACATCAATTCAAGTACAAGATACAAGGAAAAACTTAAGCAATGTCAAGATCAAATAGATTGAACAATACAAAGACTTCACCCCCGCCCCCTCACACCACCACCACCCCCTCACACCACCCCCTCAAACCACCCCTGCCCCCTCACACACCCCCTCAAACCACCCCCTCAAACCACTCCCTCACACCACCCCCTCAAACCACCCCCTCACACCACCCCCTCAAACCACCCCCGCCCCCTCACACCACCCCCTCAAACCACTCCCTCAAACAACCCCCTCAAACCACCCCCTCACACCACCCCCTCAAACCACTCCCGCCCCCTCACACCACCACCACCCCCCTCACACCACCCCCTCAAACCACCCCCTCACACGACACCCTCAAACCACCCCCGCCCCCTCACACCACCCCCTCAAACCACTCCCTCACACCACCCCCTCAAACCACCCCCTCACACCACCCCCTCAAACCACTCCCGCCACCACCCCTCACACCACCACCACCCCCTCACACCACCCCCTCAAATCTCACAATTTCCCACGAGCTCCCACAAAGTTTTCATGTAACTTTGGATGGATGTTTGGAGGGTCATTTCTTATGCAAACCCTACAGTGTTATATATCGTTGGAAAGCTCTCGATGAGTACTTTCCAATGGTGCAATAATAACTTTGAAATATTGGATCAATTTGTGTCCACACCCCAAAAACCCCCACAACTCCCCATAACTCACCCCTTATTCCCACCCAACCCACAAACCCCACAAACCCCACAACTCCACACAACTCCACACCCCTCCATAAACCCCATAATCTCTCTCAACTCCCCAAAACTCACCTCCCACACCGCTCACTTAATATGAAGGATCAAAAGCTACTACAAAAATTAGGTGAAGGATGTGCTTCTCAAGGACATTCAAATATCACGGGCGGCACAAAATGAGGATCTCAGCTTGCATTCAAAAGTGACAGTAAAGGTGTAAGTGGTAAAAGTAAAAGTGATGAAATGAGTGTTGCCGCCAACCATTCATGACGGCCTATTTTTGAGGATCCAATTCAAATCAAGTGGAATATTTGATCTACCCCTCCAATCTTGGCAATCAAGCAGCACGTGATCAGTGGACGTGAGGAATCGGCAAGGCTCTCTTGGCCTATTGGAGTCTATAAAAACAATGGATTTATGCTTATTTGGTAGTACAATTTTAGAGATACATTGGTTCAGCTACGCATACGTACACAAGACCTCTCTTGCACCTTGTGGTTTCAAGCCTATTGTAGGAGCTACTCTGTAGTGTAGATACAGAGGGTAGGCTTCTCAGTGGAGGGCTATGAGCACTATAGTGTAAGAGAGTGGCTTGGATTTTTCTTTTCTGTGAGTCAGTGTTGCTGTTAAGCTCTATTCACTTGAGAAATTCTTTGCCATTTGTATTGTTCTGGGTTAATCTGCATATAATTGGCCCCTTAAGCTGATGGGAAGACTCTGTTGCATTGAGGTTATTTACTTTTAGGGTGGCATGTTAGCCCTAATCCTGCACCATTGAGCATCACTCTACCCAACCTTGTAATCATCTGATTCGAATCAAGAAGTATATGGTCTTCTGTAGTCATTCATTGATTAATATTTCTAGAGTATGTACAATTCTTCTGTCTGCTCACAGAAATGTTAAAGGGTATATTTCCCTAAAGAGAACCCCCTTGAGTAGGCGACGTACTGGATGTGTTTAACCTTTATTCTCTACTTTTGATAAAAGTGGATACCCCTGTACCTCCTCTACAAAGAGGCTATATGGTTAAAAGCATTCTATACAAATTTGGAACTTGTGAGTTCCAAAGCTAACATATTTGGAGATAATGTAAGTTCCATGCATCTAGTAGCAAACCCTATTTTCCAACCAAGAACCAAACACATTTTATTACCAATTCATTAGAGAGAAGCTCATGGCAATGGATATTGACATTTGTTTTGTTCCAACTTAAAAGCAAGTATTAGATATGATGATGAAGGCAATTACTTGAATAGAGCTTTGCAAATTTAAATCAATGGTAGGTATTCAACCTATTGAAACATCAAGCTTACACTATGCTTGAGGTGGATTTTGTCATTAGGAAGGAGATAAAAGAGAGCTCACACACACACTCTCACAATCAAGGAGGAGCACAAACAGAGATTGAGGCAAGGAAGAATGATGTTCTTCTTCTTGTCCTATTACATAAAAAGGAATGTACAAGAATGACCTAATCCACGAATGAGTGGGCTGGCAAGAAACAAATGTGCCATTACTCTCGGTAGATAAATCTAGTAGAGCTCAATGAAGTGTCACTGACATATACTGGCATGACCACTATTCATGTCAGAAAATGAAAAATAATACATGTCATCCTGGATCATGGCATGTTCAAATTGATATTTCAACACTCCCCCTCAAGCTCGACGTCATGTCCTCTAATCCAAGCATCTTTCAGAACGTCTTGAGCTTCTCTAGTCCAAGTGCATTAGTGAAAATTTCAGCAACTATCTCATCTATTCTCACATAAACAAGATCAATATCACGTGCTAATACCTTCTCTTTGATGAAGTGATAATGTACCTTGATATGCGATAATTGTATGTTGCTAACATTATCACAATTGATAGTAATAGGCTTTTGCACTTCCACAACTAAATCTACAAGTAGCATCTATAGCCATGATCCCTCATATGCTACCATTGCAGCACCTCTATACTCAGCCTCTATACTGGACAAAGCAACAGCAGGTTGCGTCTTACTGCTCCATGTACAAGTTGCACCTACAAGAGAGAATAGAAAGACACTAGTAGATCTTCTATCTTGAGTAATACTAGCCCAATCTACATCGGTGTACCCATGAACCTACAAATCTACGCCAACTTCATAAAACAATGTAGAATCCAAAGTAGCACTCACCTAACATAGTGTGCAACTCAAAGCATCTAAATGTGGCTTCCTGCAAACTTGCATAAATTGACTTTCAAGTCCAATAGTGTAGCTAAGGTGAGGCCTTGTAATTGTGAGATATATCAAAGTTCCCATAATTTTCTTGTACATAGTAGCATTTTCCAATGCGTCACCTGATGTAGTATACAACTTCAAATTTTGATCTAATGGCATAGCAACTGGCTTCCAATCAACCATACCATACTTTTGCAGCATACTCAAGGCACATTGCCTTTGTGCCATCCATAAAACAATTTTTGTATGTATAAACTCAATGCCCAAAACATAGTGTAGCACACCAAGATCTTTCATATCGAATTCCTACATAAGAAGTTGCTTTACCTCTTTAATGATTTCTTCATTATCACCACCTATAGTCAAGTCATCAACATAAATAGCCACAATTGTGATGCCATCATCATCCTTCCTTGCATATAGTGAATGATCTACAACACACATAGAAAACCCAATAGTGGTTAAGTAGTCAATAATCCTTGCATGCCATGCACGAGGAGTTTGCTTAAGCCCATACAAAGCGGTTTGCAACCTGCAAACATATTCTGGGTGCTCTGAATCTTCATACCCTTGTGCGCTAGTCCATATATACTTGTTCCTGTAACTAACCATGTAGGAAAGCATTCTTCACATCCATCTGATGCAAAGTCCATCCTTTTGCTATAGTTAATGCAAAAAGGGTTCTCATAGTAGACATTTTAGCTATAGGGATCAACATTTCCTCATAATCAATGCCATATATCTGTGCATCATTTTGCTACCAATCGTGATTTGTACCTGCTTATGCTACCATCAGCATTGTCCTTTACCTTGTAAACCAACTTACAACTTATGGGTTTCTTTCCTTGCAGCAGTGGAACTAGCTTCCATGTATGGCTTCCATAAAGTGCAACCATCTTCTCATCCATAGGTTTTTCCCAATCTTCATTTCCAATTCCATCTTCAAAACAAGAAAGTTCAACATCTTGTATTACCTAGGTCATGTAGGCACAATGACGAGCCATATAACTATCATATGCCAATCGTTGCACTAAATTTTGCATCCTCCTAGATCTTCTTGGTCCTGGGTCACTTCTCCTTGTATCATCTCCATGTTCCTTTCTAACTCCTAGAGTCTTCACGGAGGGCATTCCAAGTTCCTCATCAAGGCTCTTTTATGAACCGCTTGAATCTCCATCAATGTCTTCAAAACCTTTAAATGTTTTACTACCAGCATATATCTTTTCTTTACCTTTCTTTCATGTGGTTGATGAATTTGCTAGATTGAAATTTCCATACAATCTTCCACTCCATGGATTTGAGTTGGAACTTAGTGCACTCAAAACTTGAGATTCTACACAATTTTTTAGCATTTTCTTTGTCATTTGATTCAAGATTAAGTCCATCTTTGGCATCTACATAGAAGCTTGAAATTTCATCAAACACCACATCTTTGCTTACCTTTACCCGTCCTGTGAGTGGGTTATAACATTTATACCCATTTTGCTCAAGGGAGTACTCAATAAAGATACATTTTTCTACTTTTGGATCAAGCTTCTTCCTCAACTCATCTCCAACATGCACATATGTAGCCAAATACTTTCATATGTTATAAGTTTGGCTTTGTACCTCTGAACTTCTCTTTAGGTATAACTTGATGTACAATAACTCTCGAAAATCTGTTCATGATGTATACAACAGTATGAAAAACGTTTGCCCAATAACAATGATGCATATTCTTCATGGCCATCAAGGCTCTTGCTAACTGACATTGAATTCCATGACTTTTAAAAAAAGTTGCTGAAGTCATTTGATATGTATTCACCTCCTCCATCATATCTTAATATCTGAAGATACTTTGTTGTATGCTTTTCCACCATATCTTTGAGATTCTCAAAGTGTGTGGACACCTCAATCTTCTCTTTCATGAAATATACAGATACGTTTTGTGTATGGTAACACAAAACCTACAATCACCCATAGATGTGGTCTTTGCAAGACCCCAAACATCTGTATGTACTATTTCTAGCACGTTCTCACTAACATGCTTGTCAGGTGGAAACTATGCTCTTCATTGTTTACCAAATGCACATGTTGCACATACCTTTTGCATTTTTGCAACCTTGAAATTTTGTAGCCCATTGATAGTCTCCTTTGACTATATCGATTTTAGCCTTTCGAGATTCGCATGTGCAATTTGTTTGTGTCAGATCTCTATTTCAGCAATAAATCCTGCACCTTTTCAAAACATAATTGCATTTATTTAAGGAACTTTCACATTTAAGGTGAACATCCTACCCACTTTTTTTCCTTTGGCAATCAATCATCCATCCTGTTTATAGTCTTCTACATATAACCTATCAACATTCAGCCTGACTTGTAATCCCTAATCAATCATTTGTCACTAGATTCTTTGTTATATTTGAAACATGGAGCACATCAGCAAGATGTTTTACTTTCCCGTCCTCCATAGAGAATGCTATGTTTCCTGTATGTTGGAAAGGGTGTGATGTGTCACCACCTATTTCAACATATCTAGGAACTGGAAATTTTTGCAAAATACTATACCATTCTGCATGCTTGGTCATGTGATTTGAAGCACTTGAATCAACATACTAGACATTACCATTCGAAAACATCAGTAGACATCGTATTCATCATATGATGTTGAACCATGAACAATTTCTCAGAATCATATGCACTTGTGGATGCATATTTGTTTTGCTTCCTTTTGTTATTTTGATTCTTCAACCTGCAATCACGTTCAAAGTTTCTAGGTTAACCACAATTCTAGCATCCTTTATTGTCATTACCTGAATCATTTCTTTGGAAATTTCTATGGCCTTGGCCTTTTTGGCTCCCCTTGCCTCAAAACTATCCTCTACCTCCTTCATGTTTCCATTGTTGACTTTGGTCTTGGTTATTGTTTCCTCTTCCGCTTCCAAAACCTCTACCTCTACCTCTTCCTCTACTAGAGTATTACCTACTTAGAACTAGGTTTTCCTTGGGAGTTCGAATCCTAACCAACATTCTTTTCTTCAATAACCAACATGGGCACTAGATCAACAAATTTTGGAATATTTTTGCTAGTCTACAAGTTTTGACCTGCTTATATGTAGCACCTAGACAACAAAGGCACACTTCTACCTTGTCATCATCATCATCGACATTTAGGCCAATAGATGCAAGTGACTCACACTGGTATTTTTTTTTTTATATACATAATAAGTGCAATCACCAAATAAAATATAGTAGGTACGGTGAATGATATGCTTCCAATTTACCTTAATTGAGGTACTTCTTAACCCTACAAATATTGACCAGGGGTATCCTCTTACCCTGCAAATCCTCTAGATGTACTGCTCCATGAGGTAATACTTTTATCACCGTGTAAGGTCCTATCCATTTGGGTGCCAGTTTGGTTGGAATTGCTGGGACCTGATGCACTAAAACCATGGATCCTTCCTGTACTTCATTGGACCTCAGATACCTCTCATGCAGTCTTTTGCGCTCTTCTTCTGTTACCTGAAGTTTTTGCATTGCTCCTTCTCTGTATTCTTCTAATGCCACCAATCTCTGAATGGGGGGTTCAATTCCAGTGGTTTTGATTTCTATTTCCTTTTTGATAATGAACTCGAATGGTGCCAATGCCTCTTTCCCATATACTAACCGAAATGGAGTCTCGCCTGTAGTTACCCTTTTCGTGGTTCTGAAAGCCCAGATTGCACCGATCAGTGCTAGTGGCCAGGAGCTTCGATGATCGAAAGATAATTTGCGAAGCAATCCAATCAAAATCTTATTGGAGCTTTCTCCTTGGCCATTTGCCCTTGGGTAGTAGGCACAAGATTTTTTATGGAAGATTTTGTACCTGTCAAATATAAACTGGAGTAATTGATTTACAAAATGTGTGCCCCTATCGGTAGTTATTTCCAGTGGGCAACCAAATCTTGAGAAAATACGTTTATACACAAATTTAGCCACTGTTAAAGCCGTGCAGTCCATAGTAGCTTTAGCCTCTATCCATTTAGTGGCATAGCATGTGGCCATCAAAATATACTTTTTTCCTCCACGTTGACCAGTTGGACTAATTGGTCCTATGAAATCAAGACCCCATCGTTCAAATGGGAGCCATCCTGTAGATATGACCAATGGTTGGAAATTCAATCTGGTTGGCGTGGGAGCACACCTCTGGCAGATGTGGCATTCTTTAGAAAACTTGATTGCATCCTTGAAAATATGAGGCCACCATAAACCTTTGTGGATGATTCTATGAGCCAATTCTTCCCCCTTTAGATGTCCTTCATTGTGTGCAGCCTCTAGCAGAAGATTTACCTCCTCTGGATAGACACACCTTCTCAATATATCATCTTGACAGTATTTATATAAATTTCCATTTATAAGAGAATATGCTTTGGTTTTCAGGAGCAGTCTTCTCTTTTCTACAGGTGTCAAGTGTTCTGGGATCTTTCCAGTAGTCAGAACATGGAGAATTTCATCATACCAACCAGTCCGGATTGCTACTAGGAAAAGATTGCTATCCACCAATTCATCATTAATACCTGTTGCCTTTTCGCTCATTGCCGTCCTGGACACTTGATCTGCCATGTAGTGCTCTTTTCCTGGCTTAATATGAATATCAAAATTAAACTCTTGAAATAGGAGTAACCATCTCCAAATCCTTCCAGCTACTCTAGGCTTGTTTATCAAATACTTCAAGGGCTGATGATCAGAAATAACAATGAAATGTACACCAAGGAGATAATGTCGGAACTTCTGAAGAGCAAATATGATAGCCAAACCTTCTCTTTCCGTTGTACTATAATTTCTTTCAGCTTGGTTGAGTAGTCTGCTTGCATAAGAGATAGGTCTATCCACTTTGTGAGATGATGGTTGAGCTAGAACTGCACCAACAGCATGAAGACTAGCATCTGTATGCACATGAAATTCCAATGACCAATTAGGAACACTTAAAAGTGGAGCAGTACATAGCCTCAACTTTAGTTCACAAAATGCTTTGTCAGCTTCAGCACTCCATGAGAAAGGGATCTTTTTGCTGGTAAGCCTTGACAAGGGCTTAGCAATTTCCGAATACATCCTAATGAATCTTCTGTGATACCCTGCATGGCCCAAGAAACTTTGCACTTCCTTTGGGCTTTGTGGAATTGGCATGGAAAGAATAGCTGTAACCTTTGCAGGGTCAACAGTTATGCCTTCACCAGATACTATGTGACCAAGAAGAGTGCCCTTAGTGACCAAAAAGTGACATTTATCAGGATTCAATTTCAAACCTGTTTTGAGACATTGCTCAAAAATTTCTTTTAGATTTTCCAAATGGTCATGGAAATCTTGAACTGCTGCCCTTCTATCTGTACCTGAAAATACTGAAAAGTCATCCATGAAAATGCGTAGAAAGGTTGTTAACCATTTGCCCAATATCAGATACATCTTTCTATTAAATGAAGCCGGTGCATTCTTCAAACCAAAAGCCATTCGAGTATAGACATAAGTGCCCCAGGGAGTGACAAAGGCTGTTTTGTCCCTATCATCAGGATGGATCACTATCTGATTGTAGCCACTAAAACCATCCAAGAAACTATACAAAGTGTGACCAGCTACCTCTTCAAGTACTTGCTCTGTGAAGGGCTGCGGAAATCCATCTTGAATAGTCACTTTATTCAAAGCACGGAAATCAACACATACCCTTATTTTTCCACTATTTTTCTTCGGCACAATAACCATAGAAGAAAGCCACTTCTTACAGGCACAACTCCCTCAACCAAGGGTATCCGATGTAATCCAAGCTCTTCTGGTATTCCTGTTAGATCTTTGTAGGACCATGCAAAGACACTTTTGTAAGTAAAGAGCAAAGAAGTTACCTTCTGTAGTAAATTAGGATAATGCCACAACCAGGATGCCAAATGGACTACTTGAGGGTTCTCTTCATCCCCTAAATTTACTTCTTGAACCAATGTTTCAGGACTGGCCTTGTTTGATAAATCATCTCCACTATATGCAGGAGTGGAGTTTAATTTATATTCTGCAACATGTTCTTCCATCCATCCTTGAGGTATATCTGAGAAAGGAAGATCTTCTCTGCCCTTAGGTTCAAAATCTTCTACCTCTGATACTTTTATCTGGGTTGCTTCCTCAAGGCATGTGCTTTCCTGCAATTGCTCATTCTCCAACACCTTGTGGTCTTCATTGCCCTTTCCTGTAATTACCTTATCTGCAACTTCTTCCTCAATTTCATTAATCTCCACTGTGCAACACTCTGCACTTCCCATCATCCAATTTAACAATGTATCCTCTTCTTGGGGTAGAGAGGGCATTACCTGAGTGTCCACAGTATATCTAGTAGTTTTTCCTGAGTCGAATCCTTCTTCCAAATGTAGTTGCAGTTGGCTATTGGTATTTGTTGAAATCCATAGTTTATTTTTTCCCCAATCTTGCAAAGCTTTTGCTTGTCTCAGCCAAGGTCTCTCCAGGAGTAGAGGGTAAGAAGTCTCCTGTGGAAGTGCAATAACAACAAAATCTAGAACAAAATGGCAGCCCTGTACTACCATCAGTACCTTCTCAATAATGCCCAGTGGCGCAACCCGATGTTGATCTGCCAATGTAACTGTGAATGGTGCCAACTTGGTGGGGTTCAATTTCAGCTTCTTCATTGTAAAATCTGGCATTAAATTGATACCAGAGCCTTCATCTATGATCACACCTGTGAGAGTTTCATCCTTTATACAAACAGATAACCTTGAGCTTTGGTAGTCTGCTAAGGGTGCAGGGGGAAAATCAACCATGAAACCATCTATACTAGGTGATTGGACCAAGTGAGCAGAGTGTATAATCTTCAGTAAGTCACTTCTTATTTTTGAATCCATCCTTATAAGTTCATATAGACTAACCTTGTGATGAATACCTTTCAAGATCTGTTCAATGTTTACCTCCTGAGTGTTTTCTTGTAGACTTGTTGGCTGGCCCTTTAGAGAAGTAGTCATCTTATTATAAGCTCCTTCAATTTGTGCTTGGTCCTTCCATCCAGACTCCTTTTCTTCCTCTTTATCCTGAAATCCTTGTTGTTCATCTCTCTAGGTTGCAGCTGCTTGCCTAGCTCTAGTCATCATGGGCATTGCAGAGGATGAAACAACATAAGTCTGAGTGGTTTTTCCTTCTTCATGTGGAGAGACTACAATCATATGAATTGGAGCAGGAGGACC
Organism: Ceratopteris richardii; assembly: GCA_020310875.1. Taxonomy (NCBI): domain Eukaryota; kingdom Viridiplantae; phylum Streptophyta; class Polypodiopsida; order Polypodiales; family Pteridaceae; genus Ceratopteris; species Ceratopteris richardii. The sequence goes on along the minus strand of CM035430.1, from coordinate 136,031,162 downwards.
TCTTGGGAAATCTTTGGTATAATGATCCTTGGCCTCTGGACAATGTTGACAAGGAGGTGCATCTTCTGGGAGGGAACACCTATTTTGCATGTGGCCATATTCACCACAACGATAGCACATCAAGGGTCTATTATATCTAGGCTTTGCAGGCCTATTCTCCTCTCTATTAGATGTATTTGAAGTACTAGCATAGTATGAATCCAAAGTTTGAGGGTTACCTCTCTGCTGTTTACCCTTGAGGTAATAACAATCTCTCGCTTCATGACCATCTTTTCCACAAAATTGACAGCTTACCTTAATAGGGCAATTAGCATTGGAATGTCCATTGTTGTTACAGATTGTACACCAAATTTGTCTCCTTATATCCTGAGTGGTCTTCAAATCTTCTAACTCTCGGCGAAGTTGAGCTACTTCATCATCAGTGCGACGCAGTGGTGGCAAGACCTTCTCTTCTTGTTGATTTTGTTGCATCTTCAATGCTTCCAGTTCCCTCCTTAGTTGCTCAATAGGATCCAGATCTGCAGCATACTTTTGTTGTGTATCCCCTTCAAAATGTTGCCTTGCTTCTTCAATGCGTGATGCCGCTGCAACAAAATCATTGAGGGTCGCATCCAATCTAAGAGATTCACGAAGCTTTTGCTGAGATGACCTAGGCAGAGCCTTTTCGATCCACTTTTTAACCAAAAAGTCACCTGGAGCATGTGGCAGACGTGCAACAAGTGCTTTTGTTCTAGTGTGAAGTTCATGAAAGGATTCACCTGGTCTTAGCTTCAAATTCTCTAGCTGATCTAGAGCTCTTTCCGAGGAATCACTTGGTCGGAATGTCTGTGAGAACGCCGCCTTCAAAGCCTCCCATGTAGTGAAATGGCCATCTGCATATTGACTATACCATTTATCTGCAAGACCCTCCAATGTGGATGGAAAGAGTGCCAGCATTGCATCCTCTCTATTTTGCAAACCTCGTCCACAGCATAAAGAGATGAATCTTCTCACATGATCATCAACATCCATATAGGCTTGTCCCTTGAAGGTAGGGAATTTGATATTTAATCTAGAGAGTAAATGAGAGAGATCCTCCATTTGTACTGGTGTTTCTTCGGACGTATCTAAGGAGAAGTCTAGAGTTTTCCTTTACCCCTCTTTCGACAATGGTGTCGCACCCAAATCAATTGATAAATTTAGGGAGGGCAGAGGGGAGGTAGACTCACTAGTCATGGTTATGGCTAACTTGTTAAGGCTCCTCCGAACAAGAAGAGACTCCTTATCTGCCCGTGTATGGGTCATGTACCCACTTGCAAATGTAATAGGGCAAAAATACCTCTCACAGAAATGCAAAGGTCCCACCGGGCGTGCCAAACTGTAGAGGAGGTACTGGGGTATCCACTTTTATCAAAAGTAGAGAATAAAGGTTAAACACATCCAGTACGTCGCCTACTCAAGGGGGTTCTCTTTAGGGAAATATACCCTTTAACATTTCTGTGAGCAGACAGAAGAATTGTACATACTCTAGAAATATTAATCAATGAATGACTACAGAAGACCATATACTTCTTGATTCGAATCAGATGATTACAAGGTTGGGCAGAGTGATGCTCAATGGTGCAAGCTTAGGGCTAACATGCCACCCTAAAAGTAAATAACCTCAATGCAACAGAGTCTTCCCATCAGCTTAAGGGGCCAATTATATGCAGATTAACCCAGAACAATACAAATGGCAAAGAATTTCTCAAGTGAATAGAGCTTAACAGCAACACTGACTCACAGAAAAGAAAAATCCAAGCCACTCTCTTACACTATAGTGCTCATAGCCCTCCACTGAGAAGCCTACCCTCTGTATCTACACTACAGAGTAGCTCCTACAATAGGCTTGAAACCACAAGGTGCAAGAGAGGTCTTGTGTACGTATGCGTAGCTGAACCAATGTATCTCTAAAATTGTACTACCAAATAAGCATAAATCCATTGTTTTTATAGACTCCAATAGGCCAAGAGAGCCTTGCCAATTCCTCATGTCCACTGATCACGTGCCGCTTGATTGCCAAGATTGGAGGGGTAGATCAAATATTCCACTTGATTTGAATTGGATCCTCAAAAATAGGCCGTCATGAATGTTGATATATTTAGGTAGTGATGTGTGTGAACACTCTAGGACCGCCGGGGCACTTTTTTCCCTCTTTAGGAGGTTTTTTTCCCCCGGCTTGTATATACGCCTATTGCCCTAATGGGCTACTTATCTTTGTACATTCTCTAGTAATACATTCAGTCGTGTGTGTTGTGCTCCAAGCTTCTTCTTCTTCCTTGTGCTGTTCGCGTGCTTCCGCAGACGTCTAACTCCAACAATTGGTATCAGAGCAGGTCGTTGCTTCTTCTAGGGCACCGTTGACACTCCTCCGTTTGCAGTCTCAGATTCACACAAAATTTGGTGAGCATACTGAGGGTGTTTCCGAGATCAAAACAGCTTCGCTTTGTGGTGCCAAAATCGCGATCTGAGCTCGTTTTGGCCTCCGAACGCACTATCGCAGTGCTTGTGCAGGCTATTTCGTCCTTTTGTGCCAAAGGTGTATACCAGTTTCTGTTCGCCAGTTTAAGCGTCTCGAAGTCTGCTACAGGTCTAGCAGAACTCGTGTGGGCAGTTCTGTTCAACTTTTTGAGATACAGTCAATTTTCTGCATCAAGGTATTTTAGTCACCGGCCATGGCTGAAAGCAGTGATGTATTCCGTATGTTGGCTGTTGAGGATAAGTTGGATGGTACCAACTACCCATTATGGGCTTATATGATGCGACATGTACTGGTTGCAAAAGGATTGTGGAACATTGTGCAGGGTGTTGAAAGACGTCCTGTTACACCTGTAACGACAGGTACTGCAAATACAGGTGTTGGAGCTGATGAAGATGGTGTCGAAGATGATATTCCGCAGATTCCTGTTCGTGCTGCTGTTTCTGTTGCACCTACTGCAGAGCAGATTCGTTGGGATGGCAGAGATGCCCAGGCACATGCATTGATAGCTTTGTCTGTCAAACGTGCCATTATTCCTCACATTCGCTCTTGCAGAACAGCAAAGGATGCTTGGGATACACTTACCACTTTGTACCAGGCTAGGAATGAGGCTCGTGTTGCTTACCTTCGAAAACAGTTGGAGAGTGAGCACATGAATGAAGGTGATTCGATGGACAGTTTTCTTACAAAGATCAAAGACCTGAAGGAACAATTGATTTCTGCTGATGAGGTTATACCAGATAGCTCACTTGTGCAGACCGTTCTGAATGGCCTTCCTGATTCATATCAGAGTTTTGCCTCTACTCTTCGATTGATGATGAAAGGCAATCCGAATGCCTTGTCATTTGAGGAATTAGTCTCTGTTCTGTTGCAGGAAGATCAATCCAGGCAGAACAGGTCCATTATGCGTGTTGCAGATCAAGCTTTCCTGGCTAGTCAGAAGGGCAAAGGAAAATGGAGCTCTTCTACTAGTAAGCAGAAATCTGCAAATGCTGCACAATCGAAGAACTAGGATAAAGATGAGAAGAAATCAGAAAAGCAGAAATTGTTCTGCAAGTACTGTAAAGGAAATGATCATATTATAAAGAACTGTCCAAAACTGGCTGCTAAAGAGGCAAAGAAGAAAGAGGCTGGAATGGTTGTTGCAGAGGCCTCTACACCAAAAACAGAGTCTGCAAATCTTGTGCAGGAAGAAGAATGGGCGCTTACTACTATCTGCAGTTTTGACCCATCTTCTCATGATCAGTGCATGTCTGCAATAGACTCAGATGTTTGGTACTTTGACAGTGGGGCGACCAAACATATTACCTCGCAGCGCAGTTTCTTCTCTTCACTCGAGCCTGCCCCTACAGGGAATACTGTCACATGCGCCAATAACTCCTCTTATCCTGTTATGGGAGTTGGTAAGATCATTCTGACTACTGCTGATGGTAGTTCTTTCACTTTGTCAGATGCTTTATTTGTGCCAGGGATCAAAAAGAACCTGTTATCAGTTTTTGCATTAGCCAAGATTGGCTTGGTTGTGAAATTCGTTGATGACAGGTGTACAGTCCATGATCTCTCAAATGCGATGTGATTATTGCTTCTGGCATTTTATGTCGTGGGCTGTATAAGCTCATAGACTATGAAAGATCTGTGAATGATTCGACATGTGCAGTTCATGATTCTCAGGCTATGTCAGATGCAAAGCTTTGGCATGCACGCTTTGGTCATCTGAATTTTGCTAGCTTGTTACGCCTGCAGAAATCTGAAATGGTGTCCTCTTTGCCCAAACTTGAGGCACCTGGAAAACATGTTTGTGAAGGCTGTATTTTGGGCAAAATGCAGCGTTATTCCTTTCCAAAAGATGGTTCAGTTCGGGCTATGCAGAAATTGCAGCTTGTACATAGTGATGTCTGTGGTCCTATGCAGACACCCTCTTTTGGAAATTACCTTTACTTCGTGACTTTCATTGATGATTTTTCCAGGCATGCATGGGTATATCCACTCAAAGCAAAGTCCGAAGTGTTCATGTGCTTCAAACAGTTTTTGGTTTTGGTTGAAAATCTGTCAGCATGTAAAATGGGCACCCTCCGTTCTGATCGAGGGGGGGAATATATGTCTTCAGATTTTAATGCATTTCTGGCTGAACGTGGGATAAAACACCAGTGTACAGTGCCGTATACACCTCAACAGAATGGAGTTGCTGAACGAAAGAACAGGTCACTCATGGAGATGGCGAGGTGCATGGTCAAAAGTCAGGCTTTACCACATAGTTTCTGGCTTGAGGCTGTCATGTGTGCAGCATATGTACTGAACAGGTGTCCCACCAAAGCGTTGCAGTCTATCACTCCATATAAGGCTTGGCATGACCGCAAGCCATCTGTTGCTCATCTGCGTGTTTTTGGTTGTTTGGCATATGCATTAGTGCCTGAACAACATCGCAGAAAATTGGATGATAAGGCAGTAAAATGTATTTTTGTTGGGTACAGTTCTGAAAGTAAAGGCTATCGTCTGTATCATCCACAAACTAAACGCATTCTGGTTAGCCGTGATGTTGTCTTTGTGGAAGATGCTATTCAGCCATTGCTTTCATGTACTAAGGAGACATCTGTTAGCTCCAAAGACATGTATGATACTTTGATGCCTCTTTTTACAGGTGGACAGGCTAGCGCTGGTCCCAATGAGGCAACTTCTCAGCCTTTGCAGGTTTCATATGATGATGCAGATCATTCCATTTCTGATGCAGATTTACATGATGCACTTGTTGATGAGAGAGCTGATATTGAACAGGCAAAAACTATGCCAAAATGGCTGGTGCAGACTTTGCGTGACAGCAAATTAGATGCACCTTTGTCATATCGTACTCGTTCAGGCTCTCATAGTACCTCCTTTGCATCAGATTGCTATGCTATGGCTGCATCTAGTCTCTGTGATGAGAATGAGCCTGTTTCTTTTGATGAAGCACAAAATTCAGAAAATTGGAAGGCTGCTATGCAATCTGAATATGATGTTATAATGAAGAATGGTACATGGTCTTTATGTGACTTGCCTCCTGGCAAGAAGGCCATTGGCACTAAGTGGGTATACAAGCTGAAGCGTAAACCTGATGGTACAGTTGACAGGTATAAGGCTAGGCTTGTTGCAAAGGGTTATGCACAGGAAAGAGGCATTGATTTTGATGAGACCTTTGCACCTACATGCCGTATGACTACTGTTCGGAGCATTTGTGCACTTGCAGCCCATCATGGTTGGAATGTACATCAGTTGGACATTAAAACAGCATTTCTGAATGGTGACTTGCATGAAGAAGTGTATGTTTTTCAGCCCCGTGGCTTTGTGCAGAAAGGGCATGAAAACCAGGTGTGCAGGTTAAAGAAGGCGTTATATGGTTTAAAGCAAGCACCACGTGCTTGGTATGAGAAAATACATGCCTATCTGATTGCACATGGTTTTGAGAACAGTCCAACTGAAAGCACCTTATATGTTAAGCGTACTAATGATGTGCTTCTGATCATTGTTGTCTATGTAGACGACATGCTGCTCACTGGTCCTCTTGAGAAGCATATTGCTGATTTCAAGGCTGATTTGCATGCCTCATTTGAGATGTCTGATTTGGGGCATTTGCATCACTATTTGGGCATTCAGTTTATGCAAGTTGATGGTGGAATGGCTTTGTGTCAAACAAAATATATTGACACATTATTGCAGCGTTTTGGCCTTGAAGACTGTAAGCCTATTGCCACTCCTATGGAGACAGGTTTACGATTGAGTCTTCATGATGCTGGAGATGCATTTGATGCTGTTCTCTATCAACAGGCTGTTGGATGCTTGATTTACTTATGCATTACTCGGCCAGATATTCAGTTTGCTGTCTCACAGATGAGCAGGTTTATGCATTGCCCAGGAGTCACGCATTGGAAAGCGGTTAAGCGCATCTTTCGCTACTTGAGTGGTACTCGGCTACTTGGGTTGTTTTATCCCAAGGGGGGATCACTACCGCCAGATTTGCATGCTTTTTCTGACTCAGATTGGGTTGGTTGCTATGACACTCGTGTGTCCACCAGTGGTTTTTGCTTCATGCTTGGTAGCTCATGTATATCTTGGTTGAGCAAGAAGCAGCCTACTGTGGCCACTTCCAGTTGTGAGGCTGAGTATAGGGCAGCTTTCACAGCGACTGTTGAGTGTGTGTGGCTCAGACGCCTTATGGCTGATTTGGGTGTTGGCCAGTCTTCTGCCACCACCATCTTCACTGACAGTCAGAGCGCATTGGCAGTTGCGAGGAACCCTGTGTTCCATGCTCGCACTAAGCACATTGAGGTGCATTATCACTATGTCAGGGAGAGGTTCTCTGCTGGGGAGATCAGCTTGGCATATGTGCCCACGCAGGAGAACATTGCAGACCTTTTCACGAAGGCTCTGCCTAGGGAGAAGTTTGAAGCTTTCCGCAAAGCTTTGGGCTTACTTCCTTTTGTGGAGTGATTTCCACATAGCTCGGCACTTCCTTATACATGAGTGCCAGCTCCTTGTTCACCGCATCACTCCCAAGGGGGATTTGTTGATATATTTAGGTAGTGATGTGTGTGAACACTCTAGGACCGCCGGGGCACTTTTTTCCCTCTTTAGGAGGTTTTTTTCCCCCGGCTTGTATATACGCCTATTGCCCTAATGGGCTACTTATCTTTGTACAGTCTCTAGTAATACATTCAGTCGTGTGTGTTGTGCTCCAAGCTTCTTCTTCTTCCTTGTGCTGTTCGCGTGCTTCCGCAGACGTCTAACTCCAACAATGAATGGTTGGCGGCAACACTCATTTCATCACTTTTACTTTTACAACTTACACCTTTACTGTCACTTTTGAATGCAAGCTGAGATCCTCATTTTGTGCCGCCCGTGATATTTGAATGTCCTTGAGAAGCACATCCTTCACCTAATTTTTGTAGTAGCTTTTGATCCTTCATATTAAGTGAGCGGTGTGGGAGGTGAGTTTTGGGGAGTTGAGAGAGATTATGGGGTTTGTGGAGGGGTGTGGAGTTGTGTGGAGTTGTGGGGTTTGTGGGGTTTGTGGGTTGGGTGGGAATAAGGGGTGAGTTATGGGGAGTTGTGGGGGTTTTTGGGGTGTGGACACAAATTGATCCAATATTTCAAAGTTATTATTGCACCATTGGCAAGTACTCATCGAGAGCTTTCCAACGATATACAACACTGTAGGGTTTGGATAAGAAATGACCCTCCAAATATCCATCCAAAGTTACATGAAAACTTTGTGGGAGCTCGTGGGAAATTGTGAGATTTGAGGGGGTGGTGTGAGGGGGTGGTGGTGGTGTGAGGGGGCGGGAGTGGTTTGAGGGGGTGGTGTGAGGGGGTGGTTTGAGGGGGTGGTGTGAGGGAGTGGTTTGAGGGGGTGGTGTGAGGGGGCGGGGGTGGTTTGAGGGGGTGGTGTGAGGGGGGTGGTGGTGGTGTGAGGGGGCGGGAGTGGTTTGAGGGGGTGGTGTGAGGGGGTGGTTTGAGGGGGTGGTGTGAGGGAGTGGTTTGAGGGGGTGGTGTGAGGGGGCGGGGGTGGTTTGAGGGGGTGGTTTGAGGGGGTGGTGTGAGGGGGTGGTTTGAGGGGGTGGTGTGAGGGGGTGGTTTGAGGGGGTGTGTGAGGGGGCAGGGGTGGTTTGAGGGGGTGGTGTGAGGGGGTGGTGGTGGTGTGAGGGGGCGGGGGTGGTTTGAGGGGGTGGTGTGAGGGGGTGGTGTGAGGGGGTGGTTTGAGGGGGTGGTGTGAGGGGGTGGTGTGAGGGAGTGGTTTGAGGGGGTGGTTTGAGGGGGTGTGTGAGGGGGCGGGGGTGGTTTGAGGGGGTGGTGTGAGGGGGTGGTTTGAGGGGGTGGTCTGAGGGGGTGGTTTGAAGGGGTGGTGTGAGGGGGTGGTTTGAGGGGGTGGTGTGAGGGGGTGGTTTGAGGGGGTGGTGTGAGGGGGGTGGTGGTGGTGTGAGGGGGCGGGAGTGGTTTGAGGGGGTGGTGTGAGGGGGTGGTTTGAGGGGGTGGTGTGAGGGAGTGGTTTGAGGGGGTGGGGGTGGTTTGAGGGGGTGGTGTGAGGGGGTGATGTGAGGGGGTGGTGGGAGGGGGTGGTGTGAGGGGGTGGTTTGAGGGGGTGGTGTGAGGGAGTGGTTTGAGGGGGTGGGGGTGGTTTGAGGGGGTGGTGTGAGGGGGTGGTGTGAGGGGGCGGGGGTGGTTTGAGGGGGTGGTGTGAGGGGGTGGTTTGAGGGGGTGGTGTGAGGGGGTGGTGTGAGGGGGTGGTGGTGGTGTGAGTGGGCGGGGGTGGTTTGAGGGGGTGGTGTGAGGGGGTGGTGTGAGGGGGTGGTGGTGGTGTGAGGGGTGGTTTGAGGGGGTGGTGTGAGGGGGTGGTGGTGGTGTGAGGGGGCGGGGGTGGTTTGAGGGAGTGGGTGGCGGGGGGAAGAGAGCGGGGATGGGCAGAGGGGGTGGGCAGCGGGAGTGGGTGGGGGGGAGAGAGAGAGAGGGAAATGCCGCGATACACTCTTCAATTGTTATGGTAAAACCTCTATACTCTACTTCAGTTGAGGATAAGGAAACTGCTGGTTTCTCCTTGGAACTCCATGAAACTAAATTTGAACCTACAAATGCTAAGTGGCAAGAGGTACTTTTTGTATCATGCTTGGATTCTACTTAATCTGCATCGGAATAGAGTTTCATGTCCAAATTCAAAGATTACGGATAGAATATACTTTCATTGATTGTACCCGTGAGGTACTTAAGTACTCTCTTGGCTGCATCCATGTGTGTTCTTCTAGGAAAGTGTATGAATTATCTTAGCACTCCTATACTATATGAGATGTCTCCGTTGTATGAATAGCATAGGTCAAGCTACCTACCAAGCTTTGATACTCATTAATGTCTTAAGTTTTCTCCCCTTTATAAACACTAATTTTATGACTCAACTTCAAAGGTGTATGTGCAAGTTTAGTGTTCTCCATTTTGAACTTAAGATAGAGATGCTAAATGTATCTCATGGTATTAGGATCTTAACTCACGTGCACACACAAAGGTTATGAATCTTGAAAATACACAGATAAAATAGATATGCAAGGAGATGAGACAAAATATAGTATTGGGTGCAATCTTCACCCATTCACTCTATTTTGACAGTCCACAGAGTGGATGTATTTATGAGATTTTTTATTATGTTGAAAATAGTGGTTACATGAGAGAAACTTCCAAAAAAAATGTGTGGAAGTAAAAGTTGGTCTCTTTTGTAGGTCCTCCCTCGCGCACAGCTAATGGTGCCAATGGTGACTTCGACGACTCCGATGACAAGGTATGATAAGGTCTATGGCTTGGTTGCCACCTTAGTTCTATGCCTTGGCCAAAGCCTTGAATGTATTAAGCTTTGAGTTAGAGAGGCACAAACATAATTATGAGCCTTTAGTGAACTTAGAATTAAGGAGGTTTAAACTTAAGTTTGAGTCTTCATTATTTAAGTAGGAGTAAGAGAGGTAAGAAATTAAGTTTGAGCCTCCACTCAACTTGGATTCAAACAGGTTCAAAATTAAATTTGAGCCTCTATTCAATTTAGATTCAAAGAGGCTTGAGCATAAGTTTGACCCTCTATATTCACCTTTGAGTAGGATAAAATTGAAACTAATGTAAGTTCTTAAATTTGAGACTCCTTTCAAATTTAAGTAAGATAGGCTCAATCTGAAGGTCGACATTATACTGAACTTGAAGTCAATGAGAGTTGAACTTAAGTTTGAGTGTCTACTCAAATTGGAGTCAAAGATGTTCAAACTTAAGTTTGAGTTTTTATTTAACATGGATTCAAAAAGACACAAAGTTAAGTTTGAGCCTCTATTCAATTTGGAGATAGAGAGACTTGAAATTAAATTTGAGGTTGTTGTTAGTTTGGAATCAAATAGGTTTGAACTTAAGATTGAGCCTTTTACAAAATTGGAGTCAGAGACGATCGAACTTAAGTTTGAGCCTCTATTAAGGTTGGAGTTAGAGAGGCCCAAAATTAAGTTTGAACTTCCATTCAACTTCGAGTTTTTTAAGCTTAGACTTAAATTTTGGCCTCTATTTAACCTGGAGCCAAATGCGCTCAAACTAAAACTTTAGCTTATATTGAAATTCGAGTAAGATAAGCTGAACGTAAAGGTGGAACCTCTATTGAACTTGAAGTAGGAGAGGCCTGAACTTAAATTTGACCCTATATTGAACTTGGAGTAAGAGAGTCTCAAACCTAAGTGTGAGTCTCTATTCAACCTTGAGCCAAATATACTAAACCTGAAGGTGGAGCATCTATTCAACTTGGAGCCAGAGAGGTTCAAACATACCATAATTCCATCCTCTAGACTTTTGAGTGGAAGAGATTCCAATGTAAGTTTGAGCTCCTATCTCTTAAAGAATAGAGGTAGGGGGAGGCTCCAACTTACCTCCCAAACTATTAGTATATGACCGAAACAAACTGAAGCTTAAAGATGATTGATGGATTGAAACTAAAGTCTAGGTTTTCACTATTTTGAGTTTGAGATGATCAAAGATAAGTTTGATCCTCTTGGAATCCAAGTTTAGTGGAGGCTCAAATTTAAGTTGAAGCTTAAAGTTGATTGATAGACTTCAGCTAAAGTTTGAGTTTTCATTCTTTTAAGTTCAAGATGATCAAACTTAAGCTCAATCCTCTTTGACTCGAAGTTCAATGAAGGCTCAAACTTAGATTCAGGTTTAACAAAAGGCTCAAAAATAAGTTCAAGCTTCTCATTATATGATTGAAACAATAATTAGAGAGCCTCCAACTTATGTTTGAACCTATATTCAATTTGGAGTTAGATATGTTCAAAGTTAAGTTTAGGCCTCTATTCAACCTGAGCTTCTATTCAACTTTAAGTAAGATAGGTTCAAATTTAAGGTGGAACCTCTATTTAACATCAATGTAGAGAGGGTCGAATTTTAGTTTAAGCCTCTTTTCAAGTTAGATTTAGAGAGGCTCAAACTTATCTGTGAGCTTATGTTCAACTTGGAATGAAACAAGATCAAACTTAAGTTTTTGATTAAGAGAGGCTTGATGTTAAGTTTGGACATACTTTCAATTTTGAGTGAGACAGGCTCAAACTTAAGTTTGAGCCCCGATTCAACTTGGAGTTAAAGAGTTTCTAACTAAATTCTGAGCTTTTTATTCAAATTTGAGTAAGCTCTGCTCAAATGCGTCATGGAACCTCTATTCAAATTGAAGTGAGTGAGGGTCAAAATTTAAGTTTGTGCATCTATTCGAATTGGATGCAAAAGGTTCGAGTTTAAAATTGATCCTTTTTTCAACTTTGAATCATAGAGGCTCAATTTTAAGTTTGAGACTCTATTCGTCTTGGATTCAGAGAGGATGGAACTTATGTTTGAGCATCTATCCAACTTGGACTCAGATAGGGTCAAACTTAAGTTTGAGCCTCTATTCCACTTGGAGTAAGAGAGGGGTCAAACTTAACTTTAAGCCTCCATTCAGCTTGGAGTCAGATTGGATCAAACTTAGGTTTGAGCCTCCATTCAACTTGGAGTCAGACACGCTCATACTAAAGTTTGAGCCTCTATTCAACTTTGAGTCAGAAACACTCAAACTTAAGTTTGAATCTCTATTCAAATTGGAGTCAAAGAGGCTTTCACTCAAATTTGAGCCTATATTCAACTTGGAATTAGCAAAGCTCAAGAAAAAATTTGAGTCTCTATTCAACTTGGAGTTACATAGACTCAAATTTAAGGTGGAGTCTCTATTCAACTTTGAGATAGAGAGGCTCAAAGTTAAGTTTGAGCACCTAGACTTTTGAGTGGAAGAGCATGTAATTTAATTTTGAGCTTGTACTTTTACTAAAGAAGAAATTGGGGGAGGCTCAAACTTAAGTTCGAAACTCTTATTATATGAGAAGTCCAGAATCAGACCAAAGTTTTATTTTTTTAGTCTTTTGAGTTCATGATGCACCAACCTAAGTTTTGTGGATAAATGTGACTCCAATATGTAGGGGAAGTTAGAGAACCTCTTTTAGAAACTATCCTATAAGAAACATGCTTAGTAAAACCTCATCTAGTCCCAATTCAAAGATTTGATGGCTCTGAAATTTTGTCCACACATAGTAGACACTCTTAGCTTTTTAACATGCTAAGGAACACTCCATTTGGGGTCCATGTGACTGGGGAAGGAACTATCTAAATATAGACTACTTGTCAAATAAGGTTAAGCAAAAAACTAAGGTTCATAACAAATGTTTCTAGTCACTACCTGAGAATCATGTAGCAAATATATTTGATATAAATAAAGTACAAACAATAAACTGTCCAACATGATATCATATGAATTAAATGGATAAATAGAGAGATATTACCTTCACAAGGTGGCTATGTATAGAAAGGTATGCAGCTAGAATACCTATGTACATTGTAGCACAATATTGAGAGCCCATCTGATATCCATTGGTGAGAGAATAACCAGCATATGCTTCTACACCATCTCCTTATCAGCTCCATGAATTTTCATTTTCAAATGAATTCTATATTAGAGATATGTGCATTGAAGTCTTTGTCTCTTCACCTACCCTTGCATCTTCTCGCACCTCTTGACCTTTCACTTCTTGTCCTTTGTCTTTCCATTGCCTTGGGTGCCTTTTGGTGCGCTAAATCACTCCATATGGATATGGCCATAACTTCTTTTAGTCTTCCATCTCTCTAAACATATTTTGGTATTTATCCAATCCATAAATAGCTTTTCCCTTTTTATTTTAACACTCCTCTAACGTTACGAGCATACTCTCTTTATTTTTAGGGCTTAGATTCCTTTTGATCTTATAGCAAGTACATAAATGATGAAGAGGTAATTAGTGAGAGGTGAGCATGTGTCAAAATGCACAATTGGAGCTTCGACAAGTACCATAAATTTCAACAAATTTGACCCTCTTTAACTCCAAGTTGAATGGAAGCTCAAATTTGGCTGAAAGTTTTGTGAGAGGCTCAAACTTAAGTTCAAGATTTTAGCATATAATTGAAATGCTAGTTGGAGAAGCTCAAACTTAAGTTTGAGGTTCTATTCAATTTTACATTAAACATGATCAAACTTAAGTTAGAGCCTTCAATCAAATTGGATTCAAAGAGGCTCAAACTTACATCTGAAACTCTACTCAGCTTGGAGTCGAAGAGAATCAAATTTAAGTTTAATCCTCTAATCAAGTTAGAGTCATAGAGGCTCGAAGTTAAGTTTGAGCTTCCATTCAACTTAGTGTGATTGAAACTTAAGTTTTAGCCTCCATTCAACTTGGAGTTAGAGAGGGGTGAGCTTAAGTTTGAACCTCTATTGAAGTTGCAATTGGAAAGGCTCGAACTTAAGTTTGAAACTCAATTCAACTTGGATTTGATGAGGCCAAAATTCAAATTTGAGCCTCTATTGAACCTGGAGTTAGAGATGCTCAAACCTAAGTTTAAGCCTCTATTCAACTTTGAGTAAGATAGATTCAAACTTAAGCTATAACCTCTGTTCAATTTGAAGTAAGAGAGTGTGGAACTTAAATTGAGCCTCTATTCAAGTTGGAGTGAGAGAGACCCAAACTTACGTTTGACCCTCCATTCAACTAAAAATCAAATAGGCTGAAATTTAACTTCTAGCCTCTATTTAAATTATATTCAAATAGGCTGAATGTTAAGTTTGAGCCTGTTCAACTTCGAGTAACATAGATTCGAATGTAAGGTGGAACTGCTATTGAACTTGAAGCAAGAGAGAGTTTAAATTAAATTTGAACCTTTATTCAAGTTGGTGTTAAGAAGCTTGGAACTTAACTTTGAACATTCATTCAACTTGGAATCAAGCTGGCTTAACCTTAAGTTTTGGAATTAGAAACGTTTGAACCTAAATTGGAACCTACATTTAACTTGGAGTCAGAGAGGCTCATACTAAAGTTTGAGCATCTATTTAACTTAGAGTTAGAGAGGCTCAAACTTAAGTTTGAGCTCTAATTTAACTTTGATTAAGATAGGCTCAAACTTAATGTGGAACCTTCATTCAACTTGAAGTCAATGAGGGTCAACCTTTGGTTTGAGAATCTAATCAAATTAGAGTCAAAGGGTTCGAACTTAAGTTTGAGCTTTTATTCCAATTGGATTCAAAGAGGCTCCACAAGCTCAAACTTAAGTTTACGCCTCTATTCAACTAGATTTTAGAGAGGCTCGAGCTTAAGATTGAGCCTTTATTTAACTTTGAGTAACTAACGATCGAACTTAAGGTGGACCTTTATTCAACTTCAAGTCAGTCAAAATTAAGTTTGAGCATCTATTCAAATTAGAGCCACAAGGTTTGAAACTAAATTTGAGCCTTTCAACTTATGTTTAAAGAGGCTCAAAGCTAAGTAAGAGGCTTGAAGTTAAGTAAGAGGCTTGAAGTTAAATTGGAGCCTCTATTCATTTTGCATTCATAAGCTGAGTTGCATTTATTGGACCAAATAATAGAAAAATATCGAATATGTTTGTTTTATTCGTGGTTATCCGAATAAACATCGAAAAAATGGAGACGGATTTTTTATCAAAATTCTTTCGATCAAAAAGCCTTTCGATTGAAATTGTTTTGATCGAAAAGCATTTCAATGGAAAGAACTTTCAATCAAAAAGCAAATTCTAGCAAAAAAATATATATTTATATATTCGATCTAAAATTTCATTCACACGTGCTTCATTGGTATTCTAGAGAGCTTTAATCCTGTAATTTCTATCATAGAGAGCTTCCTTCACCGTATCATTGAGGTATTGATTTAATTTTTATTTATTATTTATTTTATTGTTTTGTTCATTGTATCATGCATATTGTATGATTTGCATATGCATCTCTTACATATGCTGGATTTTTTATTTATATAATTTTTTTTGTGTCTTTTAATCATCAGTTGTATACATGTTCGACTCGCAAAAGCATTTCTTACTTGTTTACATCAATGAAAAACATTTAAAAATAAACCACTACTATGATTGTCTAACTCGTTACATCCATGCTTACTCTCACAGTAGTATAGGACACAACAACTCCTATTACAACTCTTGAAATATCTAGATTTCAATAGTTATCCCATTGATGAGAATGTGATTTACAAGTTCAAATATGCTTTAAAATTAGCTTTTGACAAAGATGTATAAAAAAGAGTAGGTGCACATGAACTACTTAGAGTATTCTCACATCTAACCCGATATGGTTTAAAGATATCCATGACGAATGGATTAAGACCATATTGAAAACGATATTTATTCATTTGAACTATCTAGATTAAATGATATAGATTCATTTGCATTAAGTGGAGTAAATGTTATGAATTCATTTGCATTCAGTGGAGTAAATCTTGTGGTATCATTGAGTCAAGTATATGAAATGAAGTGTAATCGTTTATAATATGTGAATTAAATGATGTGGATTTATTTGAATTATGTGGAGTAAATGAAGTGGTATCATTTGAGTTATGTGGATTCAATGTTGTGGATTCATTTAACATATATGAATTAAATATTATGGATTTATTTGAATTATGTGGACAAAATGAAGTGGTATCATTTGAGTTAAATGGATGAAATGAAGTGTAATCATTTGTATTAAGTGGAGTAAATATTGTGGTATCATTTGAGTTAAGTGGATGAAATGAAGTGTAATCATTTGTAATATATGGACTAAATGATGTGGATTTATTTGAATTATGTGGAGTAAATGAAGTGGTATCGTTTGAGTTATGTGGATTAAATGTTGTGGATTCATTTAACATATATGAATTAAAGATTGTGGATTCATTTGAATTATGTGGATTAAATGAAGTGGTATCATTTGAGTTAAATGGATGAAATGAAGTGTAATCATTTGTATTAAGTGGAGTATATGTTGTGGTATCATTTGAGTTAAGTGGATGAAATGAAGTGTAATCATTTACAATATATGGATTAAATGATGGGGATTTATTTGAATTATGTGGAGTAAATGAAGTGGCATCATTTGAGTTATGTGATTAAATGTTGTGGATTCCTTTAACATATGTGAATAAACTATTGTGGATTCATTTGAATTATGTGGAGTAAATGAAGTGGTATCATTTGAGTTAAGTGGATAAAATGAAGTGTAATCATTTGTAGTATGTGGATTAAATGAAGTGGTATCATTTGAATTATGTGGATTAAATGAAGTGGATCCAAGTTATTGAATGCATATGAGAAAAGCAAGTGAAAAATTTACAAATTTCTGTGGATGCATATGAGAGCAAATATGGAAGACTCTCAGAGGCATCATCATCATCTTTTGATTGTGAATGTTGATGAGTTATTGAATCAAGAAAACACTGAATAGGCAAGCATTTTTTGTAATCAAACACATGACTATTATAAAACCATCGATTTTGCAACTGAATATAATCATAGTATTCATTGTATATCATTTTCTTTATTATGAATATCATCATCTATGACAGGTACTATGTCATATATTTTTTCCATGTGTGAACCATCATTGTGATCTACATCTAAATCATGATCACACGATGAATCATTTGTTTAAATTTCATGGGTTTGAAATTCTCTAAAAGTTTGTTGTGCCCCTGTAGAAGCTATCTTGGTTGGAGCATGTAACAAATGCATATTACAAAATAGATATACAAAATCATTACTACTTGATACAGTTAAGCAATTTCTTCATTTTGAATGAAGAAATCATAGGCACTCCAATAATGTTCACAACTACCACTTGAAACTACTATTGAAAGCACTCTCATAGCTATATGTTGCTATTGAAAGCACTCTCATAGCTATATGTTGCAACTCCACTACTTCACCCCCATACTCTTTCAACCAAATAGGAGGTGGATGCTTTTGAATCCCTTCAATGTGCCATAAATCTCCAAAAGATCCTTCTCGATTTACATATGCTACTCTTTGTTGGAGTGCATCTCGACCAATTGTACGTGGAACTAATAACTGACATGCGGTTTTGAAGTATTTAATGACTTCTTTGTTTGACGCTTGAACATTCAGTTGAAATGTTGGATCCAAAACAAATGTTGTTCAATGCAGATGAGTATGCATTTGCATCCATCTCTTCTCTCCTAATGATACAATCTGTGTTTTCCCTTGTAATGACAATTGATTAAAGTATTTTACTTTTTGAATACTTTTGACATAATCCAATAAACTTTTCCAATCACAAATTTATCAGTATCAACCATTCATAAAAGTTCCACAAAAGATTTAGTGATACCAACAATTTTCTCAAGATTACGCCAAAACTTTTGTGATTATATTAGACACGTACACTTGGATGTTGTGACTGGATAAGAAGGATACTTCTTTAGCCAGGCCTCCCATCTTCGATCAACAATCATTTCTACAAGATCTGGCTTAACTTGCAATAATCCACTTGCACAATGTAGGCAGTTGCAAATCGTGTGGCACAAAAAATCTAAAGTGCTTTATTGGGAGATTTTGATCGAAAGAGCAAATATGAAAATTGATGCTCTCTAATAAATTTGACCGCATGATTGTAATAAGCTTTGCTTAATGAAAGATAATCTACCTATATCTTTCAATAGTAAATTTAATGTATGAGCTGCACATGGAACCCAAGTAATGCCTTCATACTTGTTTTGAATTGTAATTCCAATACTTTGAAAATTAGAGGCATTATCCCTTACTATCGCAGTCACATTCTTTGGACCACCCACGTGCAATATCGCATGTTCATATACCTTTACAAGAAAAGCTAAACTTTTATCTTTAAGAGAAGTATCAACAGCTTCTAAAAACATGTTTTCTTTTGGACATATAACCATAACATTAATCAATGGTTTTTTTTGACAACTTGTCCATCCATCCAAAGCTATTATGCATCCATACATGGGTACATAATCAAGTACTGTTTGCTTTAAAATAGCTTCAGTACTTTTTTTCACTTTATCTACATACTTTGTTCGCATTTTGTTATAAGCTGGCATGGTGAAACCTTTTCGTGCAGTTGACATCAAAGCATCTTTGAAAATGGGATTACGAATAACATTGACAAGAATCCCACATGCTAAGAATGCTTGAGTCCATTTAAGATGAAGCTTGAGACAATCTTGCTTTTCAAAAGCTACATGTATATATTTTGTGATTTATTATGGACAAAGCATGGTGACAGAGTATTAGATCCACCATTTTTACTACATTCACCAACTCCACTCTTTTTTGATACATTTGGAGAAAATGGAGTACATGTATCTTGGTTATTCTCAACAACTATTTGAGAGACTTGTGTGGAAATATCCTGATGATCCTTTGCTGTCACCAATGCATCTACTCATTCTTGCTCTACACTTGCTCTACTTCAAAAGTGTTGTGAAACTACTCATGCTTTTGAATCTTTTTTATGTGATACCTTGAGATTTACATTGATTTGCATAGCTTTCACAATGTACCCATCTATCACTATCTCGATTAGAGCATCCTACCACATTATTACCTGTACTAAAAAGATGCTCTCTTATTGGAGTTGCATTTCCTACATAATGATGCCCACAACATTTGCATTGTATTGTGGATACTGTTTTACCCTCTTGATGAACAATCACATATGACCATTCTTTTCCCTTTCCCATAGTGCTTGCAAATTGCTTTATGAAGACTATACCTACAAAAAAACCATATAAATCAATATTTAATAAGATATTTCGATCAATGTTGAGTCAAACAATTATGATAGGCTTTAATTCTCAATCATACACCCATATACAATTACACATACTATTGTGAAGTAAAATCATTGTTGAGTTAAACAATCACATTATATTTTAGTTCTCAATCATACACACATATACATTTACACTTACATATACTTACACATACTATTTTGAAATAGGAATCAATATTGAGTCAAACAATCACAATATATGTTAAATTCTTGATTTTCATTCACAATTATACACTCATATGCATACACATGCTCATATACACACATACATATACTATTATGAAGTAAGAATCAATGTTGAGTCAAACATAATCTACCTATATCTTTCAATAAAAAATTTAATGTACCACAATATATTTTAAATTCCTAATCATATGCAGATACAATTACACATACAATTGTGAATTAAGAATCAATGTTGTATCAAAAAATCACAATAGATTCTAAATTTCTAATCATAGGCACATACATTTACACAGACTATTGTAAACTGACAATCAATATTGAGTCAGACAATCACAATAGATTTTTCATTCATAATTATACACTCATATGTATACACATAGTCATACACACACCTACATATACTATTGAAGTAATCAATGTTGAGTCAAACATAATCTACCTATATCTTTCAATAATAAATTCAATGTATCACAATAGATTTTAAATTCCTAATCATATGCACATATGCTTACACATACTATTGTGAAGCAAGAATCAATGTTGTATCAGACAATCACAATAGATTCTAAATTGCTAATCATATGCACATACATTTACACATACTATTATGAAGTAAGAATCAATATTGAGTCAAACAATCACCATAGTTCAAATTATTTAATATTTATAGCAAAATATTATACATCTGTCTCTCTATCACACTTTAAGTTGGTAAAGAACAAAGTAGCTTTTTATGAAAAATGAGTAAGAATCAATCATAATAGATTTTAAATTCACATACATATACTATTGTGAAGTAAGAATCAATGTAACAATCACACTAGTTTGAATTATTTAATGTAGCACCAAATAATGCCTTTCTCAACGTGCACACTTGTTTTTCCTCTTTTTGCACAAAGCCATGGGGCTGAAACACATACTTTTGTTTATGCAAGTAATCATTCAGAAATGCAGTTTTAATGTCCAACTCATGTACATTCCAACCGTGATGAGCTACAGTGTACAAATGCTAAGAACAATATTCATTCAGCAAAAAGGAGCAAAGGTCTCATCAAGATCAATGCTTGGTTCTCAAACATAACCCTTTGCAACAAGCCTAGCCTTATCCTTGTCAAGGGTTCCATCAAGCCTACACTTCAACTTGTATACCCACTTAGTGCCAACAGCCTTCTTGCCATTAAATTACACCTTCTAAAAGAAATCTGCATACATTATAGGTATTCTTTATATGAAGAGCTTCACCTTCCACATGGTTAGTTACGTCCTCTCTAGAAAGTACAATGTATCTAATTTTATCAACTCCTTTAGGAATGGTTACAAGGTCAAATAACCACTTGTAATGAATACAAAGAGGGTAAATTGGATGCAAGGGGTTACTTTGCCTAACTAAAGAATGAACTTGACATCTGGCATAAGTGCTCACAAAAGTCTCAGACACTTACATATATACGTGGTCACTAGTAGGCTTCCATAATCTACTCACAAGTTGCATAAAATGCTTTGTGATCTACCCATAAGGTCTCATGCATTTCTCTCATGATCTTGATGTGAATACTCTTCCTACTCAATATATGTTATGGATTCTTCACCTTACCTTTTGCATGTTTTCATATAAGGCGATCCTTTATGAAGAATTTGTATGACTTTTTCTTGATATATTTAAACTTATTTGTGGAAAAGCATTAGGAAGGTTTCAGTGAACTTAGATAATTTCATATACCTTTTCATTCTCCATCATATTCTTTCTTGTGGAATTAATCATAAATGTACACTAGTGGATCATATCTCTTCATATTTATATCTCTTTCTATCTCATTATCATCAAAACTATCATCAACTTTTGCTCATGAAAGAATATTAGTAACAATATTTAATTTTCTAGATATTTTCACAAAACCTACATCAATAAACTTGCACATATGGAGTCCACACTAAGAATCACAATATTTGAAGAAGAACAATCAGCAATCATACATGTTAGAGGCAGAAAACCAATGTCTACAATAACATTACCTCCTATGAACTATTCTTTATCAGATCTCAGTACAAACACCAATCCCCATAATAATATCTTAATTTGTTGATAGTATCTCTAAGTTGCATGTAGTATCTTTGCACCAAAGTGAACTGCATATCTTTGCCCCTCATCATCACCATGACCTATGATCGAGCCTACACCAATAGGATTGGTATCCATAGTCAAAATTATAAGGTTCTAACACAAATAATCAACAAACTTCACATTCTGAGCTTGAATTAGTAGTTGCTTTAGTTTATGCATGTCTCTTGACAGTTTTTCTTTCCAAAGGACTTTCTTTTTGTTTCTCAATAATTCATGTAAAGGGTTCCCAACATAAGGGAATTGAGGAATCTAGATAACATAGAAGACAAAGGATCCTAAGAATTTCCTCACTTCACTTACATTATGATGCACCTTAGAAATTCTTCTAATGGTCTCAACTTTCTGCAACTATGGATTTCAACATAATTTCCACATAGATGTCCTACAATGAGAACCTCGTAGACTCCAAAAAAAAATTTCTCTCGCGAAAATGCTAGGCCTACCTCTTTGAATCTTTCAAACACCTTCTCACAATATGAGATATGATCGTAAGAAAACTTCCTATAATTAGAAGCACCTAAAGTATTCACTTTCACTCTTCTCGCATAGCCCTTTATTAGAATATGAACATTAAAAGGCATTTTACAGAAGGTATAAAGTCTTGTAGGACGAGATTCATGGCATTCATCATATAAACTACAAAATTCATCACTCCCTATAGAAAATTACACATATGTACAAAGCCTAGTGGATTTTTCATCCTATTGATATCTCTACTCTTAATAGCAAACTAAAACTGCTCATATCTTAAATATAGGTCACCCATTGATTAAATGGAATCACCATCAAATGCTTTAGCAAAGTCATACACTATACATCTTATTCTTATATTTCTAATTGTGAATTTGTTTGGAGGTTCCAAAACCTTGATGAAATGAAGTTTCCCATTGTTCTTTGATACTATGCACCATCTATTAAAATATGTTTCTCAAGATGGCTTCAATATTTGCATGGCTCTCTTTTTCTTTAACATTATCATCAACACAAGTAAATGAGCCTTAAGAACTTGTATAGGTCAAATATTCAATGGCATATGTGGCACTGTAAAGACGATCATGGTCTGAACTTGCTTCCAATTTCCACAACCTATCCCATGTGGAAAAAGACTGAATGCTTTCTCGTGTCTCTTGATAATATCTATAAACCATTCTCTTTCTTTTTCTTTCCAAGTCAGATAGAACCGCAATGTTGCATGCAATAGGATTTGAACATCCTCAATCTATGTAGAAAAAATGATCATCTTCTTTACCTTCTCTATGGCTTACATTCATAAGAAGCATTGAGTCTTGATGTGGTTGATCTTCTAAATAATTGTTAAAGTCCCTTCTATTATAGTCTCTATTGTTATTGTTGAAGTTATGTCGACCTCTACCTCTATTGCTACCATATCCACCTCTTCCACTTCATTTCTCAATCTTACCATTGAACCAGCAATTCCGTGGTTGGTGTTTTGTAGATGGAGAAAGGTTGAACATTTTGAACTTTGGATTTGTCATGCTTTGATCCCTTCTTCTTCTCTTTCCACTTTCTCTTGCTTGCAAAGTTGGCTTGGGAAGTCTCCTCTTAATCTTCTTCCTTCTTCTTGCCTTTTAGCTTCTTATCCTTCTTATCTCCATATAGAGCACTAGTAGAATTACCATGATAGGAATTACCTTCCTTTATGATATTTTTGCCTCCTGATTGAAGATTTGTCCAAGAAAGATGTTCAAGGCTGGAGTTTGCACATCCATGATGAAATCATCAGCTATGGTGAAAGATTTTCATTGCTTATCACTTCGAATCCCATTTTTATTTGCCTCATGATAGCCTCTTCTTCAATCATCTCTACAATGGATGCTAACTAATCCGCAACCTCCTTGACCTTAGTAACAAACTCTGTGATGGTTTCTTTAGGTATCATCTTCATTTGGTTGAACTCATTTCAAAGATGATTCTTTCTTGCTTTGGTACTAGTAGAAAAGAAGGTCTCTAAGGCATCCCAAGTCTCTTGAGATGTCTTGCATCCTCTAATATGTGGTAATGGAAAGTCAGGGATAGATTTTAGTATGTAGGACCTTGCTTGAGCATCCCTTGTGCACCAAAGTGTGAGCTTGTCCATCTCCGCTTATGTAGGTCCTCCTTTGGATCTTCAAATAGGCATAGATTCATCACTTGCTACAATTCCATAAAGATTCATACCTTGCAAATAGGCCTCCATTCTAATTTGCCAAGCTGCATAGTTAGGTCAATCAAGCTTCTCAATCATTGAGGGAAAGTTTTCACCCATCTTGGTCTAGCTCTTATACCACCAAAAGAATGTGCAGAAGCTTGTAGGAGGTGGAAAAGTAAGTTGCAAAATGATGAAGTTTGGTCTAGCCAATTGACATAAGACCAACCCTTGAGCTTACGAAGACTTAAATACACCTTATATGCATGCAATAAGTGCAATTAAAATCACTATTTACTTTGCAACATCAAGGAGAGATAGTCGATACAAAATAGATAGCTTTGCTCATTGACTAGCTCAAAAAACTTACTGTCTTTGGATGAGATAACGAACTTCAAATGCTCATAGCGACCAACATGATTACAATTAGAAAAATACTTTTGTGGGAATGATAAAAATAGGCTTGTGTGTATAGAATGTACAAGAGAACAAGAAATAAGAAAAATAAGCTTTTGGAATGAATGAAATACTCAACATTGGTACCTCCTATTTTTTAGGAATATGTGGAGATTGACCCCAAGAGAGAAACACTAAGATGTCTCCCAATCTACAAAACCAAATACTTTGAACATTTAAAGCCATAAGCTAGACACTAACAACTTTCCAAAAAGTCCTCTCGCATCCAAATTGGAGCTATGTAGAGAGAGCAGCTGCCTCTGTAATCTTACTATTGTTAAAGAAGATGATGAAGAAAAATGGAGCAAGACAATGATGGGCACAAGTGTATGTATATTGCTTCCATGTAATGTAAAAGTGATTTGAAGACTTTATATAGAGTCTTGAAGTGCTCTAACACTTCTACGAGTGGGTATTGAATTCAAATGAAGGCGATAAAGGGTGTTGGAGGGAATCAATTAACTTTCCTACAATCTAGGAAAAGTGAAGATCTAGTTTGATCTACTTTTAGGTGATTGATCGATTGGTTGCAACTCAACCACCACGAACTCATGAAATATTAGCTCTTTTTTTGTACTTTTACATGTGTAAATCCCTAGGCGTGCACAATGGTAAATGATCCATGAAAAATCTTTTAAAAAAATATAGTAAATGAGCATAAGTAAAAGAGCTCTCTATCGGATATTCTTTCAACGTAATCCAAGCAATAGCTTTTGATGTAGATCAAATCCACCTCAAGCATAGTGTAAGCTTGATGTTCCAAAAAATATTGTTTCTACCCAAAGGCCTTGTGAAAGATTTGGATGATGCAACATAGAAACAAATCTATCTTAAATAGTTCTATTCATCTTTTCAAGTACACCATTCTATACCGAGGTATGAGGAGTTGTCAACTGTCTATGAATTCATCTAGACTCAAAGAGAAGGCTGAGTGCATGTGAGGTATACTCACCCCCATTGTCTTAACATAAAGCCTTAAGCTTAGTTCCTTTTTCAATCTCAACTAAAGCATGCCAATTTTTGAAAGTATGGAATACCTCATCCTTTGCTTTGATAGGATATGCCCAGATGCTTCTAGAAAGTGAAAAAATAAACAAAACCACCTAATGACCTTGTGGGCATAGGACCACATACATTTGTATGAAGAAGATTTAAAGGTTGAATTGAAGATCCAATGTGCATCTTGTGCACATTCCTAGTTTTCTTTCCATATTGACAATGCTCACAAAATGAAAAATCAGAGAGAGATAACACTGGTAAATAGCCAGACAGGAAAGATTTTCCATTCCACTACGTGATATATGGCCCAAACAACCATGCCAAATTCAAGCCATATGTTGTTCAATAACAGCTAACATGTGTTCTTTCTATGATACAAATAAAGGATAAAGTGAGACACCTTTGCTTCATTTTGGAAAAATCATATTGCCCTTTGATATGCAAAAGTAATGAGCATAGAAGGACCCTTGTAACCAAGGTTATCAAGTTGACCAATTGATATCAAACTCTTTGACAATTGAGGTACATGGCATACATTATGTATAGTAAATTTTGAACCATCAATGAACTACACAACCACATCTCGAACCCCGACAATATCATAATGGTAGGGGTCACCAAGTCTCATGGTACCAAGAGAGTTCTTTGCATAACTAGAGAACCACTTTATGTATGGTGTCACATGGGAAGAAGCACCAAAATCTAGTAGCCATGTGTGGGAAAGAGAATCAGCCCTAAGAGCCTTAGTTGGCACAGTGCTAGCACGTTTCAACACATCAAGATCATAAAAAACAGCATTAATTTATTTAATCTTCACAGTCAAAATAGATTGTACAAGTAGTTGTTTAACATGCCCATCAACATTTTGTCCTTTACCTTTAGGAGTCTTTAATTCATAACAATCTTCCTTCATGTGTCCTTTCTTATGACAATAATGTGATTCAACATCCCTAGTCCTTGATTTAGTTCTACTCTAATTCCATTAACTATTCTTTTCATTGTTCTTCCTCCTGCCATGTTGCTAGTTCTTTTCTTGGTAAGAATCATGAACATTATATGCATCTTCTCTCTCATTTCCAACAATAGATTTTCTATGAATCACCTTACTCAAGAGTGCTCCACATATGTCATCATAAATTAGTTTACCACCACGTGCACTATTGCTAAGAGCTATGCAAAACATATCCCATGATGATCGCAAGGTGTATAACAACAAGACTCCTTTCATTTAATTATCCATATCCATTCTTGGAGCCTATAACTAGGAGAATATAGCAACAAACTTATTTAGATGAGCATCAACACTATCTCTGTCCTTCATGCGAAGGTCATATAACTTTCGCATGAGATACACTTTATTTGATGCCATCTCTTTTTCATATGTATTGCATAACTTATTCAAAAGCTCCTGTACACTTTCACAGTCTAATACTATAAAGTTAAGATTTTCTGCCATGTCTAATCCAATGGTAGACCTGACCATTTCATCTTAGTCATCCCAGTCATCCATGTGAGTAGGATTCTTTGAGATTCCATTTACTTGCTTCCATTGCCTCCTCTGAATCAACACATCTTTAATCTGATGCTTCTAGAGAGCAAAATTTGTGCCATCAAATGTTTTGATCTTAAAATGGTCTTTATCTTTCAAGTTATAGCTCCTCCTCATAACATTTGCAATAGACCCTGATTCACCAAACATGCCTAAGACCTATGATGTCATGATGGTAGAGAATTGAATAGAATGATAATGGAGCAAGAAGAGTCAAAACACCACTGAGCCTCAAAGAAGGATAACCAAGTATCACATTTTGGGAGAGAACTCAGCAGTCTTCCCAAAACAATGAATCCATGGACATTAATGACCAACTAAATATGCGAATAAGTGTGCTCATACTAATAAGTGTATCAGGGAGTAAATTGACCACTATGTAGTTTAGAAAACCAAAAAATCTAGAAAAAATATGCTACAGTATCCTCTACAAAAGGAGCATATGAGCTGTGTCAAAATATCATAAAAGTGCAACTTTAATCACATGTTTATGCATAGTGAATCATTGATCCCACTGCATATAATCAATTACCTGAAAGAAGCAAACTAGGCTTATTAAGAACCTATGAGAAAATATCATACGTCTCATATGGGGAGGCTAGGTAAGTCTTTCATATACATCACCGAAGAGACCTTGACATCTCCATGTCTCAAAGTTAAGAAAACCTCACCATGATCCTTTAAAAATAAAAGCCTTTATGCAAAAATGTAACAGCTATATCAATGACAAAATGGGCGTACATAAGCAATATCCACAAAAGTGTACATAGTGTGTATCTGCTCAATATATGCAATAAAATGGCATTGAAAGGCTGAATTCACTGCCTAGAAACTAGCCAAAAACACCTAGAAGTGTCTATCAACTCTATTCCAAAAAGTTGAACAGAACTGCCTGGACAAATTCTTCTAAACCTGTAGCAGACTTTGTGACGCTTATACTCGCAAACCGAAATTGGTATACACCTTTGGCACAAAAAGAAAAAATAGCTTGCACAAGCACTACGATAGTGCATTCGGAGGTCCAAATGAGCTCAAATCACGATGCTAAGACTGATCTTAGAAACATGCTAAGTATGCTCAACAAAATTCCTGCGATTCAGAGACTACAACTAAAGAGGTGGCAATGACTCCCTAGATAAAGTGGTGACCTACTCTGATACCAATTGTTGTAGTTAGACATGTGTGGAAGCATGTGAACAAGACAAGGAAGCAGAAGAAGCTTTAAGCACAACACACAATATTGAATGCATTACCACTAGAATGTAGGAAGATAAGTAGCCCATTAGGGCAATAGGCATATGTACAAGTCGGGGGAAAACCACCTCCTCAAGAGGGAAAAAGAGTGCCCCGACGGTCCTACTGTGTTCACACACACCATTACGTAAATATATCAACAAGCCTTTCGCAACTAGTCTAGCTTTGTGGTGATCAATGCTACCATCCAAATTTCTTTTCATCTTCTAAACCCACTTAGTACCAATGTTGTTCTTACCCTTTGGCAATTCACATAAGTACCAATTATGATTTTTGTGGATAGAATCCAAGTGTAATTGCATTGCGCTCATCCAATTTAAATGATCACATGCATCCTCAAAAGTGAGTGGCCCCTCACTACATGTGGTTGCAATAAAAGATACTTGCAAAAAGTCACTTGATGCATGGTAAGAGCCTCATCTTGTTCTACCAAGTAAAGAAGGACTCAAACAGCTATCCTATAATTTGTTTTGCAACTATTTTGGCATAGATTGTGAATCCTTGATAGACATGCATTCCTCATGTAATGCACTATAAACTATACATCAACTTTCGGTCATCTTTGGATATAAATTTTCAACAATATTTCTTTCAGCCACCTTTGGCTAGAATTTCTTAGCCATATGTGGCTGAATAATTTCAGCTCTTTGAACCTCACTTGAATGGATTACATGGCCATAGTCAAGCATATCAACTCTAGTGTTGCTCAATCCATAATTTCATACACATGTATACCAAACCCAAATTGATGAGGCCACCAGGCAATTGTACATAGTATTAAAAGAAGTTAACCATATCTTTAGATACGAATATGTTCATATGTGCTCATCATTAAATACATAAGCACAGGCTTCTTCCAGAAGATTAAAGTGCAATTAGAGTCTTTGATTCTTCAACCAAAAACTTGATGTAGAGAGAGAAGAAAATAGTCGTATGCTATGCTCCAAAAGCATGTGCAAAGCTTCATAAATAAATTGTTTTCAAAGGAAAATCCATTACAATATAGCAATAAACTATGTTCTAAGAGCATTTCAAAACTTCCCAATCATATATATAGATATCCGTGCTTGATTCTATAAAGACGATATCTACAATGAGTTTCCTTGGGTGCAATCTTCCTTAGCAAATATCTATTTGCTTCACTTTGTAGTCCATCTTTGTTTCCTCTAGGAGTAACCAATGTCCGATCTCTCAAATCTATGTTCTTAGTTGTTCATCCCATCTCCTTCACCTAGCTATATAATGCACCATTTTTTGCTTAAAAAACAACCTTCACTAAAGCTTTAACTAAGTTT
This sequence comes from Ceratopteris richardii, assembly GCA_020310875.1. Lineage (NCBI taxonomy): Eukaryota > Viridiplantae > Streptophyta > Polypodiopsida > Polypodiales > Pteridaceae > Ceratopteris > Ceratopteris richardii. Next base: position 136,001,980 of record CM035430.1, on the reverse strand, counting down.
ATCAAGGGAGATCTCTTCAGGAAATTTGGTGCACCTTGTCCAAAAACAGATTTTATTAAAGCTTTTAAATTGATTCTAGCTCATTGTTTGCCCATGGGAATTGATCCCATGATCTGATAGATAGGAGAAAAATATTGTATCTATAGTTCCACATTCATTTCTAACAAAGAATCGGATCATGAATTAATTTTCAATCATCTCATCACTTAGTTTGGGAAGTGACTAATCTAATGGCTGCAATTTGTTGTCTACATTCTTGTATTTAGTACGTATTAGGCTCAAAACGATCAATTTAATGATCCTCATACATCCAATTTTGTAAAATTGCACACATTTCCAAGGATGGTAATGGGACCACTTTCAAAATTTCTTGTACATTAGTCATGAGGGTTTCTATTTCGAAAATCACATGAATACATGAAACATACTTAAATACTCCACATAACATTTCATCTTCATCATTTAAACCATCATTTTTTAGTTGTTTTTCTTGGTTTCCCAGTTTTTGTTTCTTTTTGTTTGTATTAGTTGACTATAAACAAAAGAAATTTGAAGAAAAGAAAAAACAAAAGAAATTTTATTTGGGAACAAAAGAATAAATAAATATGAGAAATAAACGATATAGGTCCCACTATTTACCTGCATCATAGTGGAACTTATTCAAAATCTTGTTCTATGTGCATGAGAAGATACTTCCTAAATATTTTCCAAGTTAACATAGGTAGTCATGAACTACACTAAGTTTAACCCATATCCATCCAAAAAATGCATGCAAGAGCACTACGATCATCCGAATCTAGTTTCCATGCATTGTTCATAAATAAATAGTTTTCCTAAAATAATGGGGTATGAGAAATCTTCATGAACAAAGAAGTGATGATCTTCCTCCAAGTTTCCAATACAAAGAGACAGATTAGTGCAAGCTCTTAGAAGATGACCTTCTTCATAAAGTTCCCTTGAGTCTACATTGATCTCTGAACCAAAATCTATCAAGCAAATATTTGGTTTAGGACTGTTCCCAATTTTGACAATTGTCCCTGTGATTCCCCTTGCCCAATGCTTTGGAGTAAAGTTTCTTTTAGGGTTTCTATTGTGTGTTTCTATATTCCCAACCATAGGGCCTGAATAGTTTCTTCTTCCAAAATTATCACCCAGCTCATGTTTGTTCACTTTTATAGTGGTTATTTTTGGTTCATCCATCTCTATGTCTACCTCTCTATTTTCAATGCGCCTTCACTTTATAATTTAATTTCTTTACCTTATAGATATTTCAATCTAGCAATTTTGGTAAATGAAGTTTCCGTGTTTTGAACGAGATAATCAACTTTAGATTCAAGTTAAGCCATTGTTGGATCTTCTCTAGTTTGATTTAATTGCTCAATTTCAAATCTAGGCACCTCATGTTTAGGTAATCCATCCCTAGCTCTTATGCGATTGAAATGACTTTCCTACCATTATGCTAGGTGATGAGCCTTAGCCTTTACTATCTCCTAGTTAGTAGTTAGACCCTTCGCCTTGTCTATATTTTGTAATCTAGGCTCTAAATCTTTTCATTGGGACTCATCTAGCATATCTAGAAATATTTTCCGTCTATCACATTATGAAGTTTTCCTATATACTTGCAATAATTGGTTTGACTTCAAATTCAGTCAAGCATTGCGTGATATGTGTATCACTTAAGAAGGAATCAATCCATGTTAAAAATGTAACCCTATTGTGTTTACTATAGTCCTCATAGGGGAAATCAACTAAGACTTTCTTCTTAAAAATTTCCCATATTAAGTTATGAGAAACTCTAAGTTGAACTTTCTCACATGTAAAGCCATTAGATATCCTCATGAATGTCTTTTTTTTTTGCTAGCTGCTGGCAACCTATGTTGACTAACTAGTTGAACAAAACCTAAAAAAATTAGGATGTTTCATTTAGTCCATTGAATTGACCCCTATAGACCATAATGAAGTCCATAGCCGTCGATACCCATTATTCTTTAAAATTAAATTACATATTGTTAATCCTAGATGCAATGGAAAGAAGGGACCTATAATAATGTAAATCACAAGGAATACCTTCAATCGATATCTCTTCTTCACTTGACTCGTAGAATCACCTAAGACTCCTAAGAATTGTGCAACTCTTGAGACTCATAGAATAGATGTGGAACAATTTCTATCAACTCCAAATGTCATGGAGGAATTGAGTTGGGTGGAGGAACTCTAACTGCTAGTATTCCAAATGCGAATGCACTCAAGATGTTTCAAGCAATGTTAGGTGAGTTGTGTTTACACTTTGTCAGCAAAACTCTAGCAATCCGGAGCAAAATATGAGTGATAAAAGATTTATGAACTTCAACTTCATGTGGTAATAGGATAGATAGATTTTGTTGCGCTTGAAAGAAAAGAATGTTTTTAGTGATAGCATCATTACTTGAATTCATGTGGACATCCATTCTAACAATGAATTAATAAAAAAAACTATGCCAATTAATACTAATATCAAGAATGAAAATCAATTTCAAATAGTTTCAATCTCAATGATTAGAAATCAATGGAGATATATTCTTTCTTAATATAACCTGATATCAAAATTATGTGAATAAAAAAAACATGCACTTTCTTATTTGAAGCTACATAAGCTGATAATGAAGAACAAATTTATATTACTACCAGTTATTGATAAACTTAAACAAAAGATATGATGTAAATAAGATAATGTTTTAACACTATTATTTCAAATAGATATTCTACTATATTCATGAGGTTCTCTATGTTATAGGTTTTGAAAAGGTGTTATTGCAATTTATAATTTATACTATAAATACAACAAAGAGTTCAAACTAATAAAGCATCATGAGTCGTGGCACAAGATGATACATTTGAAAATAGATACACTTATTCAATAGTGCTACTTGAAATTCTTAGCAAGAAAAGCACATTAAGGAGATGGCATAAGCTTTGATATCTCAAGTGTCAGTGAATTAAAAAAACCAAAACGTTTTTGGATCTCATAGTCCACACACCTCTTGAATATAACGTTCTATAAGATTAACTCAAGGCTTGCCTAAGTCACACTTTGACACACATGTATACTTAACACGTGTTGTACTTGGAGACTTTAGTGTCCTAAAAATGAGACATTATTTGATGAATCTTCTAGATACTAAAGGAATCCATTTATAATTGTATCTATGGAAAATGTGAGCACAATGGTTGAATAACTCTAGAAAATATAGTTTTCATTAAAGGTAGACATTATTAAGATTATTCACTAGTTTTATGATATTAATTTTTGTATTGGCACACAAAATACAATGATATCAATTTGTGAGAAGTGGAGAATGACATGCCTAGGAATCACCTCCTAACCTATTTATAGCCCTTGCCTAGGTCACCATCTAGAGTTCTCTCTAAGGTCCCTCTACTCATCTGGCCATCATGAGTAGGTACCTCATATGAACTCTGTTGCTTTTGGTCTTGGCTATCCCGTGAGCAAGGAACTTTTTGTTCCTCCAAGCATGTACATCTCTAGAATATAACACTCTCTCCCCCTTCTAAAGATCATTGTCTTCAATGATATAGAAGGAGCTATTTACCTGGGAATCAAAATCTATGAATCCAGATAATAAGAGTAGAGTGTGCTAGGTTTCTGAAATACTAGATGCTCAAAACATAGACAACTAGTATCTATGCTTCGTATCTAGCATTTTCACCAATAAATAGTAGTCCTTGACTTGGGCATATTGTAGGAATCCCTCTGAGGCCCAATGACTCAATATGTGCATGGCATAATTACTCTGAATTTCCTCAGACTCCCTATGCCTACACATTGAACAATAACTTGTGACGGCTTTTCACCTATGGAGACCTCGGAAACTTGCTCTTGTCTCCTTGAAATACCCACTAACATCTTTTTATATGATATAATCATGCAAAAACACGTATTCCACTAGAGTAACAAAAAAAAATGCTCATCCAAAACAATAGGACAATGATCCAATCTCTATGGGAAAAATACTAAGAATAAATGGAAATCTTTTCCAAATAGTGCTTTATCTCTAAGCCCAAGTAAATCCGCTTGATTTACTCAATGCAATGAAATGAAACTCAAGAAAGTCTCACGATGATCCAAACTATAAATCCAAGATGAAAATCTATCAATGACTCTTATTATGGATCAAAATCGTAATCTATCATATTTAATAATCCTAAGTATGGATCAAAATCTCTCCCATACAAAGTAAATCCCAATCCACTCTGTGGAAATAAGTCCATGATGCCAAGTGAAGATGTGCTAAGAAAGTATAACTAGTGGAACTACTAGTGCCTTCTCACTAATAACATGCAAGATGGATGAAACTTGCTTTATATCTAACCACTATCTCATCATACCTATGATCAAATCATTCCTAACTATGAATGAGGTGTCTCTAGTAAACTACTATAATAACCTAGCACTGCTAGATATAATGAGGACCATAATGCAAGTCCACTCAATACCCTGAAAAATGGTAAGTAGATGTGAGCACATTCATAGCCCACTAGGCTAAGCATCTATCTTGCCTCATATACACTATGTATGAACCATGGCCTATTCTCAGGCATATCAAATAAAGTAGTACGTACTCTATGACGTTCTTCTTAATGTATTTGCTTATCCATAGTTCTTATATGCAAAGCTTGCCTTTCGCTTCTAGATTACTTGTCTGCGGACTTGCCTTGTTTGCGATCATATACAGTGTGACTGCCTCAACTGCCCCTCTGTTGTCTAATAATAACAAGATCATATGAATGAACTCCAAATCATATACAAAATACAATCTCAAAAACTTCTCTCCATACCATCTGTCCTACATCGAGGTAGAATACAAAGTTTGATGTCCCATACCACCAAACTTTATACATCACATAGATGCATGTATGAGATTAAAGTCGAACACTTCTCTCAAATATACAAGAATAGATCGGTGAGTACTCACAACCGTAAATAAAAATAATAAAATCATGAAGTGTTTCCTTCCCTCTATGGAAAGAACAGAGTCATTCATATGACTCTATCACTCACAACTATCTCGAACATCAACTCATCTTGAGTTGAGAAATGAGAAAGTATATAATAAATCAACTCAACTAGAGTTGTGAAGGATGCCACTTGCATCAAATATCAACTCATGCAACTTGAATAAAATATTAAATCAGAAAAAATTGGAATTTATACAACTTGTATGAATCCAATTATATGAAATGAGAACAACTAGCAAACTTTTCATGTTCCATGCTCTCATGGCACTATATATATTTTTAAAAATTTTGATAGAGTCTCCTCTATCCTACTAAGAATGGTCACCATAATCCAGTGATCAATAAAATCATATCTAGGGGCATGGCTAGCCCATGGTGATCACACGATATCAAAAAGTATCATCAAAGCCTGTGGAAAATCTTTTCCTTTCAACAACATCTCCTACATAAACAATTTCCAACAATAGAAGCTTAAGGCTTAATTATAGTTAATTTATACTCATGAAAAATTTATGAAATTTTCTAGCCTTAGCTTTTTTCAAGCTTTTAGTAGCCTTAAAAATCACTTGATTTGGATTTTTTCTTGGTGTTTTACAACCATTTCATTGGAAAGGGTTGAAAACTTGACGACCAACTTTCAAGACATACAAGTTCATCTTCTTGAAGCCCTTAGACTAACCAAACAAACTCAACATTTCATTTTCTTTGTGCCCAAATCTGATTAATTTATCTAGTTTGGCTTCACGAAATGTCAACTTAAAATTCAATCAAATACATATTCAAATGTATGATTCTATCTCTGATACACTTGTGCTTAGGTGAGCCTAAAAACAATGCTCCTGCACTTTTAGAATATCTTCTAATTATGAAGATAAATTCCAAAACCTTTGAATTTTGGGTATATCATAGGACTATCATAAGAGGAGGATCACAAAGAAAATGTTTTTTTTTATTCGAGCTCCCAATATGAAAGTATAATGTGTTCATCAAACACATGTACCACTCTTTGGCAAATCCTTGATAGAGATTGTTATGAGAATAATAGGTGATTTGACCTAACAATTGATGTCCAATTTCTTCCAAATTTTAATGGAATATAGATTCTACTATCTACTTTTAGTAACATAAATTTCATAGTATTTGGATATTTTAAGCTTTTAGAATGACCATTAAATTATTGAGCCTCTATACCTGTAATATTTAAATAATTTGCAAAGGCTAATTTTTACTCTTTTCCTTATATCTCCTAAACAGAGACACACTTCTTCTTGATATTGTGTACACACCATCTGGAGTAAATGGGCTAAGAGAACAAATCGCCTCTAGGTGACATGGACTCTAGTCATTTCATAAATTCCAAAGGCTACTTTTTCATGTGCAGAGATCTTTTGACCCATCAAATGATCTTCAAAACCCATGCAAATTTTTATCAGCTAGGTGCATTTGTTAATCTTTCATATCCAACAGAAAACATGCAATTTCTACAAATTAATAGAAATCCCCTTTATAACACGCCTATGTCACTTGTTTCAAGTAGAACTTATTCGCACTTCTAGTGCATTGGTCATTTGACCTTTGTAAAAGTATCCAAACTACTTGAAAATTGGTCAACTTACTGAAAACTTCTCTGAGATACTTGCTCTCCAAATTTCACTAAATTTGGGCATTCGCTCAAAGAGTAGCATCCAAATCTCTATGAGGTTGCACCCTCACTAACTACAACTTTTTGTTTTTGAATCTAATAAATGATGAGACATATTAATCCTTATGATTATATATACTCATTCATTCTCTTAGATTAATTATGATATGGAGACATACCCATGCATATAATTATTGCCAAGATCAATGCAAACCAATAAATAATGCAAATCATCTCGTAGATTCTTCACAGTATTCACTTTTCAATGAAAGTGAATATGTATGGATGTGATTTTGATAATTGTGCTTCTTGCAAATTCATTAACCTCATCACAATCAATTACATACAAGAATTTAATACTTGTATGGATGATCATAACCATATCATTCTTGGATAAAGTTCTATGTCAAGTACATAGATTCACATGAAGAATAATTTATGTGCTGATCATGAGTTACTAGATGAAAACACATCTTAGTTGTTCTTGATAGATAGACCTTGTCATTTACTCTCCAAAAGGCACAATTAACCTATGAATGATACCTCTATCACATACATCATGTGCACCATAAGTCATCGTGGTGAAACGTAAAAATGATCTTCTATAGATAGAAAATGCATCATGCATTTCACCTTTCTAGAAATGATATCATTTGTGTATGCATGCATCCACTAATGCATATTCATCTCTACTTCAATTACTTTATATGCAATTAGTCATGTTGCACACATAATACTTCCTCTCTCTTACCTTACAACACAACATCACACTAGTTCTCACATGGTATATAATGCTATATGGCTACAAACATTTTGGCAGTACTTCCCCATGAAAATGAAGCCTGAAAAAAATAATAATAACCATGATACAATGATAGACATCATCCTAGTGGTAAGCAAACCACTTTCTTATCTCCAAAAACATGCAAATAAAATATTTTTCCAATATGTGTTGTTGGGCACTCCACGCCTCGATAACAACATTTTTTTCCCTACTCAAATACCTACAAAATGGTCTTAAAACACACAACAACAACTTTTGCATGCTTTTATGAATCAACATAAGTTAGTGTAAAGTCATGTGCATAGATGAATTCATATCAAACTAACTTTCATGCACATTCCATAACATTGGAAGAGAATACAATGAAAAATTATAAACTTTGATGCAAAAATTATTCAAATGAATATATTTGAAAGAAAAAATATAATGCAAAGGTATGAAAATCAACTCATTCCTATCCGAAATGATTCAAAATATTTTAGGAACTCCTAATTATCATAGTTGTGTGCTCAAGTAATTCAAAAAGAGTTTCTCGCTAGTCAACAGCCATAAAAAAGCTTGTGCACAGAGGGCTTGCAATTGTCAAAATATGGCATTAAATGACATAATCTAAATACTTTGATTCCACTCAATTGCAAAAAAGGATGTCTTTATCATAAAGTACTGATTCTAAATATTATAAAAAGTGGCTTCTCTGTTCATCCGTAGTGAACTAATCAAAAGATGATGATGAATTTGACAATGTTCCATATCCATTCCCATATGCATCAAAGATATATTTGTAAAAGTTTCATTTTGTTTTCTAAATAACAAAATCTTTTTTGTTCATCATCAATTGTTTGCATTCCAATGATAACTAGATGTACTTGGATTGATATTAGATTGAAACATATGTGGGATTCATGGTCACCAAGGTGTACTCTTAATGGTGTGGTTTCCATGGTTATATTCCCAAATGCTAGCGGTTGACCATCTACTACTTTAGCTACTATTGGTTTGTTCTTCTAAGGTACAAGAATTCCATGTTCCTTAACCAATCCTTCATCGATGAAACATGAGGAGGCTCCTGAATCTACTAGGGATATAAGGGAAAGGATCTTCTTGGACATGATTAACTTGACAGGTGCAAGATATGTTTGTATGGGTGTAGCTGGAATTATGAGACCCTTTCTTATATCATGGTCCGATTGTACGGTCTCTTTTACAACTAGATTTCCTTGTTTCCCTGCTCTACAAGGGTGGTTGCAACTTTGGGATTCGTTCTCTTGTTAGGATAATTATCTATAATATGGCCAGGGTCTCCACAATACAGGAATGACTTGTTATCCCTTCCTCTCTTTTTCTCTTGTGGTGTTAGGGGCTGGAACCTAGTTATAACTACCTGCATAGATTTGGGCATAGAGCCATCTCTAGGAGTGGGTTGGAAGGGTCTATTTTTTTTCTTGTTTCCTTTCAAAAAGGTGGTTATCACATTGAATAGCTTGGTTCACGTATTCATTCAATGTCTTAACCTTTGGCATCTTGAGTTCAAGGTCCTTTACATCATCTTTTAAACCCCATCTAAATTGTCTTATGAAATAATCTTTCTACCAAGTTAGGTCACATATCAACTGTCTAAATTTTGATGCATAGTTAGAGGTAGGGTAGTTACCTTGTAGCTTTTGGAGTTTTGCTTCTGCCACTTGAATTGTGTCTCCATCTCCAAATGTGGCGCTGAGTTCTCAAAGAAACTCCTCATATTCATCAAGCATGGCCATATCCTTCTCCAAGATTGGGGCAAACCATGATAATGCTTGACCATAGAGCAAGGTTCAGATAAAATTGACCTTCGATGCATCATCACGGTATCTATCAAGCTACATACGGATGTACAATTTGACTTGTTGTAGGAACCCTCGGAACTTTGTGCGATTACCATTGAACCTTTTTGGCATGCTAATTTTAGGTTCCTTAATGGAAGATGACCTAGGACGTTCATTCACTTGAATGCTTCCTTGTTTCGCTTGAAGATTCCCGACTTGTTCTTGTAGTTCCTAGATGAGCATGCCTACATGCACTAGATGTTCCATCTCGACTTGTGTCTTTCTATGAGTTAGGTCCTTGATTTCTTGTTGAAGACTTTGAAGTGATACCACAATCTATTCATAAGCATTCTCCATGATGCCTAGTCTTGAATAGAAGCTAGTCTTGCCAAAATATCAAGGTAGCACTAGATTGTGCTCTCTAATTATAGTAGACAAGATTTCGAAAATATTCTTTTCATTACAAGACTACCCACATAAGGAAAATAGTACAAGAATATGTAGCTGATATAAGAAGTACCACAACCCGGGACTGGTAGGTATAGATAACTCAGCTAGAGATGATATAGGAGATCCCAAAACCTAGGATCTAAAGTATGGAGCAAGATCTCTCGATTACAAGAACTACCTTCTTGGACTAGATACAAGAAAGAACTCAACAAGATCTCCTACTACAATATTACAATAGGAAAAGGCTAGGTGTCCATGATACAATACTAGACAAGACTAGAACAAGAAACAAGACTAGAACTCAACTCAAAATTGAAAGTACTTACTGGGTGATGAGCTCTCCTTGAGCTCCCAAGACTCGCATTGGCAAGATTGAGTATGTATCTGGCGAGGGCCTCCTTATATAGGATTTCAAGGGTAGTTCCCAAGGGCAGTTGTGAGCTGATGATGTCACGAATGATGTTAACAATCCGAACAGGACCTTCAAATCTTAGAATTTAGCAAATAGACAGTCGATCTTAGAGTTTCGGCACATTCTAGATGCAATGGAAGCATTGGGTTCTCGTTATTCTGAACCAATCATGAGATATAGGATTCACATGGAAGCTGAGGTTTAGGATGGTTTCCTTTGTCTATGACACAAACTTCCACTCATACCAATTTATTTTTGTTGCCAGGTGTGAAAATATAACAAATAAACTATGAGATAAAATTATAATCTTGAATGTAATTAAACTATTAACCACTAGGCCAATTCACAAAACCAATAATAGAAAAAACAAGACTTATAAATCAAATGATAGATATTTAAATACATCTTTAAGCCAAGATATAAATAGATAGATAAATGAATAGATAGATAGGTGGATAGATAGATAGCTAAATATGTGCATGGATAAATAGATGAATATATATAGAAAGATATATAGATAGATCAAAATATGGATAAATAATTTTATAGATAGGGTGGGGAAGATGGTTCGATACAATCCAAAGATGAGCTGGTGTTTCAATGATCTTGCTCTACACCTACCAATGTGACTTTAGATCACCTTAATAGATGGCTTGAACTTCCCAAATATGCATTTAGAACCATTATGTACCTTGAAGCATCATTGCCAAATGTTTTTACAAAAATAAATACCTTGCACATAGAGACTCTATGAAAAAGTTTCTAATTTTGGGGTTGAATCTCTCAAAAAAGTATTTAGTTCTAACTCTATGCTATCAATTGATCTGAGATCTTTTAGAACATCTAATTCAAGGGACTAGCTAACTACTGAAAGTTGTTTCACTAATTTAGAGTGAGTATACAATGAGGAATGAGTTTAAGAACACACGGGTGTAATCTTGACTTTTTAGGAGGAATACACTGTGTAGACACAGGTAGCTTATATGATTCATAACTTACGATCTAGTGAACCAAATGTAATGAACATTGATATGTAGCACCTAGAGTGATCACTCTAACTATAACAAGCTAAAGTAAATCAAATGATCAAGCATACACAAACAACGTGATCAAAAGAAATTACTAAACTAAAGAGGTTGCAACAAAGAATAGTAGATAGAGATTATCATGAACAACTGAATCACATTTTATGTGCTAATGAATGTATAATACAAAGCTGATGTATTGAACTTACACATACATATGTGAGCCCAATTTATGCTCAACCATGAGGCTCAATGGCTCTCTCTTTTGTTACATGCCCCACAACTAAAAGTCATCTCTATTTTACACACAGAGAGAATTTGAAATTTGAATTTTGCTCACCTAAAAGTGTTCCTACACTTTTGGTGTTGATCAATCTGATTCCAACCACCATCTAAGTCGTGGTTCTTGGCTCCTAGTATCAAAGATTCCTTATCTCATTTCCTTTTACCTTTATCTAGTGAAGTAAAGTCCAAGACTTTTACAAGAGGTATATATTTACTATACACATGTGAGCCAAAATGAGTATGTGAGGTCCTTATCATTGTGCAAACATCTAGGCCTGCCAAATGTACCAATAGCTCCCACTCAAGCCTAAGATGCTTAATTCTTCAATCTCTTGGTATCTCTTGCCATCCAATCAATAGATTTAAACCTGTTTAATTTGCTTTCATCGAATGATTTGGTCATCATATCTGCACATTGCATATGAGTAGATACATAGGAGAGTTGTATCTCCTTAATCACAATCTTTTTCCTAAAAAAAATGATAATGGACTTCTATATGCTAGTCATGGCATGAAAGATGGTATTAGTAGCTAGATGAAGTGAAATATTATCTCCAAATATGTATGGAGTGCCAAAATCTAACCCTAAATCTATGTATAGGGTCTTCATCGACATAGCTTCTTGTGTTGCATTTGCTAACCCTCTATATTTAGCTTTAGTTGAGGAGGGATCAATTCTAGGTTGATTATTTGAAGACTAAGATATGAGCTTTGTACCTGAAAATGAGAGACATCCTGATGTGCTTCTTCAATCATCTTTGGAACCTACCCAATCTGCATCAATGAATAACTTTAAATTCAACTTAGATGTGTAGGGGTAATATAAACCTTCATTTATTGTTACTTTCAAGTACTTCAATATCCTGTTTGCTGCATCCATATGAGGTTTCCATAGGGTGTGCATGAATTGTCTAAACATACTTACGACATAGCAAATATCAGTCGTAGTGAGAGTAGCATAGTTCAAACTCCCAACTAGGCTTTGATAGCTTGTGATGTATTCAATAAGTTCTCCTTCATGAGCACTTAATTTTTGGTTGAACTTCATGGGAGTACCTACAACTGTAGCTTCTTGCATTTTGAATTTCATAAGCATATCTTTAATATACTCTCTTTGTGTAAGGAACATCCCTTGATCTTTGTAGACTACTTCCAATCCAAGGAAGTAAGTAAGAAATCCAAGATAACTTATCTTAAAATCCTCCTTCATTTGTGCTTTGATCTTTATGATTCCATCATCATCATCAACTATAAGGATTCTATCATTTACATACACATAAGTATATGATTTCATATTTATTTTTCTGAATGAAAAGTGAAGGATCTGTTTTGCTTAATTGAAATCCTTTGTCCTCCAAGAAGGTAAATAGTCTATGGTTCCAAGCTCTAGGAGTTTGCTTCAATCCATATAGAGCTTTTGTAAGTTTACTCACATATTCAAGATGTGAATCATCTATAAATCTAGGAGGTAGTTCCATGCGCACCTCCTCTGAAATCCAAGCATTCAAGAATGAATTGTTTACATCCATCTGATAGATGTTCCAATTCTTTGAGGTTGCTACACTCATAAGTACTCTGATTGTAGCCATTTTTGCCACAGGAGAGAAAGTTTCCTCATACTCTATACCTTGGGTTTGATCAAACCCTTTGCCCACAAGCCTTGATTTATACCTATTTATTGATCCATCTAAGTTCTTCTTTAGCTTGTGGACCCATCTAGATCCAATGATCTTCATGGATAACTTCTTGGGAACCAATTTCCAAGTCTGATTCTCTCGAAGAGCTTCTATCTCTTCTTCCATTGCTTCTCTCCCAACTAATTTCTTCTTAGCTTCTTCAAATGTTGATGGTTCTTCTGAATTGATATCTTGAGCAATATAAATTGAGTTCTTTGTGACCATAGAAGTGTCAAGTCCATACCTATCTAGCTTCCTTTTTTCCCTAGTTAATCTTCTTATTGTTTGTTAAGAATATTCCGCAACATCTCTCAACTCTTGTATCTTTTTTTTATCTTTGTTGTTCCAAGCATTGATATTCCTCCTTGTTGTCTTTTTATTATCATCAAAATCACTTGATGCTTCATGCAAGGGATCACTCCCTTTTTCTAATGTTGGGAAATCCTCCTCTAGGTCATAAAGTAGCTTGATTTTCTTGTAATCATCTTCAAACCAAGAGTTGTTCTCATCAAAGACAACACCTCTACTAACAATAAAACCTTGAGTACTTGGATTATATAGTCTTTACGGTTTTTTATTTAAGTCATATCTAGTGAACACACATTTCTCTACTTTAAGATCCATTTTACCTCTAATTTGAGATGGAATATGTGCGTAAGCTATGCATCCAATATCTTGGAATGATCAAGGCTAGGTCTTCTTCCATTCCATGCTTCATAGGGTGTCATCCCATCCAATGCTTTCGATGGGAGTCTATTGATGAGATAGGTGGTTGTAGATACAAGCTCTGCCCATAAATAATTTGGTAATTTTTTCTCATTAAGCATAGACCTTGCAACTTCAAATATAGTCCTATTCCTTCCCTTTGTCACTGCATTTTTCTCTAGAGGGTACCTCCTTGTGCTCTCTCTCTTGATACCTCTCTCTTGGAGATAATTATCAAATTCATGGGAGAAATATTCTCCTCCTCCATATTACCTTAGCCTCTTTCGAGTTTTACCTATTTGATTTTCAACAAGAGCAAGATACTTCTTGAAACATGAGAAGTATTCATCTTTATGCTTCATAAAGTATAGGATGGTCCATCTCTTACAATCATTAATAAAATATACATAGTGCCTAGACCTTGAAATTCATGGCTCCTTGCTAGGTCCCTAGACATCTTTGTGGACTAGCTCCAACAAGTCACCATGAATGTATCCTTTCTTCATGAAGGCTTGTCGATGTGATTTCCCAAGCTAACAAGCACTACACTTATATATCATGTGTTGCTTGGAGATATTTGGTAGGCCAAGCACACTTTGATCTTTGCACATTTGCTTCAAGTTCCTTTCACCTATATGAGCAAATTTTTTGTGCCACATCTCTTTTTTTCATAGGGTTCGATTACCATAATTGAATAGAGCTATATTTCGAGCATCTTAGAGTTCAAATGTAGACTCTTACTAGTAATGAAAGCAAGCCTATGATTCAAGGGTCCAACTGGTTCAGACAATTCTGGAATTGGATAGTGTTTGGTTACTCATGTAATTGGCCAAAGATATCGAGACTAGATTTAATCATAAATTCATGTGGTCTCCTAAACAAGTAAACCACTTAGCCTAGTGATTAAGTCTCAAGGTTGTGAAGCACGAGGTCTTGGGTTCAATCCCCATGGGGAGCATGGGGAGAATGTTTTGCCCAAGGAGCTTTAGATCCTTTAAACTCAAGTTAACATGAGTTAACTAAAGTTCAGTGGAACTTAACTCAAGTGGCGAGTACGCTAACCACTAGTAGACTGTACTGGAAGGTACTAAAGTAGTGGTTGAGATCACTCCAACTACTAGTAGACTCTAGTGGAAGATATTTAAGGAGTGGAGGAGATTGAACATGCACATGTGGACTTTAGTTACATTTGTGGTCCTTGTTGATTCAAGCATCTATATATACAGACATAAGGATGGGAGGAGAGTCATTTCTCTAGCATGTGGTGGTTGTAATTTCTTTTTCTCTTGCATTGGTATGGAATCCACCCATTTCACATGTTTGTGCCTAGATCGCACATCAAGAAACATCAAAGTGGCTATGACTATTTGTAGATCCACCCTTATAATTCATTCACTACTTTGTACTTTGAGCAGTTTCTCAAAGTGCAAAGCTATATAGTGTTTTGAATCATTTGGAAAGGGATCCCACCGCAGAGATGAGACATGCTCTTCTAGTTTTAGAACATGACCATCTTCGCTCGGTTTAAGAACATGAGGGTCAGGGATTGTCTATGGTTATTATATATAGCTTTATTTTCAAGGACGAAAATCTTTCCTAATGGGGGAAGAATGTAATAAAGTAGATCTACAATTTAAGGGTTTGATTGGTTTAGATAGATCTGAGATCGGACACTGTTTGGTTACTAATGTGTATGGCCAAAGATCTCGAGACTAGACTTAAGCATAAGTTCATGTGCTCTCTTAAAGAATTAAGCCACTTAGCCTAGTGGTTAAGTCTCAAGGTTGTGAAGGAGGAGTTCTTGGTTTCAATCCCCATTGGAGCATGGAGAGAATGTGTTGCCCAAGGAGCTCTAGAGCCTCCTAACTCAAGTTAACATGAGTTAACTTGAGTTCAGTGGGACTTAACTCGAGTGGTGACTACACCAACCACTAGTGGACTCTAGTGGAAGGTACTAAAGTATTGGTTGAGATCAATTCAACCACTAGTAGACTCTATTGGAATATATTACAACACTAGAGAAGATTGCACATGCAGTTGTGCACTTTAGTTACATTTTTTTTCCTCATTGATTCAAGCAGCTATATATACAAACATAAGATTGGGAGGAGAATCATCCCTATAGCATGTGGTGGTTGTAATTTCTTTTTCTCTTGCACTATTGGTCTTCTCTCCTTTTGCAATTCTCTTGAATCGTTGCTGTGGATATTCAAAAAAGGCTCCATTCCTTGTGAATCTTACTTGTAATCCTTTGTCTACAATTTTCCCAACACTTATGAGATTCTTTGTTATGGTAGGTATATATAGTACCTTCGTGAGCAAATTCATGTTTCCATCTGCTTTACCTTGCTTCATGGTCATTTTCATCAAGAGAAGTGAATGCTCTTGTGTTTTATCTTCGGTGTAATTGTTGTAATGTCTTCTTCCTCTATCTCCTCCTTGATGATTTGTATTGTTGAAGTTTTTGTTGTTGTGGCCATTGAAGTTGTTCGATCTTCCTCTTGTACTTTCATAAACTCCTCTATTGAAACATGTTTCCTCTTTGATTTCTAGGGTTGCTTAAACAATTTTCATTTGCATGACTCGTTAGGCCACATATGGCACATGGAGAGGAGCTTTGAAATTTCCCCTTGCCTTGCCTTGTAGACCTCCTCTACCTCTTCCTCTTGAACCTCTACCTCTACCTCCAATGTTTGCTTGAGAGGTACTACCTTCATCATTCAATTTTTTTTACCTTTGCTTTTGCTATCCTTAGTCTTTTTCTTATCTCTTCATATGGTAGAGGATTGATTACTTTTTGAGTTGTCTCCATTCTTCATAAGCTTTTCCTCATATGTGAACAATTGTCCCATGAGGGTGTTGAAGTCAGGAATGTGCATGTCCATGTATAGGTCCATTGCTATGGTGAAAACTTCCCACTTTTCATTTGCCTTGATTCCATTGGTTACTTGTCTCACCATATTCTCTTCTTCAATGACTTCTCCAAAGCTTCCAAGTTGATTTGATGACTCCTTCATTTTTGTGACAAAATGAGTCACACTTTGCTTGGTAATCTTATTGAATGTGGTAAAATCCATCCAAAATTGCTTCTTCCTAGATGTAGTGCTTGAGGAGAAGAATGTGTAAAGGGCATCCCATGTCTCTTATGAAGTCTTGTAGCTCCTAATATGTGGGAGTAAAGAAATCAAAGATTGATTTAAGAATATAGGACCTACCTAGAGCATCCTTTGAGCACCATGTAGTTAAACTCTCTTGTTCTTCTTGAGTTCGTTGTCCTTTGCTCTTAAGGATTGTCATCAATCTCATCTCCTAAATATAACCATAGAGAATTCTCCCTTGAAGATATGCTTCCATTATAAGTGATCGATCTGAGTAGTTACCTCAATCTAATTTGTCAATGGATGAAGGAAATTTATCTCCCATATTGAGTTGACGAAGCTTTGATAGCACTATGAGGAGATGGTTGGATACAATCTAGAGATGAGCTAGTGTTGCAATAGTCCAGTTCTACACCGACCAATGTGACTTCAACACACCTTAGTAGATAGCTTTAGTGTAATAAAGTAAGTTTACGATCTAAGGGTCCAACTAGTTTAGACAGATTGGAAATCTCACACTGTTTGGTTACTCATGTATATGGCCAAAGATCTCGAGATTAGACTTAAGCTTAAGTTCATGTGCTCTCTTAAACAAGTAAACCACTTAGCCGAGTGGGTAAGTCTCAAGGTTGTGAAGGAGGAGGTCTTGGGTTCAATACTATGGGTATAGATTTTTGCCCAAGTAGTTCTAGAGCCTTCTAACTCAAGTTAACTTGAGTTAACTTGGGTCTAGCGAGACTTAACTCAAGTGGCAAGTAAATCAACCACTAGTGCACTCTATTGGAAGGTACTAAAGCAATTGTTGAGATCACTCCAACCACTAACAGACTCTATTGGAAGATATGAAAGGATTGAAGAACATTGCACATGCAGTTGTGGACTCTAGTTACATTTTTGGTCCTCGTTGATTCAAGCAGCTATATATACAGGGATAAGGTTGGGAGGAGAGTCATCTCTCTGGCATGTTGTGGTCGTAAATTTTAAAAAGAGTAAGTTGTTCCAAATCTGAATGAAGTGAACAAATTGCAAGAATGTAGTTTGCAACCGTGAAGACCATACTTAAGTCTATGGAAGGTAAAACATAATGTTTTCCGATCTTTAAAGGGATTTTTGGTACAAATCAAGAAAGCATGAGGAGATGATTAGACTAACATAGTAGAGAGATTCTTACAAAGTCCCAACCAGAGTAGGTACCTAAAGCATCAATAAGAAAGGAATCTAAAGACAAGAATTTAAAAGCTCTTGTCACTAGAAATTGGTGAAGAATAAAATAATTGAAGTTAAATCTATGAAAACTCAAGTACTTGGAGTTCTAATTTGTTTTCATTTGAAAACCCTAGCAAAGAAGGATGGATGTTTCATCAAAAGGTTTTCAAGTTCCTAAAAGAAAGCACAAGATCGTGAAATGATCATGTGAAGGGATCGAAAGCTAGAAACTCTAGTTAGAGGTAATGCCTGAAACTTCAGAATTCTTGTAAAGAATTGAAGCAAGAAGGTACTCTATCAAGAGATGTTTAGACTTTTGGATAAGTATCACTCACACATCAATGTGAATATAAAATAGGATGGTATGGGACACTAGATTTTATACTTAGATTGATATAGGAAAGATGGTATGGGACATAGAACCGTGGACGATAATTATCTTCTAGTCCTAGAATTGAATGTTGAAGTTAGATTCGATCCTCAAGGGAATCTAAATTTCAAGGAAGAATTTTAAATTCAATGACGATAAGAGTATAATCTCAAGATACTTCAAGATCAAGTACATAAGAAGATATGAAGTAAGTAACTTCCAAGATCTTCTTGAAACACTTCAAGCGTAAGTGTTGTTGATTTAGAAATATTTCATAAATTTTTGAAGAAGTGGATTTTGATATTGAAATGATCCTTTCAACTAAGGAATAGACTGAGTCAACCACCAAGTTCCTAGCCTATAACTTGGTAAATTCAATCCTTCGACTCAAAGAAAATATAAAAGAATTGCTTTTCTAATAAGGAGTTAGGAAGAGTGAATATGACCTAAACTTAGTCTCAAGTGAAGCATTATTTGAATAAAAAGCTTATCAACAAAACCTTAGTGGGTCGACATACTGATGTTCATTACCACACTAGTATCTTGTGGATGGATGATAGTTTATATTTACCCTAAATGGTTTTGAGAATCTACTTTATTTCTCTTAAAGATAGTAAAAATGCTTCAATAATATGTTGAAAAAGATCTTTGAGAAGTTAGTAAGTCATCTAGACTTTGACTCATGGCAAGTTTGCATATCTTCAAAGTTTGAATTGGTGACAGAGTTTTAGTTCTTTCTTTCCGCTTTCTGAATCTTTTGGATTTGACTAAGATACGATATCTAATTCTTTTCACAAAAGTCAAGGGTTAGCCGCTTAGAACCAGTTAACTAAATTAAACATCCTAGATATATATTCTAAACAAGAATATTTTCAATCTTCAAAAGATGCTTAGTTCAAGATTGACTTATTCATTTGAGTTTGCTTCAAGTTATTTAGCATAATTCTAAATGAATTTCTAGAGTCAAGTATACTCTAGAATAGAGAAGTTAGGAATTGCTCATCAGATTGACAATTCCTAATAACTTTTAGCTCAAGTCTTTGAGAAACATATCCAAAGTTGAAAAATTTTCATTTCAAATTTGAATTGATCAAGTTATAGAACAGTTGACTCAAAGTAAATGGTAAACTTTCTCGTGCAATATACATAGGATTTTTAAACTCATAAGGACAAAGTAGTCCTCTTGTCGGGTGAAAAAAATCAGGTAACTTTTGGTTGGGAGTAAATCATTGTATAAATATCAAAGTTAGATGTTTGGTTCAATCAAACTTCAAGTTTTTCAAATCGAATTTAAGAGAATCGAGAGTTCTCAAAGTCTTGTGAGGGATAAGAATTCTGCCTGTTAGATACTATGTTCATGCACCAATGATGCCAAGAAATGAACTAGTAATTTGAATCCACCTTATTCACATGTTGGTGCCCAGATCACACCTAGTAAAAATTGTGAATTGGACACGGATGTTTTTAGACCTACCCTTATTATTCATTTGCTACTTTGTAATTAGACTAGTTTATCAAAGTATAAAGTGAGATAGTGTTTTGAATCATTTGGGTATGGATGCCACCACAGAGATGTGACATGAGGCTTGGGGGTTGCCTACAATAGTTATAAAAATCTATTTTGGAGGACGAAAATATTTTCCAAGGGTCGAACAATGTAATAAAGTAAGTGTGTGATCTACGGGTCCGATCGGTTTAGACAGATCTCAAATCAGACAGTGTTTGGTCATCTGTGTGTATGACTGAAGATCTCGAGTTTTGACCTATTAGAGGGTCTTGTACTCTTGTGAACAAGTGATCCACTTAGCTTAGTGGTTAAGTCTCAAGGATGTGAAGGAGGAGTTCTTGGGTTTGATCCCCATGGGGTACATGGGGAGACTATTTTGCCCCAAGAGATCTAGAGCCTTCTAGAAGCATCCACTTGAGTTAACACGAGTTAACTAGGACACTTGGCTATATATAGAGGCATTTGATTGGGAGAGAGTCATCTATCTAGCATGTGGTGGTCATAATCTTGCATAAACATTCTGTCTTATCTTCCACAGACTTAAGTACCGTCCTCATCATTGCAGACTACATTCTTGGAATTTCTTCACTCTGTTCAAGATTGGAACAGCTTATTTTTTTCATAATTTTCCACTGGACAAATGGAACCTGAGTGAATAATTTCCAAAAGGATTTTTATTGCTATTACTTAAGCAAACTTTAGAGTAGTTCCAGAGCATGTCCTTGGACAATCATGGACAAGCTTGATCAAGTTTGGTTTACCATGTGACTAGAATAAAGACTTAGTCTTTATTATTAAGATATCTTAAACCAACAAAAGCGTCTTCACTTACCCATGGGAATTTTAGAGATCTTTTCCTCAACTTAAGTCCAAGCATACATTCATGCCTCTCACATTCCAAAGCTAAGAATTTTTGATACACGTTTAGGTTATATCAATATTGGGACTTAAGTATGAATACTAGTGGTGTGGGAATTTTTTGGGAACTACTTTCCATTAAAATTAATTGAAAGATTCCAATCTCACATCTAGGGAGATTTTTTCTTTCAAGAACTTTAGATTCCTACCATGGAATCAAGTAATACTAAGCCAATGATTCATCTTGGAATCTTTTGCTTTACTAAAATAATCTTTTTTCTAAAGGAAATCTTGACTTTTGGACAAACAATAAAGCTTTAAGTCTTGGTCTTGTCTAAAAGATATTCCTTTTTTTAACCAATGAAATAGCTATCTAGACTATTTTTTTAATTGGCTTATCTTAGTATGTTCCCAAAGGTTTCTTTGACGTATCTTTTAGGAAATACCTTGATTCCCAAAGATTACTTTGAATTGGGTTTCTTCTTTAAGATCTAATTAGCTTAAACAAAACCAAGCATAATTTTCTCATCCTCACAAAAGTGCTTAATAAAGTTTCCATGCTTTTTTGAAAACTTTGTATCTTGACTAGAGATGCAATCATGGAATCTATCATCCAATTATTGAATACTAAAGTTCAAGTGATGCTAAAGTCTTTTCACTTCTTTGATTTTCATTACTCTTCAGGATGAAATCAAAGAAAAAACTCCAAAAGTTCCATGATTTTCTTACAAATGTGGAACATATCAACTATTCTTTGAACTTGAAAGTTTAATTGATTTAACTTCCATTTGATTTTATTTGATTCTTCTCACGTCTTTAGATAGAATTAGATAAAACTTCCAAAGGGAACTTTATCAAACTACTTGGATGCATGATTTTGTAAAGCCAAGCTAACAATTAAACCTAGGCTTGTCATTAAGATTCTCTAAGTTTTCTCCTAAACTTAGATTCATCATGAAATTTTCAAGCAGCCCTATTTTCTTGCCATTCCAATGAGTAAGAAGATTGAACACTTGACTTTCGAAGGGCCTACTTCAAGAATCCTAATTTCTCATACCAAAGTATCATGTTTGGGAAACTTGAGCTGAACGACAGCCAGGAGCCTTGCAACTAGCTAGTTTGCTATTTTCCCTAACTATCTAAGTCAAGTTAGAAAAAAGAGGTAACAAAAGTATAAGTACTCAACTACTTAACAAACAATCATGCATATGCAAATGTCTATTCTTGCATGAAAATGCATTTGAGTCCATGCATGTGTTGGCATTCTCCTTTCATGTATCAAACTTAAATCAAGAAATTCTTAAGCTTGAAAATGCATGTTTCCAATCATCCATGCACAAACATTCTACTTGCTAGCTTTAAAAAAGATATAACTGTTCATGTGCATAAACTTGAGCATTAACTATCTTTTTCAAGCATGAAGAAAACATGTTTTGTGCATGAAAACATTCTTTGAAAAGGCAAAATGCACCAATATTCTTTTGTAGATGCATGCCTATGCTTGATAAGTGTTTTCATACTTTAATGCACTCCTATTTTGATTTCATTAAATTGCATACAATGCTTTGAAAATTGAAGATTCCTTCCCTCTTTCAATGATAATAGCAATGGATTCTATATGAAATCATAGAGCAAAGAAAATATTGAAATAAAAAAAACAGTTTGGAAAATACTTATCTCCCAATCCTTCCATTGATCCTCAGGAAGATCCATTCTCCATCCATACTCCATGAGAAGAGCTATTTTGCACCTTTAGATTCTTGGAAAAAATCTTTCCATGCTAAAAAGAGCCAACTTTCATAGCCATGCTCACATCTCTCCAAAACCTTGAAGACAACATTTCTTTTGTCGATAAAAAAGAAATGAAAATCAAAAGCATGGTCTTCCTTGCTCCAATCTAATGTTGCTTCACTTTGGGTTTGATAGTGCTTTCCCTTTACCTCTCTTTGAATGTGTGCTTGAGATGGATCAAAGAAGTTAAGTAACCTCTTGAAGTCAAGAAGAAGGTGCAAAATTGGCTTCTCTTTCGACTTCATAATTTGCTCGGCTCCCTTATATACAGAGAATTGAGTTCTCTTTGTCTCTTCAGTGGCCCTGGTTTTAGCTTTGTTTTCTATTGTGATACTTTGTTTGGCTTAGCTCAGTGGGTAGAGTGCAACTCTCTCAACCTTGAGATCATGTGTTCGAGCCTCATGAACACCCTTTGCGCTTTTCGCTACAGAAAAGCTAATACAGAGCCGCAGGATGACACAAATGCACATCATCTTAACTTTTGTTGTCTTTGGATGACTCCTGGGCATACCGATGCAAGCGGGTTGCTAGCTGTCTTATTTGTGGGTCGTGGTTCGAGCAATATGCCCCTGACTAGGTGATAAGGAGTTGAAAAATTCTTCTTCGCCGTGACAAATAGGCAGCGTAGCTAAATGTATGGGTGCGATTCCTATGGATAGTAGCGTACAGAAGTTTCCTTTATGTCTATTAAGTCGCAGGTTCAAAGCCCATTTGTGTGCGGCTGATAGAATCACTTATTCAATTTTGAATTACAAAGAAGCTACAGTGCACCTAAATATAGGATATAGAAAAACGAAAAATAGTTCATGAACGCATCTGCTCTGGCAATTCAAAGGCTTCTTCATCTTGACATCGTGAATTCGTAGCCGGGCTCCTATTGTCTGTAGATTAATTTTCCTTCGAGCTTATACACAGTACACAAAGTACTATATACGCTCTAGCACAGATGCACATGATGCTCATCATTTTGTGATAGAAAACATCAATAAAAACAATAGCTTGAGGGTTCTCTGGCATGGTTGCTCCCTCGCTAAAACCGACGTTGAAGTTTGACGCAGCTCGATTCGTACACAATGATGGAGAGAGTGCGATCTAAAACAAACACGATGGACCAAAGAGCTGACCTGTACCAATAACTACTTGAACGCTTATGAGGGGGTAGCGCAATGATAAATAGATTATACTTTCAATTGTTAAGCACTTGAATATGCGTCACGGACCACTACTGGAATGTTTAAACGTTCACATATGGCATGACATGTCTGGACATCGTGGGTGATATGAAGCTCGTTGATGCAGAGGCTGAATTAATCATTATCAGTAGAGAATTAATTCACCTCTGTGTTTGAACGATTAGCACAGAATCTACCTCAGCCATTGTTCCGAGTTTGATACCTGGACCCTGTCGTGCACTAGTTGCGACAGTTAAGGTTAGTCTTTTGTTTCAAAATATTCGAGAGCCATAACGAAACGCGTGCGACCAAGAGCATTTAATCTACTCGCATAAACGAACATAGAAATTTGTGAGTATCAAATGAATTCTGAAAGAAAACGAATTTCATCAATGAACAAGCTACTCAATCTCCACATAAGTTTGCTTGAGGATGATAATGAACCATCAAGGTCACCATGAAAGCTTGCCTAGAGCTCTGATACCAACGCAAGATTACGACCACCACATACTAGAGAGATGACTCTCCTCCCAACCCAATGCCTCTATATATAGCTCTCTCTAGGGGAATACCTTCTTGGGTAGGCATATAATAACCATCCATGTATCGGCCACGTAACTGCATGTGCTATTGATAAAAAATATTTGTTACATTTCTTAAGATGAAAAGATCTTTTCAACTAAGAAATGGACTAACTAAATTAAACACCAAGTTCCTAGTATAACTCAGTAAATTCAAGCCTTTGACTCAACACAATGCACAAGAATTGCATTTTTAGTAAAGATTCATAAAGATTGAATATATACATAAACTTAGTCTCAAGTCAAGCATTATTTGAGTAAAAATATATCAGTCAAACCTCAGTGGATCGACATAGTGACGTTAGATACCACACTAGTATCTTGTGGTTGGATAATGTTTAGATTTACTCTATGAATCTCTTTGAGAATCAAGTTCCTTTGTCTTAAAGATGTATAGAATGCTTCAATATCTTATTGAAATAGATCTTAAAAAGTTCCAAGTCATCAAGTATTTGACTCACAACAAGTTTATATCTTAGAAGATTCAATTAGTTATACAAAGTTTTAGTTATTTCCATCTGCTTTCCAAATCTTTTGGAATTGACTCAGATATGATATCTGATTCCATTTGCAAAAGTCCAACATAAGCCGATTGGAACTAGATAACTAAATAAAACATCCTAGATAGATTTTCTATACAAGAACTTATTCAATCT
This sequence comes from Ceratopteris richardii, assembly GCA_020310875.1. NCBI lineage: Eukaryota > Viridiplantae > Streptophyta > Polypodiopsida > Polypodiales > Pteridaceae > Ceratopteris > Ceratopteris richardii. The sequence continues at coordinate 135,976,944 of CM035430.1, read as the reverse complement.
TCAAAAGATGACAAGTCCAAACTTGACTTATTCATTTGGGTTTGCTTCTAGCTACTAGCATAACTCTCATGAATTTCTAGAGTTGAGTATACTCTAGAACAGTGAAGTTGGGAATCGCTTATAAGATTGATGATTCCCAAGAACTTTTAGCTAAAGTCTTTGAGAAAAGTATCCAAAGCTGGATGATTTTCATTTTGAATTCTACTTGGTCAATGTAATAAAGTAAGTCTATGATCCAAGGATCTGGTCGGTTCAGACAGATCTGAAATCGGACACCATTTGGTCATCCGTGTGTATGACCAAAGATCTCGAGTTTAGACTTACTAGGAGGTCTTGTGCTCTTGTGAACAAGTGAACCACTTAGCTTAGTGGTTAAGTCTCAAGGATGTGAAGGACGAGGTCTTGGGCTCAATCCCCATGAGGTACATGGGAAGAGTATTTTGCCCAAAGAGCTCTAGAACCTTCTAGAAGCATCCACTGGACACTTGGCGCACATGTAGTTACATGGCTGACACTTGGCTGGTTAGTATCCACCTGCGCAAGAAGGTAGTCCCCTGGAGAGAGCTATATATAGAGGCATTTGGTTGGGAGGAGAGTCATCTCTCTAGCATGTGGTGGTCGTAATCCTTAGATTGTTGCATTGGTATCAGAGCACACCGATTCAGGCCTGGGGTCATCGCTAGATCCACCCTTATTATTCTTCACTAGTTTGTACTTTGTCCCGTTTATCAAAGTGCAAACCTGGATAGTGTTTTGAATCATTTGGGCAGGGATGCCACCACAGAGATGAGACATGTTCTTCCAGTTCTAGAACATGACCATGTTCTTCCAGTTTTAGAACATGAGGCTCGGGGGTTGCCTACAGTATGTATATAGCTCTATTTTCGAGGACGAAAATCTTTTCCAAGGGGGGAAGAATGTAATAAAGTAAGTCTATGATCCAAGGATCTGGCCGGTTCAGACAGATCTGAAATCGGACACCATTTGGTCATCCGTGTGTATGACCAAAGATCTCGAGTTTAGACTTACTAGGAGGTCTTATGCTCTTGTGAACAAGTGAACCACTTAGCTTAGTGGTTAAGTCTCAAGGATGTGAAGGACGAGGTCTTGGGTTCAATCCCCATGAGGTACATGGGAAGAGTATTTTGCCCAAAGAACTCTAGAACCTTCTAGAAGCATCCACTGGACACTTGGCGCACATGTAGTTACATGGCTGACACTTGGCTGGTTAGTATCCACCTGCCCAAGAAGGTAGTCCCCTGGAGAGAGCTATATATAGAGGCATTTGGTTGGGAGGAGAGTCATCTCTCTAGCATGTGGTGGTCGTAATCCTTAGATTGTTGCAGTCAAGATATAGTAAGGTTGAATCAAAGTAAACGGAAAAACTTTCTCCTATAATTTACATGGGATTTTCAAGCCCATTACGACAAAGTAGTCCTCCAATCGGGTGCAAAAATCAAGTAATTGTTGGATGAAAGTAAACCATTATACAAACATCCAAGTTATATTTTTCGATCAGCCAAACTTCAAGTTTTACAAATCAAATTCAAGTGAATCAAGAGTTCTTAAAGTCTTGTGAGGGATAGCAATGCCGTCCATGCATGAATTATGCCCAGAAATGGACTAATAATTAAAATCCATCCATTTTATATTTTTGTGCCTAGATCCCATATCGAGAAACAACGAAGTGGCTAGGGATATTTTTAGATCCACCCTTATAATTCAGTCAATGCTTTATACTTTGATTTGTTTATCAAAGTGCAAAGCCTCATAGTGTTTTGAATTATTTGGGCAGTGATCCCACCACAGAGATGATGTTCTTGTAGTTTTAGCACATGACCATGTTCTTCTGGTTTGAGAACATGAGTCTCAATGGTTGCATACGGTTATATATATAGCTTTATTTCTCAGATAAAAAATCTTTCCCAAGGTGGAAGAATGTAATAAAGTAAGTTTATGATATAAGGGTCCAATTGATTAAGATTGATCTGAATCAGATATCATTTGATCACTCATGTGTATGGCAAAATCTCTGGAGAGTAGACTTAAGCATAATGTAATAAAGTGATAGGAAGGAGATGATTGAATCACACCCTCGACAAATAGGAGATGGTTGAACTAAACCCTAAGATAGAGGATTAGGAAGTAATCCTCAACCATGGCTTTTGGGGCAAGTGGTTCACCCATCACATTCCTAACGAAGAGGTTGTGAGTTCAATTCTTTACATTGGTGCATATAAACTCCGATCACACAAAATGATTACATATATTTCAATCATGCTCATAAAGAATTTTACTGTCATATAAACGAGTATATAGATCTTATGCATTCATAATGAAGATGCGCACACTCATGAACTATGCAGGGATATATGAGCGCACCCATATAGGTGTCCTCCTATAGAGATTTGACTTCTTAGCATCCATGTAATACTGAGATATTGTCATCAATCTATAGCAATAGATTAACAGGATGTTTGGCATAAATACACTTAGTGTTAAAAACTGATGCACACTTGAAGTAAATTACTCGCATATAATACTATGAGTTATTCCTGATCACATCATCATCAGAGCATGACTAATTGCATATGTATGATAAATTTAAAAACTAATTGCATATGTATGATAAATTTAAAAACACATGGGCTGATCATCTAAAGCACAAGATGTTGCGAATGGAATCGAGATTTCATCCTTCTCACTATGATAAGAACATCCCAACGTTGGACTCTACATGTACGTGCATGTCTGGTCACCAAATTGCACACTGTTGCATGATGGTATGATAAATACATAAGATTAGATCTGTAGAGATATTAATGCATGAACACCTTGCACACAACCAATAAATCATAAAGTGATGCAGTACTACACACACTTCAATGCATTAGAGATAGCAGAAAATCTCTCTGTCAGTTTTGCACATTGGAATTATTTCTCTTATGAAAAGGGGAGAGAGATGTAATGGGGCAAACGACAATAGATGTATCACAAACTGATAGTGTCGCCTAGATTTTTCATTACTTACTCATGTATATGTACAAGTGCGTTAAGTGGCAGAGTCCACCGCATGCATTCTTCTTTCTAAAATAACATATGGATTTGATTTCCTTGATTTATGGAATTCCTTCATTTGTCATGCGCATTTATTTGGTATCCTTGAGTTAAGGAGTGGACTCACTAGTTTTCCTATTACGTGGAAAAGAGTCTTTTTCAATTTATCTAATGTATGTGATGGGACATATGGGCACTATACAGAAAGCCTCTAAGGGTTGAGTTGTATGAACATACTTCTTATGTCTAGGGTCATGTGGAAAATACTTATGATCGTTTCTATGAAAAATAAGTAGGGCTATGAGAGGTAGATTTGGAGATTGTTTGCTCCCTTAAATCTTCAAATTCTATCAATCATATTTGATGTTGTCTCCTCTCTCTCTCTCTCTTTGCGTGCTTCTCCTTTAGCTAATTCTCTTCTTTTTTGTTCTGCTTCCTTCTTTTCTATTCTTTGCTCTGTTCTTCATATGTGATTCTTCTACATGCTCTTCTTAGATATGTAGAGTTTTTGCTATTGATGTAGTCGTTGATTTTTCAAAGTAGTAGCCTTTCCATTGAATTGATAATCTTCATGAATTTTATAGTGATGATGACTTCCTTCTTAACCTTGATGGATTTTCCTTCTTGATTATTTGATGTAGGGAGCTCCTTTTGATTGTTGATTGATTTCTTCAATTCATCATTGTCTTCCATCTTCAAGTAGTAGCTTTCTTTCTCCACTTATTTTTGATGCCCTTTTAGTTTGATGTGGTCCATCGATGTATTCCTTACTTCATGTGATTGAGCTTTTCTTTAGAAGTGTAGTATTCGCTTTGTATGGTTGATCTTTTCTTGAAGAGTGTTGTTCTTGCTTGATGTACTTTGAAATTCTCTTTAGGAGTGTAGTCCTTGCTTCATGAAGTTGATCTTTTCTTTAAGTTTGTAGTCCTTGATGTTTTTTATCTTCTCCACCAATGTGTAGTCCTTGCTTGATGCGGTTGACCTTCAAGAATGTAGTCTTTTCTTCATGTGTTGATCTCCAAGAGTAATCCTTGCTTCATGTGGTTGATCTCCAAGAGTAACTCCCCTTTGATCTGATGGTTCCTTTTGTATGGCAGCTCTTGATACATATAAAATCGTTCAAATAAAGAAGTACATAAGCTTATGATGATGGTGAATTGGACCAAGGTACATGATGAAGTTTTAAAACAAGTTACAAAGCAACAAAGGCTTTATCTATGGCTTTTTCGATCTATGTATAACAACTTAACTTTGTCCTAATGCAAAGTTCAGAGGTTGTGGTTTTTCACACTCATCTTCGAGCGAGAAAGGCTCTAGCTCTAGAGCGATTCCATTCCTTTACTTGTTTGATAGCTTTCATAAAGAAATGAAGCTAGTAAAGATCCGAGCCTCTTGATTATTCTCCATTTTTGATCTCACCTTCTATGCATGTAGAACAATTCTTCCATAACTATTTATCAATTGCTCACACCAGTTGCATTGTTCCTGACTATATATGTTGGTCCATTACATTGGTTGATCATAAAGGGAGTTTTATCCACCATGACTAGCTTGACCATGCTTTACAAAGAAATGTGATTTATGTGATAATGTGCAACCTATCTCAAGTCTTGTAATATGACTCTTAATGCATGAGAGTCTATTCAAAGTGTTGCTTTTATAGATGAATATAAGTCCTAGTGACGTATGAAAGCACATATAAAGTGCTTAAAAGACTTCAAATGGAATAACCTTCTTTACCTTTGTATTAGTACATTGAAAGCACTTTCTTCATCTTCCTATTATGAGGAAGTCTTCCTCTTTGATTGAGTTAATTGGATGCACACACTTCTTCTTCTTCTTGCTTTGTGAAAGTCCTCTTTTAGTCAATGACTTCCTTTACTTCTTCCAATCTATGTGGAGAAGTTGGCTTCAATGTAATCCTTTCCATCAGATAGATAGGCCTTTTGAAGAGTGACTTCTATGATCTTTTCCTTGGCCTTTGAATGTTTCTTTCAAAGCTTCTTTGATAATGAGAAGAGTGCTTGAGTAGCACTTGGCTACGAATAGAGTTTGTATTTGTGTGCACAAGTCTCAACAAGAGAGACATCACTTTGACAATGTAATGTGATATGAACTAGGGCTATAAGAGATCTTTTAAGATATTCTTTTGATAAAAGTGTATGTGGTATACAAGCAATTACAAGGGGGATGATCATTGTCATAATATGAATTCCTATGAGAAGGCTTAGAAAAGATTAATGCTAAAGAATGGGTATCTCCAAGGTAGATGTATGTGATGCATTGATCCTAACCATTCTTTTAAGTGCACAAGGATCATGGGGAGAATACTATCAAGTGAGAAACCAAACTGATTTATATTACAAAATGAATGCTTCCAATGTGGTGAACACCTTCGTGTTGTAGCTTGACCATGCTTTATAAAGGGAGTTTTATCCACCATGACTAGCTTGACCATGCTTTACAAAGAAATGTGATTTATGTGATAATGTGCAACCTATCTCAAGTCTTGTAATATGACTCTTAATGCATGAGAGCCTATTCAAAGTGTTGCTTTTACAGATGAATATAAGTGCTAGTGATGTATGAAAGCACATATAAAGTGCTTAAAAGACTTCAAATGGAATAACCTTCTTTACCTTTGTATGAGTGCATTGAAAGCACTTTCTTCATCTTCCTATTATGAGGAAGTCTTCCTCTTTGATTGAGTGCATTGGATTCACACACTTCTTCTTCTTCTTGCTTTGTGAAAGTCCTCTTTTGGTCAATGGCTTCCTTTACTTCTTCCAATCTATGTGGAGAAGTTGGCTTCAATGTAATCCTTTCCATCAGATAGATAGGCCTTTTGAAGAGTGACTTCTATGATCTTTTCCTTGGCCACTTTGAATGTTTCTTTCAAAGCTTCTTTGATAATGAGAAGAGTGCTTGAGTAGCACTTGGCTACGAATAGAGTTTGTATTTGTGTGCACAAGTCTCAACAAGAGAGACATCACTTTGACAATGTAATGTGATATGAACTAGGGCTATAAGAGATCTTTTAAGATATTCTTTTGATAAAAGTGTATGTGGTATACAAGCAATTACAAGGGGGATGATCATTGTCATAATATGAATTCCTATGAGAAGGCTTAGAAGAGATTAATGCTAAAGAATGGGTATCTCCAAGGTAGATCTATGTGATGCATTGATCCTAACCATTCTTTTAAGTGCACAAGGATAATGGGGAGAATACTATCAAGTGAGAAACCAAACTGATTTATATTACAAAATGAATGCTTCCAATGTGGTGAACACGTTCGTGTCGTAGCTTGACCATGCTTTATAAAGGGAGTTTTATCCACCATGACTAGCTTGACCATGCTTTACAAAGAAATGTGATTTATGTGATAATGTGCAACCTATGTCAAGTCTTGTAATATGACTCTTAATGCATGAGAGTCTATTCAAAGTGTTGCTTTTATAGATGAATATAAGTCCTAGTGACGTATGAAAGCACATATAAAGTGCTTAAAAGACTTCAAATGGAATAACCTTCTTTACCTTTGTATGAGTGCATTGAAAGCACTTTCTTCATCTTCGTATTATGAGGAAGTCTTCCTCTTTGATTGAGTGCATTGGATGCACACACTTCTTCTTCTTCTTGCTTTGTGAAAGTCCTCTTTTAGTCAATGGCTTCCTTTACTTCTTCCAATCTATGTGGAGAAGTTGGCTTCAATGTAATCCTTTCCATCAGATAGATAGGCCTTTTGAAGAGTGACTTCTATGATCTTTTCCTTGGCCACTTTGAATGTTTCTTTGAAAGCTTCTTTGATAATGAGAAGAGTGCTTGAGTAGCACTTGGCTACGAATAGAGTTTTTATTTGTGTGCACAAGTCTCAACAAGAGAGACATCACTTTGACAATGTAATGTGATATGAACTAGGGCTATAAGAGATCTTTTAAGATATTCTTTTGATAAAAGTGTATGTGGTATACAAGCAATTACAAGGGGGATGATCATTGTCATAATATGAATTCCTATGAGAAGGCTTAGAAGAGATTAATGCTAAAGAATGGGTATCTCCAAGGTAGATGTATGTGATGCATTGATCCTAACCATTCTTTTAAGTGCACAAGGATCATGGGGAGAATACTATCAAGTGAGAAACCAAACTGATTTATATTACAAAATGAATGCTTCCAATGTGGTGAACACCTTCGTGTTGTAGATGTGGAATCTTGGAACTCATGAGCTTCAATGTCTAGGAGTTTTGATGCCAATAATAGCCTTTGAACTTCAATCTCGGTCCGTGAGCCTTGTGGGTTGTATGATCCTTCAAGAGCTTTGTCTTCAACCATCTTCATTTTTGAAGTGATTTGTAATGCTTCATAAGATCTCCTTGTTCATGAACCTTTAAGTATGCTTCTAGTGACATGTCGTCTTGATGATGATCTTTGATGAAGAATATCCGAGCGTGATTGCCTTTGAGAATTGATGCTTCTTCATTTTGGTTCTTCCTTCGTAGCTTGATGATGATAGCCTCCTTCGGTGCTAGATCTTCGAGTCAAAACTTGAAGTAGCATTGAACAACCATAAGATTATTTGTTGAAGTGAATGATTACAACAGAATTACAATACATCTTCAATAAACACAAGCTACTAAAGGCCACGAGGGACTATGGAAGGCTATGATACCATTGTTAGTGTGTGGAAGTGAATAATGTAGAAACCTATGTTGGAGTATGGAGTAGAAAAATGCTCGAAGAATTACACATAAGCAGAAGTACAGTCCCAATTGAGTCACCACGAAAAGAATTAACTTCAATGTGTTCTCCTCATAAATACAAAAGGAGTATTCTTACATAGATACTCATGTTCATAATAGCATACGAACCTTCATGTACAAATAGTTTGCATGTAAATGCCTTTCAAGTTTGTGTAAAGAACCTCTTCCTGGATATGTGACTGCACTTCATAAAGCAAATGCCTTAAAGTGATTCACACAAAAGATGTAATTGTTGGCTTTACTAGGGAGAGTGATGATGGCTTTCAAGTTTGTGTAAAGAACCTCTTCCTGGATATGTGACTGCACTTCATAAAGCAAATGCCTTAAAGTGATTCACACAAAAGATGTAATTGTTGGCTTTACTAGGGAGAGTGATGATGTGCAACTTGAATCCAATCCGAAGTGATAGTGTGCCACCAAAGCTTGAGAAGTAAATATATGTATGAATATGTGCAACTTGCACATGACACACATAGACATATGCAACTCGGCTCAATATAAGTCTAAGACACTGTGTCTTCAACTCCAATAATGGACTTTATAAGTCATGATAGGGATTGAACATGCAACGCTAGCAATTGTGATATGCAACTTGCGTAGCAAAAACCTTTCAACGATATCGGTACCAATTGTAAGCTCCAGCTATAGTTGTATATTCAAGACTTTTGAACTATTGGCATCACCTTTAAGCGGACATATTAATTGTCTATATAAACTCCGATGACACAGAATGATTACTTTTATTTCATTCATGCTCATACAGTATTTCACTATCATATAAAAGAGTATATAGATCTTATGCATTCATAATGAAGATGCACACCCTCACGGACTATGCACGGATATATGAGCGCAGCCATATAGGTGTCTTCTTGTAAAGATTCGACTTCTCAACATACATGTAATATTGAGATATTTTCATCAATCTGTAGCAATAGATTAACAGGATGTTTGGCATAAATACACTGTGTTAAAAATTGATGCACAACAGAAGTAAATTACTTGCATATGATACTATCAGTTATTCCTGATTACATCATCATCAGAGCATGACTAATTGCATATGTATGATTAATTTAACAACACAGAGGCTGATCATCTAAAGGACAAGATGTTGCGAATGGAATCGAGATGTCATCCTTGTCACACTGATAAGATTAGCCCAACGTTGGACTCTACATGTATGCGCATGTCGCGTCACCAAATTGCACACTGTTGCATGATGATATGATGAATACATAAGATTAGAGCTGTAAAGATATTGATGCATGCACACATTGCTCACAACCAATAAATCATAAAATGATGCAGTACGACACACACATCAATGCATTAGAGATAGCGGGAAATATCTTCGTCAATTTCGCACATTGGAATTATTTCTCTTATTACACGGAGAGAGAGAGAGCTGTAATGGGGCATACGACAATCGATGTATCATGAACAGACAGTGTCGCCTAGATTTTTCATTAGTTACTCATGTATATATACAAGTGCATTAAGCGGCATAGTCCACCACATGCATTCTTCTTTCTAAAATGACATATGGATTTGATTGCCTTGATTTATGCAAGCCCTTCGTCATGCACATCCATTTGGTATCCTTGAGTTAAGAGTGTACTCACTAGTTTGCCTATTACGTGGAAAAGACTGTTTTTATTTTATCTAATGTACGTGACGGGACATATGGAAAGTATATGGAAAGCCTCTAAGAATTCTGTGGTATGAATATACTTCTTATGTCTAGTATCATATGGAAAATCTTTATAAGCTTTTCTATGAAAAATAAGAAGAGCTATGAGAGGTCGATTTGGAGATTGTTTGCTCCAACACCAACAGATAGGTAGATGAGTCATTGAACTAATAGATAAATGAAACGATAGAGAGATGGATGTTCTGATAGATGAGTAATTGAATGCACGGATAGATGAATAGATGTATAGATGGATATATAGATACATGATTAGATAAATGGATAAATAGATGAATATATAAGTAGATATATAGATAATATGAGAGATGAATAAATATATAGATAGATAAGTAGATATACTGATATATAAATAGATAGATAGGTAGATAGATTTATATACACACACATACATTCACACACACACACACACACACACACATATATATATATATATATATATATATATATATATATATATATATATATATATATATATATATATATATATATATATATATGTTTGTGTGTGTGTGTGTATATATATATATATATATATATATATATATATATATATATATATATATATATAGACAAGTAGATAGATACATAGATAGATGGTTATAGGAATAGATTCATACATAAATAGACAAATACATAAATGCATAAATGAATGAATGACTCAAAAGTCCCCTGTTCTATTGAGAAAGAGTAGGAATGGAGGCAAAAATTCAAACAAACTCAATAGTACTTGCACATAGGGCTACACACAAGTTGAAGAGATTGAATATATTGAATCATTTGCCCTGATAGCATACATGACTAGTATCTGAGTAGTACTAATTGTCACTACACATAAACAATGGTGAGTCTATAACATCCATGTCAAATCAATGTTCCTAAATGGAGGCCTCAAGGAGGAGGTATATGGGTCTTTGCCACTAGGGTTGACGATCCCCATTCAGAGAACAAGGTTTCTAAGTTGCGAAAGACATTTTATGTGCTCAATTAAGATCCTAAATCATAGTATCAACAAATACGTACGTATCCCTTGGATCTAGTCTATAAACCACATGCTTCTGATGCTAACTTGCGACTGTAAAGGGAGGAGGAAAGACAATTTTACTTGTACACTACATGGATGACCTTGTGATTACAGGAAATGTAGACAGTTAGAGACACCCTAGTAAATGAAAATAGAGGTGCACTTAAATAGGATAAACTGAATTGCATGATTACAACCTTCTTTTCCTTTGAAATGTTCTCCATTTGTTGGATCTGTCTTCTAATTTTTTTCCTATATAAAAAGTTGAATATAATGCAGCTTATAACGAGAATAAAAACAGAGCTTACGGAAATTTTCAGAAGTTATTATGTAAGCTTATATGATTTGCATTTCTTCTCTCAAGCAGTTCAAAGTTTCATTCAGTGGTCCAACCAAGTTTTGTCAAGCTCAGCTCCGATTGCAACCAGGATTACATGTTCACGGTTGGTGAAGGCCTGATTTAGAACTTTTTTTTTCAAGATATGCTGTACATTGAAAGGGAGAGCATTGGGGAGATCATTCCAATCCCCCATTCTCTTGGGTTTGCCTTCGAGAGCATTCAATATTTCATACCGCGATATGAAATTAATATGAGAATTCATTACCAAGTGGTGTAAGCGCTAAGAATCATGTTGAGAATATTGAAATGATATAAAGAAGTTAAGGCATAGAGAAATTGGGTTGACACTGTACACTTCTATAAGAATGTCTCTTTCCGTTTAATTATAGCTCTTGCACCCTTTGATTTTGGCTAAAACTGATGTAATCCTTTTATGGAGTGCTTTGTCCAGCCTTACATAAAGGGAATTAACAACGTGGCATTGCCTTTACATGTTCCGAAGAGAAGTAAATAATTTTATGCTGGAGAAAATCCCAAAGAAGGCACACCAAATGATAAAAATGTAGAGCATGGTTCAATTTCGTTACTTCCTTTTTTGAAGTCGGATCTCTGGTTTATTATCTCATCAGACATGGAATTTCAAAGAACAGGACCGATAGACACGTTAGGATCATCCATGGATCATGGACTTTAGACCTATAGAAGCCTATACTAGCAAAATGCGTTGTGACTTAGGTACCGACTTTCTCATAAGCAAAATATGCGTCATTTATGACGTGTTTATCGACGCCGCCCACTCTGGAGGAGCTGTTCATATATACCACACACGCATTAGACAACGTAATTGTAGTCTCGAGGGAGAGTCTTCCAAGGCATTCCAAGAGCTGTGATATAAGTGGAAGAGGCCAGAGGATATCTGTGTTTTATAGTGAATTTATTCAATCCACGAGAGTCTACACACATTCCGAGAGTCCCATCTTTCTTCTTTACAAAATACCATAGGGGCTCTAAAAGCACACTTTGGGTGTGTGATAAACCCCTTGGCTAGATTATCATCAATATTCTTGCATAAGCCTCTAAGTTGCTCCAGTGCTACTCTTGCTCCCTTTTGAAGTTCTGCGGCACAATCATAAGGTCGAAAGGGTGGTCTTACTCCCTAATTAAGTTCTATGGCACAATCATAAGGTCTTTGCTACAGGAGGATATCTCCATTCTTCTTTTCGGAAACATCTTGAAAATCTTGGTATTGGCTAGGTAACTTCACTATTTCATCATTCTTGGACTCTTGAGTTGGTATGTCATAGACCAAATATGTTGTTTCCTTCCTTACAGCGTGTATGAATGCTTTGGCTGCTACACATGTAGAGATGTTTTGGATATCTTGATCAGTGATTATATTCTTTCCCAATCAATGTCTCGATTATGTTTCTTTAGTTGGGGCATTACAATAGTAATAGGATTTTTCACATTTGATATTACATTGAAACATATGTGAGAATCATGATCACCAATGTGTAATCCTCATGGTGAAGTTTTCCTGGTAATATTCCTAAATACTAGAGATCGTCCATCTTCTACTTCAGCTACTAATTGTTTATCCTTGTAAAGTATTGGAATATTGTGTTTCTTAACCAATCCCTCACCTATGAAACATTAGAAGGATCCAAAACTAACTAAGGATGTAAGGGGAAGGGTCATTGTAGTAGATACCTTGGGCTGTCAGGTGCTTGGGCTGCAGCTTCGAGGAATGGCCGTTCCATTTCTTGGACATGCTCATGTTTCGGGCGTATGTTGCTTGCATTTCACTACTTCCTCAGCTTCTCTCTCTATCTCCCTCTTTTTCCCCTCTCTCTCTTTCTCTTTCCTCTTCGGGGTCTCTCACTCTATCCCTTTCTCTCTCATCCCTCACTCTCTTTTTCTACTCTCCCTCTCTTTTTTCCCCTCTCGGTCTCTTTCCTTTTTCTCTCTCTTCCTCTCCTCACACCCCTGCGAGCCTCCCCACATCCCACCACCCTCCCTCCTCCTCACACCCCCACAGTCCCGCCAACCCCCTCCCCTCGCCTCACCTCTATCCCCCGCCACCCCCTCCCCTCCCCTCACCACTATCCCCCGCCACCCCCTCCCCTCCCCTCACCACTATCCCCCTCCACCTCACTCCCTCCATGCGCAAACCCCCTCCCCTCGCCTCACCTCTATCCCCCGCCACCCCCCTCCCCTCGCCTCACCTCTATCCCCCGCCACCCCCCTCCCCTCCCCTCACCACTATCCCCCGCCACCCCCCTCCCCTCCCCTCACCACTATCCCCCTCCACCTCACTCCCTCCATGCGCAAACCCCCTCCCCTCGCCTCACCTCTATCCCCCGCCACCCCCTCCCCTCCCCTCACCACTATCCCCCGCCACCCCCCTCCCCTCCCCTCACCACTATCCCCCTCCACCTCACTCCCTCCATGCGCAAACCCCCTCCCCTCGCCTCACCTCTATCCCCCGCCACCCCCCTCCCCTCCCCTCACCACTATCCCCCGCCACCCCCCTCCCCTCCCCTCACCACTATCCCCCTCCACCTCACTCCCTCCATGCGCAAACCCCCTCCCCTCGCCTCACCTCTATCCCCCGCCACCCCCCTCCCCTCCCCTCACCACTATCCCCCGCCACCCCCCTCCCCTCCCCTCACCTCTATCCCCCGCCACCCCCCTCCCCTCCCCTCACCACTATCCCCCGCCCTCACCACTCACCCCCGCCCTCACCAGTCATCCCCCACGAGCCCCCCCCACATCCCACCACCCTCCCTCCTCCTCACACCCCCACAGTCCCGCCAACCCCCTCCCCTCGCCTCACCTCTATCCCCCGCCACCCCCCTCCCCTCCCCTCACCACTATCCCCCGCCACCCCCTCCCCTCCCCTCACCACTATCCCCCTCCACCTCACTCCCTCCATGCGCAAATTCCCTCCCCCTCCACTCACCCCGCCCTCACCACTCACCCCCGCCCTCACCACTCACCCCCGCCCTCACCACTCATCCCCCGCGAGCCCCCCCCCCCCCCCCCCCCCACATCCCACCACCCTCCCTCCTCCTCACACCCCCACAGTCCCGCCAACCCTATCCCCTCTCTCTCAGCCCTCCACTCCCAAGCATGGTGGCCCCTCGAGCAGAAAAGGAAGAAGAATTCAAGGATTATCGTATGAATGGTTGGGGTATCTTAGCATTTAGAGTATTTTGAGGATCACCATCCATCAAAGGCAAGGGACGTGCTTCTTAGGCTCATTCAAAAATGACGGGCCGATCTCAACTTGCATACAAAGGGTCAGTGAAAATGTAGAGGGTAAAAGTGGAAGAGGAAAAAATAACTGGTGTCGCCAACCATTCATGACTACTATCTATTTTTTAGGATCCAATTCAAATCAAGGGAATAATTGACCTACCCCTCCAATTTTGGGTGGTTAACCGGCGCGTGATCAGTGGACGCGAAGATTCGGCAAGGCTCTCCTGGCCTATTGGGGGCCTATAAAATCAAAGGGTTTGTGCTCATTTGGACTACGGCTGCGACAACACACACTGGAGTACATGTACAAGATTGTACAGAAGACCTCTCTTGCACTTGGTGGTTTCAAGTCTACTGTGGGAGCTACTCTGTTGTGTATATAGAGGGGAGGCTTCTCAGTGAAGGGCTATGAGCACTATAGTGTAAAAGGGTAGCTTGGATTCTTCTTCTTATCCGTGAGTCCCTGTAGTAGATTGCGCTCTATTCTCTTGAAAAGATCTTACCACTTGTATTGTTCTGATTTAGTCTGCATATCAGTGGTCCTTATGCGGATAGGAGAAACTTTTGTATTGGTGTGTTTGCTATTCGAGTGATCTGTCAGCCCTTAGCTTGTGGCTTGTTAGACCTAAGTTTACACTTGTGAGCATCATATATCAATTGCCCAACTTTGTAATCATCTGGTTTGAATCAGGCAGAGTACAGTCTTCATTTGTTATTGGTTGTCCATAATTGTGAAGCATTTACCATTCTGTAAAATTCTCATTGTCGTCCTGCTCACAGAAATGTTAAAGGGTATACTTCCCTAAAGAGAACCCCCCTTGAGTAGGTGACGTACTGGACGTGTTTAATCTCCATTTTCCTACCTTTGTTAAAAGCGGATACCCCAGTACCTCCTCTACAGTTTGGCACGCACGGTGGGACATTTTCATTTCTGTGAGAGGATTTTCGCCCTATTGTATTTGCGAGTAGGTACATGACCCATACGCGGGCGGACAAGGAGTCTCATCGTGAACGGAAGCGTCTCAACAAGTTAGAAATAACCACAACCAGTGAGCCTACCTCTCCTCCACCATCTTTGAATCTATCCATTGATTTGGGAGTAACACCATTATCAAAAGAGAAACATAGGAGAACCTTAGATTTTTCCTCTGATACTTCAGAAGAGGCACCGGCACCAATGGAGGATCTTTCCCATTTACTCTCTAGGTTGAACATCAAGTTTCCTACATTTAAAGGATTGGCTTATGAAGATGCAGATGACCATGTGAGGAGATTCGTCTCATTATGTCGTGGAAGAGGATTGCAGAACCGGGAGGATGCAATGTTGGTGCTCTTTCCATCTACATTGGAAGGCCTTGCGGACAAATGGTATAGCCAGTATGCTGATGGGCACTTCACTACGTGGGAGGCACTAAAAGCGGCATTCTCGCAGACATTTTGACCAAGCGACTCCTCAGAACGAGCTCTAGATCAGCTAGAGAACCTAAAATTACGAGCAGGTGAATCCTTCCATGAATTGCACACAAGAACTAAAGCACTTGTTTCTCGTTTGCCTCATGCTCCAGGTGATTTTTTAGTCAAAAAATGGATTGAGAAGGCTTTGCCTAAGTCATCTCAACAAAAGCTTCGGGAATCCCTCAGACTGGATGCAACACTTGATGATTTTGTTGCAACTGCATCACGCATTGAGGAGGCTAGAATACATTTTGAAGTGGAGTCTCAACCAAATTATGCATCCGATTTGGATCCGATCGGGAAACTCAGGAAGGAGTTGGAAGCCTTAAGGATGCAGCAAAGTCGCCAAGAAGAGAAGGTCATACCGCCACTCTCAACTCATAATGTGGATGAAGTGTCTCAACTTAGGCGTGAGCTTGAAGACTTGCGGACTACCCAGGACATACGAAGACAGGTTTGGTGTACAATATGTAATAATAATGGACACTCCAATGTAAATTGTCCTAACAGAGTCAGTTGTCAGTTCTGTGGCAAAGAGGGTCATGAAGCAAGAGACTGCTACTACCTTAAGGGGACACAACAGCGAGGTAACCATCAAGGTGTAGATTCATATTATGCTAGCACTTCTAATGCACCTAATAGAGAAGAGACCCGCCCAACTCGGCCTAGATACAATAGGCCCCTAATGTGTTACCGTTGTGGGGAGTATGGCCATATGCAGAACAGGTGTTCTCTTCCAGAGGATGCACCCCCTTGTCAGCACTGTCCAGATGCTAAGGATCACTACACCAGAGATTGCCCAAGAGGTCGTCCGACTCCTATTCACATGATTGCAGTCTCCCCACCTGTAGAAGGTATGACAGCTCAATCTTATGTTGTTTCATCTTCATCCATGCCAATGATGACCAGAGCCAGGCAAGCGGCAGTAGCCCAAAAGGAGGAACAACAAGGACTCAAAGATAGAGTTGTAGAAAAGAGGGTGGGATGGAAGGACCAAGAAGAAATGGAAGAAGCTTATGAGAGGGCAACTACTTTGCTAAAAGATCAACCAACGAGTACTTCTGAAGGCAAGCAAGAAGTGGACATTGAAGAAATTTTGAAAGGTATTCATCATAAGATTAGCCTGTATCAACTCATAAAGATAGATCCTAAAGTAAGAAGTGATCTGCTGAAGATTATACATTCTGCGTGCTTGTGCCCACCTCCTAGAATAGATGGTTTTATGGTGGACTTTCCTCCTGCACCTTTGGCTGATTATCAGAGCTCAAGATTATCCGTTTTAATCAAGGATGAAGCTCTAGCAGGTGTTATTATAGATGGAGGTTCCGGCATCAATTTGATGCCTAATTTCACTATGAAGAAACTAAGGCTCAATCCCACAAAGGCAGCACCCTTCACAGTCACCTTAGCAGATCAACGTCGGGTTGCACCAGTGGGCATTGTTGAAAAGGTACTTATGATAGTGAAAGGTTGTCATTTTGTTTTAGACTTTTTTGTTATTGCCCTGCCTCAGGAGACCTCATACCCTCTACTCCTGGGAAGGCCTTGGTTAAGGCAAGCAAAGGCTCTACAGGATTGGGGAAAGAACAAGTTATGGATTTCCACATGTACTAACAATCAATTACAGATACATTTGGAAGAAGGATCAGACATCAACAAGGCTACTGGATATGCAATGGAAACTCAGGTAATGCCTTCAGAAGATGATGCCCTATTAAGTTGGATGATGGGAAGTGCAGAATGCTGCACAGTGGAGATATGTGAGGTAAATGAAGATTTTGCAGAAGCAACACAAGGAGGACGGGAAGAGGGAAAAACTGATGTTCTTCACTTGAACAAAATAGAAAAGAGTAAGCAAGGAAGTCAAGCTTATTTTTGCCAGGCACCTCCGGAAGGACAGAAATCTCCAATTGAATCAGATAATCAAAATTCAACACTTAGCACCACTAAGATGGTATGTAGGGAAAAGGCAGGTAAACATGAGGAATCAGATGATTTTATGCTTGCAGAACCAGAAAGAGACAAAGTTGTGCCTGCATCTGGGGCAGATAATTGCGACCTTCAAGAACTTCCATTCTCAAATATACCCTTAGGATGGATCAAGGAACAAATTGTGGATCATAAATTGAACTCTGCTCCTGCATACAGTGGAGATGAACTTTCAAGTGAGTCCAATTCTGAAAAGTTTGTTCAAGAAGTAAATCTTGGAAATGAAGAGAATCCTCAGATGGTTCACTTGGCTGCTTGGTTATGGCACTATCCACCTTTATTGCAGAAGGTAACTTCCCTACTTTTTACTTATAAAAGTGTCTTTGCATGGTCCTATAAAGACTTAACAGGGATACCTGAGGAGCTTGGATTACACCGAATACCCTTAGTGGAAGGAGCTTCACCTGCAAGAAGTAGGCCTTACCGACTTAATCCAAAGTATGCAGAGGCAGTAAAGCTAGAAATCACAAAATTGGAAGAGGCAGGTATTATAGTTCCTGTAGAACACTCACGGTGGCTTTCTTCCATGGTCATTGTACCAAAGAAAAACGGCAAAATAAGAGTATGTGTTGATTTTCGTGCCTTGAATAAGGTAACTATTCAAGATGGCTTTCCTCAACCATTCACAGAGCAGGTGCTTGAAGAAGTAGCCGGACACTCTTTATATAGTTTTCTTGATGGATTTAGTGGCTACAATTAGATAGCCATTCATCCTGAAGATAGAGACAAGACGGCTTTTGTTACACCATGGGGCACATATGTTTATACCCGTATGGCCTTTGGCTTGAAGAATGCACCAGCATCCTTCAATAGGACTATGTATCTCATACTAGGGAAATGGTTAACCTCATTTCTGCGCATTTTTATGGATGATTTTTTAGTATTTTCAGGAACAGACAAGAGGGCAATAGTTCAAGATTTCAATAACCATTTGGATAATCTAAAGGAAATCTTTGAGCAGTGTCTCAAAACAGGTTTGAAGTTGAATCCTGCTAAATGTCATTTTTTGGTGACCAAAGGTACTCTCCTGGGCCACATAGTATCAGTTGACGGGATAACGGTTGATCCGGCAAAGATCACTGCTATCCTTTCCATGCCAATTCCACAAAGCCCAAAGGAAGTGCAAAGTTTCTTGGGCCATGCAGGATATCATAGACGATTTATCAGAATGTATTCAGAAATAGCTAAGCCTTTGTCCAGGCTTACAAGTAAGAATGTCCCTTTCTCATGGACTCCTGAAGCTGAGAAAGCATTTTGCGAATTAAAATTGAGGCTATGTACTGCTCCTCTTTTAACTGTTCCTAATTGGTCATTAGAGTTCCATGTACATACAGATGCCAGTCTTCATGCAGTTGGAGCAGTCTTGGCTCAACCATCATCACAGAAGATAGACCAACCTATCGTTTATGCTAGCAGATTGCTTATCAAAGCAGAGAGGAACTATAGCACTACTGAAAGGGAAGGTTTGGCTATCGTGTTCGCTCTTCAAAAATTCCGGCATTACCTCTTAGGTGTGCATTTTATTGTCATAACTGATCATCAACCTTTGAAGTACCTGATTAACAAGCCCAGAGTAGCTGGAAGGATTTGGCGATGGTTACTCCTATTTCAAGAATTTAATTTTGATATTCATATTAAGCCAGGAAAAGAGCACTACATGGCAGATCAAGTGTCTAGGACGGCAATGAGCGAAAAGGCAATAGGTATTGATGACGAATTGGTGGATAGCAATCTTTTTCTAGTAACAGTTTGAATTGGTTGGTATGATGAAATTCTTCATGTTCTCACTACTGGAAAGATCCCAGAACACTTGACACCTGTAGAAAAGAGAAGATTGCTCTTGAAAACCAAAGCATATTCTCTTATAAACGGAAATTTATATAAATACTGTCAAGATGATATACTGAGAAGGTGTGTCTATCCAGAGGAGGTAAATCTTTTGCTAGAAGCTGCACACAGTGAAGGACATCTCAAGGGGGAAGAATTGGCTCATAGAATCATCCACAAAGGTTTATGGTGGCCTCATATTTTCAAAGATGCAATCAAGTTCGCCAAAGAATGCCACATCTGCCAGAGGTGTGCTCCCGCGCCAACCAGGTTGAATTTCCAACCATTGGTCATATCTACAGGATGGCTCCCATTTGAACGATGGGGTCTTGATTTCATAGGGCCAATTAGCCCAACTGGGCAACCAGGAGGTAAAAAGTATATTTTGATGGCCACATGCTATGCTACTAAATGGATAGAGGCTAAAGCTACTGTGGACTGCACGGCTTTAACAGTAGCTAAATTTATGTATAAACGAATTTTCTCAAGATTTGGTTGCCCACTGGAAATTACTAGTGATAGGGGCACACATTTTGTAAATCAATTGCTCCAGTTTATATTTGACAGGTACAAAATCTTCCAAAAAAAATCTTGTGCCTATTACCCAAGGGCAAATGGCCAAGCTGAGAGTTCCAATAAGATTTTGATGGGATTGCTTCGCAAATTAGCTTTTGATCATCAAAGCTCCTGGCCGCTAGCATTGATCGGTGCAATTTGGGCTTTCAGAACCACAGAGAGGGGAACCACAGGAGAAACTCCATTTCGTTTAGTTTATGGAAAAGAGGCATTGGCACCATTTGAGTTCATTATCAGAAAGGAAATAGGAATCAAAACCATTGAAATCGAACCCCCCATTCAAAGATTGATGGCATTAGAAGAATACAGAGAAGGAGCAATGCAAAAACTTCAGGTAACGCAAGAAGAGTGCAAAAGATTGCATGACAGGTATCTGAGGTCCAATGAAGTACAGGAAGGATCTATGGTTTTAGTGCATCAGGTCCCAGCAATTCCAACCAAACTGGCACCCAAATGGATAGGACCTTACACGGTGATAAAAGTATTACCTCATGGAGCAGTACATCTAGAGGATTTGCAGGAATAACTAGATCTCAGCAATAAGGGAGAAATTGCACCGGGGACGGTGCAAAAGCTTGATGTGGGGGTCTGTAGTAGATGCCTTGGGCTGTCAGGTGCTTGGGCTGTAGCTTCGAGGAATGGCCGTTCCATTTCTTGGACATGCTCATGTTTCGGGCGTATGTTGCTTGCATTTCAGTACTTCCTCAGCTTCTCTCTCTATCTCCCTCTTTTTCCCCTCTCTCTCTTTCTCTTTCCTCTTCTGGGTCTCTCACTCTATCCCTTTCTCTCTCATCCCTCACTCTCTTTTTCTACTCTCCCTCTCTTTTTTCCCCTCTCGGTCTCTTTCCTTTTTCTCTCTCTTCCTCTCCTCACACCCCTGCGAGCCTCCCCACATCCCACCACCCTCCCTCCTCCTCACACCCCCACAGTCCCGCCAACCCCCTCCCCTCGCCTCACCTCTATCCCCCGCCACCCCCTGCCCTCCCCTCACCACTATCCCCCGCCACCCCCTCCCCTCCCCTCACCACTATCCCCCTCCACCTCACTCCCTCCATGCGCAAACCCCCTCCCCTCGCCTCACCTCTATCCCCCGCCACCCCCCTCCCCTCGCCTCACCTCTATCCCCCGC
Source organism: Ceratopteris richardii (assembly GCA_020310875.1). Lineage (NCBI taxonomy): Eukaryota > Viridiplantae > Streptophyta > Polypodiopsida > Polypodiales > Pteridaceae > Ceratopteris > Ceratopteris richardii. The sequence goes on along the minus strand of CM035430.1, from coordinate 135,955,809 downwards.
CACCCCCCTCCCCTCCCCTCACCACTATCCCCCGCCACCCCCCTCCCCTCCCCTCACCACTATCCCCCTCCACCTCACTCCCTCCATGCGCAAACCCCCTCCCCTCGCCTCACCTCTATCCCCCGCCACCCCCCTCCCCTCCCCTCACCACTATCCCCCGCCACCCCCCTCCCCTCCCCTCACCACTATCCCCCTCCACCTCACTCCCTCCATGCGCAAACCCCCTCCCCTCGCCTCACCTCTATCCCCCGCCACCCCCCTCCCCTCCCCTCACCACTATCCCCCGCCACCCCCCTCCCCTCCCCTCACCACTATCCCCCTCCACCTCACTCCCTCCATGCGCAAACCCCCTCCCCTCGCCTCACCTCTATCCCCCGCCACCCCCCTCCCCTCCCCTCACCACTATCCCCTGCCACCCCCCTCCCCTCCCCTCACCTCTATCCCCCGCCACCCCCCTCCCCTCCCCTCACCACTATCCCCCGCCCTCACCACTCACCCCCGCCCTCACCACTCATCCCCCACGAGCCCCCCCCACATCCCACCACCCTCCCTCCTCCTCACACCCCCACAGTCCCGCCAACCCCCTCCCCTCGCCTCACCTCTATCCCCCGCCACCCCCCTCCCCTCCCCTCACCACTATCCCCCGCCACCCCCCTCCCCTCCCCTCACCACTATCCCCCTCCACCTCACTCCCTCCATGCGCAAATTCCCTCCCCCTCCACTCACCCCGCCCTCACCACTCACCCCCGCCCTCACCACTCACCCCCGCCCTCACCACTCATCCCCCGCGAGCCCCCCCCCACATCCCACCACCCTCCCTCCTCCTCACACCCCCACAGTCCGGCCAACCCTATCCCCTCTCTCTCAGCCCTCCACTCCCAAGCATGGTGGCCCCTCGAGCAGAAAAGGGAGAAGAATTCAAGGATTATCGTATGAATGGTTGGGGTATCTTAGCATTTAGAGTATTCTGAGGATCACCATCCATCAAAGGCAAGGGACGTGCTTCTTAGGCTCATTCAAAAATGACGGGCGGATCTCAACTTGCATACAAAGGGTCAGTGAAAATGTAGAGGGTAAAAGTGGAAGAGGAAAAAATAACTGGTGTCGCCAACCATTCATGACTACTATCTATTTTTTAGGATCCAATTCAAATCAAGGGAATAATTGACCTACCCCTCCAATTTTGGGTGGTTAACCGGCGCGTGATCAGTGGACGCGAAGATTCGGCAAGGCTCTCCTGGCCTATTGGGGGCCTATAAAATCAAAGGGTTTGTGCTCATTTGGACTACGGCTGCGACGACACACACTGGAGTACATGTACAAGATTGTGCAGAAGACCTCTCTTGCACTTGGTGGTTTCAAGTCTACTGTGGGAGCTACTCTGTTGTGTATATAGAGGGGAGGCTTCTCAGTGAAGGGCTATGAGCACTATAGTGTAAAAGGGTAGCTTGGATTCTTCTTCTTATCCGTGAGTCCGTGTAGTAGATTGCGCTCTATTCTCTTGAAAAGATCTTACCACTTGTATTGTTCTGATTTAGTCTGCATATTAGTGGTCCTTATGCGGATAGGAGAAACTTTTGTATTGGTGTGTTTGCTATTCGAGTGATCTGTCAGCCCTTAGCTTGTGGCTTGTTAGACCTAAGTTTACACTTGTGAGCATCATATATCAATTGCCCAACTTTGTAATCATCTGGTTTGAATCAGGCAGAGTACAGTCTTCATTTGTTATTGGTTGTCCATAATTGTGAAGCATTTACCATTTTGTAAAATTCTCGTTGTCGGCCTGCTCACAGAAATGTTAAAGGGTATACTGCCCTAAAGAGAACCCCCCTTGAGTAGGTGATGTACTGGACGTGTTTAATCTCCATTTTCCTACCTTTGTTAAAAGCGGATACCCCAGTACCTCCTCTACAGTCATCTTGACCATGGTAAACTTCATTGGGGGGAGACATCTTTCTAAGGGTGTTATGGGATTCATGAGACCCTTTCTTAGTTCATGGCCGAGTTGTACAACGTCCTTTACAATTAGAATTTACCCTATTGAAAATAAAGCTTCAACCTTCGCACTCTCAGACCCCTCAAATGCATGCCATGTGGAGCAATGAGAAGCAAGGATTTAGCCATGAGAACACATGTTTAAAGTTTGAATTCAAATGCCTTTTAAAAAAGCAAAAATGTTAGCTATTATATTTAGGTGTGATAAAGCCTATAATCTGAAAACAAAAAGCAATTTCTAACTTTTAGGGACTCCATTTCAAGTCTATATGAACACGTATTGAGCTTCAAATTGTATAATCCCATGTGTGTGTATGTCCTATTAGAGTTTGGGAAGCAAGGTAGCTAGTAGGACCCTAAGCTGAGAAATCCCCCTTCTTTCTTGCTTGAATGATTTTGGTAGAGTTTGTCTAGCCATAGCTAATGTATGTATAATCAAGATTACTATGACTATTGAAAAAAATTCACTTGTTATATCATAATCATTTATTGCAATTATTAATTTCTTAGAAATATATTATTGTCTTTTAAAGTATCCTCAAAGCTCATGTTAGTTCCATGCATATTCTAATAGAACCAATTCCACAATTGAGTAGTGTTCTATTTGTCTATTTCTAGAAAAGGCTATAAATTGTCTCTATTGGAGGCATTGTCTCTCTCATTAGGAGTAGAAATTTTGAAAACTAGATTGCATTGGTAAGGTTTCTAAGCATAGTATATGTATACAAGAGCTCTGAGATTGAGTCCTTAAGAATCCAAAGAATCAATTGTTTAAGTAACTAGTGGTTTTGTGGTTGTGCCTCTGAGGCCACCTATGCTTCAAGGCTACATAGGGAGATTGCTTCTTCTCCCATTAGTGGTATGACAGCTTTCAACATACAAACATTTTCGAAGAGGTTCAAGGGAAGCCATTGAAGGAACTTGAAGGAATTAGGAGAGTTGTGGGATCAAGTTGAGAAGCACACACTAAGCAAAGGAGAGTCTACTAGTGCAACGGAGAGCATCAATTTCATCTATTGGGTACTTTTGAAGTATTAATCTAAAAGCTATTGTTATTTTTCACTTCTTCTGCATCAAAGGGATCTAAAAGAGTCCGTTAGAACTCACCATGCTATAATATTGGATAAGAATAATTATTAGCCATGGAAGTTTAGAATTTCTAGCTACCTCATGGGGAAAGGATGATGGGGTTCAACTAGTGGCACAAATGGAGAGAAGCCAACTCCTAATCAACTAAGGCATTTACGAGGGAAACCTTTGAAATACTTTACTCCACTTCAACCAAAGACATACAGATTCAATTGAGGAATGACCTTAACAACTTGAGGAAGACACAAAGTGGCAATATAAATGAGTATATTTTGAAGATCAAAGATGTCAATGATACATTGAGTTGCATCGGTTCTCACATAAATGATGATGACCTAGCTTTGTACACCTTAAATGGGCTTAGGGTTTTTGAGAAGTGGAAGGCTTTTACAACATCTTTGTATGTCATAAACACTCTTTCCTGCTTTGAGCAGTTTGTTTCTGTTACAAGGCTGATGGAGCGAAACAACCGCAACCGCAGAAGAAGGATAAACAAGACTTGTGGCTGAAATGACGGAGATGTAGGAAATTTCGCAAGAGTCGGTAGATGAAGAATGCGAAAGCAATAAAAAGCAGAAGACAGGAAGAGAAAAGTGTTGTTGTCGTCGCGTCGTCACTTCGTTAGATTGGTGGAACAGAGTTTACTGTGTTAAATAGACTCTTGGATTGATAGTTAACAGGAATGTATTTGAGAGAGACAGAAGGATAGATACGTCTCTGTTCTGTTGCGTACTGTAGTGAATAGGGTTGATCACATCGAAACTGAAGTATTCGGAGACCACGAGTAACATATTTAAAAAAAAACTGTGTATGAGATATTGCTGAGGACATTGAGTACTGTTCCATTCTATCCATATTTAATTATTCTGCTATTCTTTGGTTGAATCGATTCTCATTGGGTAGTTTGTGATGTTGTGAGTCTATTTGATGATCAGTTATATTTGACTCTGTATTTCGCGACTGTGAGATTGTGTATTGATTGTCCTGCGTGAGACTGTGTAAGAACAACGTTTAGTACCATTTCGGTTAAGTGACCAGGTTTTATACAATAAACTGTGATCACTGAGTATTCGGTAAAGATCTGTGTGTGGACAGAAGTGTAGTAAATTGCGGTAGAAATCGATAACTTGCACCATCATACGAAAGTTTGACGTAATCTCGATCCGGATTGTCTGTATATTTTGTTCGGTATGTTTACCGGTCACAAGAAATCGTCTTACTGAGAAAAATTCAAGTAGTGAACGAATTCTAATAGTTGTAAGTTACGGTTGGATTACTACGCTATTATCATAGCATATTCGGTTCGAATAGTCTCACAATTACTATGCTGAGGAGTAGTCAGTATTCAAACTCACTCCTTGTGTTAAGAAGTGAGAGAATACTTGTGATTGTGTAAAGGATTGGGAAAATAGTACAGGGCCTCTGTCTAACAGACCCCTACCACTCCCAAGAACCCGAGGACCCGATAATACTCGTCCGAAAGTTGGATTGAGTTATTATCGTCTAACATTTGGCGATCCTGCTGGGGATGTGGCATTGAGATTGCCTGGTATTTTGTTCAAATTAAAATTTTGTTGAAAGGACAGTAGCAACAGAATCAGATTGTTGCGATACTGTGTGTTCGTAATACTATATGATCAGTACGGAAATGCTACATGCCGATTACTCGATCAGGAGAAAAGTATCCCAAGAATCATCAGTTAGGGATATTAAGAACAACTTTGGGAGGTACTAGTACAATTAGACCTGACCCAGTTGTCGAAAAAGTGACAAACGATAACACTGATTCCGGTGAAATTACGGTAGAACGTAGTACATCTCTAGAATTGCCTGGTGTTACTACGGTACAGACTGTCGAAAATACAGCAATTTTGGAACCGACCAAGACGCAGTTGGAATCTAGCATAAAAGTCTTCAGAATAGATTCAGATACGATTAGAAACACTTTAGGGAAGGAAATTAATACAGGCGAATCTACGCTGTATCCAGTCACGATTTTGAATCCTTCCGGTGGAACTTCGGTAAGAAAAACACAGTTTTTCGGTGACGATTCAGCACTTTCGGCTGAATCTTCAGCTCAACTACAACGTTTGGGAGCAAGTCCTCCTACTTTGGATATCAAGGAGGAAGGAAGATTATTTGAAACAGAAATTCGCAATATAGTAAGTAAGCTAATTGCACCGGAAAGTGTGCCATTTGGCGAAACAAATTCCGGTAGTTCAGAAACTCAACCCAGAAATACAGAAGGAGTGTATAATACATTTACGATGAATGAACAACTGCAACGACAAGTAGGTCAACCCAGATTGGCTTCAACGGGAGTAACATACACAAAGTTTAGTGGGTTTCCAGGAGATGACCCAGATGCTCACGTACGCACCTTCGAAATCAGTTATGCTGTCCTCAACCATCCACCGGATCCGGCGTACAAAGCAATTGTTTTTCAATCTACACTTGTGAATGAAGCAGCAAGATGGCTTACTGAATATGATATTAATCATTTCGGTACTTATGAAGCAGTACGAGACGCTTTTCTGCAGCGATTCAGGCTGAAAAAGAATCCTGCAGAGATCTTTGAGTATTTACAGAACAATAGACAGAAACCAAATCAAACTGTACAAGAGTATGCTACCCTTTTCAGGACTCATTTAAGGCAGTTACCCCAGGCCCATGCTAATTTACCAGACGATGTTATTACACAGTGGTTTATCAATGGTTTGCTTCCTCAACTTAGGCAAATCATGATTATAAGATGTGTCGGAGCCATGACCCTCGATGCGGTGATAGCAATGACCCTTCAGCTAGAAAACAAAGTTGGTGGATTTTCAGAGGATTTGGAATGGATTAAAACAAACAAACATGTGGCTGAAGATATAACCAGGCAAGTATATTGTACCACTTGCAAGAATTCAGGACATACAAGTGCCCAGTGTGCGTTAAATCAGACTTATTGCACCATCTGTAACATTGTGGGACATACCACTGAGAATTGTGCATACAATGCTAGAAGACAAGGAGCAGCAACAGTTAATGCAATTATTCAAGAGCAAGGGCAGTCATCCAATCAATATGTACCCCCACATTTGAGACACAATCAACAACAAGGGTATCGACATTATCGAGGACAGAGGAACAATAACTATAACACACCGCGCTGGCAGAATGGACCACCACCGGAAAATCAAAATTTACCACCACCTCGATGTCATTTCTGTGGTCAATTGGGCCATATTAGAAGATTCTGTAGAGATGCAGCGGAATATGATCAAAGGAAAAAGGAACGTCAAAACCCAATGGCCAATGTGGTAACAATCACACCTGTAGAGACGCAGGCAGCAGCAGTTCAAACGCGTTCCGGTAAACAATTGCAACCACCAGCAAAATTATTTGAGCCAGGGATACGTGAACAACACAGAATGTATCATAAGGCTAGCAAGTGGACTACCGTAGAACCACCTGTTTTTCTAGAAACTACTCCAGTGATCCAGTCCCCGGATACCACACAAGTTCATGCTGACAATACAAAAGCAGGTACATCATCTACAGTAGAATTACCACCTTCAGACCAAGCTTTGTCTTCAACAGTTAAGGAAGAGGCAAATCAAGTGCAACCAACTTGGGATATATTGTCAAAAGCATCCATCACATTGCCTTTCGGGCAATTACTGGCATTAGTACCAGGAATACGCCAACAATTTCAACAACAGTCTGCTACAAAATCTGCTTGCATTCCGGCTACCGCAACAGTACAACCGGAACCAGACTCTACGGTAGATCACTCAATTCCTCTGATTACGGTATGGTTTCATAAACATCAAATTCCACAAGTTTTAATTGATGGGGGGTCCGGCGTGAATATTGCCACTGCGTCACTTTGTAAGAAGTTAGGATGGACTAAGATAGAACCAGTTCAATTCTTTGTTAGGATGGCTGATCAATCTAGAGTTCATCCAGTAGGATTAGTCCGAGATATACCTATAACTGTCCAAGACACAACATTCAAGATGACTTTTGTTGTTCTTGAATTGCCGGAATCCACTCTAGACTACAATCTACTTTTCGGTCGTCCTTGGTTAAAACAAGCCAAGGTAATTCAAGACTAGTCAGCTCAGGAACTTACATTCAAAGATAAAAACCGCAAATGTGTTGTAAAATTAGATGCTATACAACCCTGTGAGTTACATGCTCGACCATGTTTCGCCGAAACAGTCCATATGTTAGATGGATTGTCGGATGACAAAGAAGAAGAATTTTTGAAGAATAATGTTGATTTGATGACAGTAGGAACTATTGATCTACAGTCTGTGGTCGATACCTGGAATGCTTCAGTATGTACAGTAATACCCATTGTCGAAGAAATTAAGGAGGAAAATACCATTTCGATTCAAGGTAATGAATTACAGCAGCTTCTCGAACCATCCGCTGATACAGAGAAACATCAACAATTTTATGTTCCAGAAGATCAGTTAATTACTTACAATCTTGGAGATGAAGACCACCCTCGTCCGGTAAAAATAAATCAAAACTTACCTGAAGCTTTTCAAGCGGATTTAATCAAGCTACTCCAAGAATTTACTGACGTCTTTGCATGGGATTACAAAGACATGAAGGGCCTGGATCCTCGTATCTATCAACACAGAGTTATGTTAAAACCAGAAGCGAAACCGATAAGGCAAACCAGCTACCGGATGAACCCACATTATGCATCTCAGGTAAAGGCTGAACTTGATAGGTTATTAAAAGTGGGATTCATAGTACCAATAGAACATGCAGAATGGATTTCACCAATTGTAATTGTACCAAAGAAAAACAAGCAATTGAGAATTTGCGTAGATTATCGGAAATTAAATGCTGCAACAATACCGGATCCTTTTCCGATTCCTTTTTTGGATACGATGCTTGATAAAGTAGCGGGTCATGAGATGTATTCATTTCTAGATGGATACAGTGGATATAACCAAGTAAGAATGGCTGAAGAAGATATACCGAAAACTGCATTTATTACAAATTGGGGTGTTTTTGCTTGTACTGTAATGTGGTTTGGATTGAGAAATGCACCAAGCACATTTCAAAGATGTATGCAGGAAATATTTTCTCCTTATCTTACCTCATTCATGCAAGTATACCTTGACGATTTTTCCATTTTCGGTAAAATGATCGCACATCTAGTACATTTACGATGTTGCTTTCAGAGATGTAGAGAATATAGATTGTGTTTAAACCCAAACAAATCTGTGTTTGCGGTTTCATGTGGTAAATTACTTGGTCACATCATATCAGCACAGGGTATTCAAGTTGATCCCGATAAAATTTCAGCAGTATTAGAAGCTCCGGTGCCTAATACACCTAAGGAAGTAATGCGATTTATGGGACAAGTGAGATGGCATGGAAGGCATTTACGGTGGCTTGCTCATGTGGCAATACCACTGAACAAATTAATTTCCAAGACTGCAAGGCAATTCGAATGGACTCAGGAATGTCAGATAGCATTTGATCGACTGAAACAGTTATTAACACAGGTTCCCATTTTACAGCCACCAGATTGGGATCACCCATTTCACGTATTTGTTGATGCATCTGATATAGCAGTAGGAAGTGTACTGATGCAACAAACAGATAAATGGTTTAGACCAGTATACTATGCTAGCAGAAGATTAGCACCTGCAGAGAAGAACTACTCTGTAACTGAGAGGGAATGCTTAGGATTAGTATATTCGGTAAAAAAATTCAGACATTATTTATTGGGCCGAAAATTTACATTTCATGTCGATCACGCTGCACTAGTTTACTTGGTTCGACAGCAACATATCGGTGGCCGCCTAGCACGATGGGTTCTACTATTGCAAGAATTCGACTATGATGTCGTTCATCGGCCAGGTAGTTCACATGCTTTAGCAGACTTTTTGTCACGCTTAGATTCAGGTGAACCTCCGGTTGGTATAAATGATACAACACCAGCCATTTATACTTCAGAACCAACTACTGAAGAATTGTCAAACCAACCAGTGCCAACTACGTATTATGATCAGTTATTGACCTTCCTTTCAAGTGGATATCTACCTTCTGAAGTCCCCACAGCTACACGCCGAAAAATTGCAGGTTTTAGTCGACGATTCCGGTTAGTTGCTGGAGAATTATATTATACAGATCATACCGGAATCCTACTTCGCTGTATTCCACCACATGAAGTTAACTCAGTTATCACTTTGGCTCACTCAATTCCTTCAGGTGGACATTTTGCAGCAGATCTTACTCACCGAAAAATTCTGCAAAGTGGACTTTGGTGGCCAACTATGTATAGAGATATATTGGAATTTATCAAAACTTGTGATAGCTGTCAAAGAACTGGACAACCACTACAACGCCATTACTTTCCACTTCATCCAGTACTTCCTTTAGAACCATTTCAGAAATGGGGTCTTGATTTCATTGGTCCAATCACACCTCCCGCGGTATTTAGCAATAACAGGTATATATTGACTTGCACAGATTACGCAACCAGGTGGGCAGAAGCATGGCCTTTACGCTCAGCTACAGCAGTTGAAGTAGCGAAATGTCTATTAACAGATGTCTTTCCAAGATTTGGATTGCCACTAGAGCTTGTTTCAGATCAGGGTACTCATTTCATGAACAAGCTGATGAAAGTATTAACGCAGTCATTCCAGATCAGTCATAAATTTAGCTCACCATATTATCCTCGTGCAAATGGATTGGCAGAAAGTACCAACAAATCTCTGCTAAATATGCTTCAGAAATTTACGAGAGAAACACCGGAAAGATGGGATCAGTTGCTACCTGCAGTCTTATGGGCCTATCGCACTACATATAAGGTAACCACCGGCTTGACACCATTTAAGTTAGCCTATGGAATAGAAGCAATAGCTCCGATGGAAACTGTAATACCAAGTTTGAGAGTAGCAACGTCTCAGAAGCTTTTACCCGAAGAGTCATTGGCATTTCGGTTGGAAACACTTAGAGAATTAGATGAAAACCGATGGCTCAGTTTCTTAACTATGAAAGAAATTCAATTAAGACAGGCCAGGACACACGACCGAAATTTAAAGACTCCAGTATTTTCGGTAGGACAGCTTGTTCTTTTTTACAATGCGAAGTCCAATAGATCAGCAGGAAAATTCAAGTTACGTTGGTTCGGTCCATTCAAGATTTCAGAACAAGTTGGTCCGGCCACTTTTCGATTGACTACATTGACTGGACAACCACTTCCAAAAGCGATAAACGGTTCAAAGCTACGGCCGTATCAAGTAGCGCCACCTCGGCTATAACAAGGGTACACAGCGTACCACAAATTTTTTAATTTTTCTTTAATTCTTTTTGTTTTAATTCGGTGTAATCAATAAAGTAAGTGTAATCGTCGTACTTTAATATCTATTTATGTCCAGCCGCCCGCTCCTTTTTCTCTGTTTGCATGCACGCACGTCAGATATAGACATTACTGTCCGTTTTGTGTAATTAGTGCCGTTTAAAATATTCTCTGTACAAATTTCTTATATAACTCACTTAAACTCGCCGGATAGGTAATTTAGTCTTTTGCGACCACGGCCATAGTTTCTGAATACTTGTGTTCTGCGTCTTCTATCTGTGCGTAATGGAATCCCTAGCAAACTCTACAGCGTTTGCCGATGGTATCCCTGCCGAAGTAGGAAATTATCTGCATGTACGAGGATTGGGTAGTTTCGCCGAGCTGCCCTGGCACTCAGTAGAAGCTCACCCCTTCTTCGCACAGATCATTTCCGCTATCGCTCGAGTATCTCCCACTGAGAAACGATGGGTTTTCCTCTCCTTACCGTCTAGAGCTGTGATCACATTCCAAGTGTTTGCAGAAGTTTACCATTTAACTCCACAAGGCCGCGAGAATCTCCCCATGATCTCAGCAACCCGAATGGCAGAATTGTTCCCGCGATTTTCATCTAATGAATACGCCATTCTCTACCGACCAGAACCCAAAAGAACTGCACTACAATTCCTAGTTTCCATACTCAATTTTCAGAAACGTACCTATGGTATTTCTCGACCATTTTATTCTGCCATAGATATAGCTGCCCGAGAACCTGTTAACTTTGTGTCGTTCTTCTTTCAACGTATTCATAAGGAGTGCGTCTCAATTATGAAGCAAGTTAACAAAGGTAAAACACCGAGGTCTCGATTACCACACATTCTGTCATTTCTGTTCCCAACCATAATGCAAGCGCAACCACCACCAAGAGGACCAGTATTACAGATTGAAGAATCAGCGCAACCTTTAGATGAAGACGAAGAAGATGAAGAAGAGATTAATCAGTTATTTAGAAGAAAACGGATCAGAATCAGTTCTTCTGAAAGTAAGAATGCAGGTTCAGTCGAACAAGACGAAGAAGTCCAGCAAGAGGTCGACCAGCATTCAGTTGGAGTAACACAAAAGGAAGACGAACAACAGCAGGAAGTACAAGTAGAGAATGAAGCTGATCAGCAAGACAAGGAAGCAGAAATAGAGGCCAAGCATCAAGAGGAAGAGAGGTTCCATGATACAAATACATCGATGCACCAGGAATCATCAACGCATTCATTAGCATCTGAGCATCTACAAACGCAGAAGCAGACTGAAACGGAAGCAATGTCAACTGATAAAGTCTGTCACCAGCAGCAGCAAGATAATCAACAAATCCATGAACGTCAACCTACTAATGATGCACTGGATAAGCTCCTGAAGGCAGCAGAAACAACAGATGAACAACAGAATGCAAATAAGGTAATTAGCTCTAACACAGCTCGTCCTATTTTACCACCGCAACAGGAAGCACATCCCATCCAAGACCACCCCGACCATACATCATCATCTTCCCCTAACTACTCACCACCGAATTCTTACCAATTACGCACCAATACGTTTGCCCAACCGCAACAACTTCCACAAACACAATCTGTTCAGGTATTTTCCGAATTAGCATCAATTGGACAGTTTCTTATTAACCTCTCCCAGCAATTACCTGCTCAGATGAGAGCTGATACAGACAACATTTACAAGGAGTTGCAGCATAAAATAGAAATACTGGAAGCCGATATCACTCCGCTTCAAGAAGAAGTATACACAGTAAAAGCAGAAAATCAGGCCCTACAAGAGCAAGTGAAACAGCTGCAAGAACGACTGAGTGATCAAGCAGATATAATAAAACAGCGGGATGAAGCTCTGGAAACAATAAACAATCATAAAGAAATGTTGACAGAAGCCACTGCAGAAATTAATAGGTTAACACAGAACTTCAAAGATGCAGAAGATGGCAGAATAGCATTAGGCAACTTACTGGAAGAAACTAGAAGGAGGTTAACTCAAACAGAATTCGAGTTGGATACAACAAAAAACAGTTTAGCAACAACCAACAACATAGTGCATAAGTATCTCATTGAAGAGCCTCAGAAACAGAAAAAACTAGTAGATACGAGAAGAGAAAGAGATGCATTTTATAAAACAATCCAATTCCTGAACCAACAGTTAGAAAGACTCGAGAATCAAGTACGTAACAAAAATGATAACATCCATCGAATGCAGCAACAAGTAACAGATATGAAGACGGCCAGAGATGCAACATTGGCCAATGAATTTTATTTACAGGAAGCATTTTTACAAACAGAGGCTGAAAATTTACTTTCGGGAGCAATTGCGCTCAGTTCGGTGCGGACAGATGCCCAATTATTAGAACCCGACACCCTGAAAAGTGTATTAGAAACGCTTAAGAAAAAGATTGCCTGTATAGTTCGATCAGCCAGAAATATGTATTTAGAAGGTCTCGAAGCAGAACTATAGATTTCGGGCCTACAAGTCCGGTGTTGTACTGGTATATTTTAATAAAAGTCATGATTTTTTGTCCATAATATTTTTTCGCACATGTAAAAGACGTTCCAAGTTCAGCATCGATTTCCAGAATGATGATTTTGATTCTAGAATCTCAGTAAGCAGCCTGAAATGTCATATCAGAATGGAATACCATCATTCTAGCAAATGGCAGCTCAAGTTCTAGTACTTATAAAATGCATATGCCCGGCAAAGTATTTTTCTGTATAGTGTTCTGCAAGCTCTTGTGCTCATTAACCAAAACTTCTAGCACATTACTTTCGGCAAGTCTTACAACCATGTCTGAATCAGATATACTGAGATGGCGACTCAGAAAACGCACACTTACACAGAACTGTGTTGTGACAACAACCGATACTACATCACAGGATGATGAAGATGACTCAAGAACTTCGACAACATCACCAGGTCTGCATAACCACATATTATTTTCCACAGAATTCAAAATAGAGTTTGACATTTATTCAAGGGAAAATGAGAACTGGTTACGAGGGATCGGACTCCTAGAGTTTGCTAAGTTACCCTGGGAACAGTGGACAGGCAACGACGATGCAGAGAATCAGTTACACATTATGCGACAAACAAAAGGTTTTCTTGAAAATCAGGTACAATTTTCCCCACAACTAGTTTCGTTAGTATTTCAATTACCGTTGTACGAAGAAGCAAATTTTCCCAAATGTTCTTATAACGACCTGAAAAAAGAATTTGGTGAGGGCGAAGGTCGTAGACGCTATTTCATGATCAAGAATGCCACATATACTCGCCGTGGACAATTTAGATGGTACTTAGAAAGGCTCTGCTTTATAGTCAGATTTGATCTTATGTCTAGAGAAAATTTTTCGCCTCTAATACAAGCAGAGAACGGAGGAAAAGTGAGTTGGGCTCACTGGTTGTACAATCATTTACACAAACAGTTTTTTGTTGGGGATAGACGCAGGTCCCAAAAATACACTCGTTTACCAGTGTATTTAGCTGCTATATTTGGTTTTGCCAAGTCTGTAAAGGAGAAACAGTTACACTGGTCCCCCTCTCTTTACCACGAACACCACACAGCGCCTCAAAAAGAAACCCAACCCTCCACCTCGGCTGCATCTTTATTACACACAGGTAACAGCCCACAGAGCCAAACAGTAGGGACACCATTTCGGCTGTCCCTTAGAAGACAAAAGGCAGACAACGTGCCTACTGCCAGTTCAAAGCAAACACCGAATGACCCCCAACCCGATTTTGTTACAAAAATGCAGAACCAACTCCAAGAGGTTTCCCAATATTTACGGCAACAAGAACAAGCGATTCAGCACCAAAACGAGTTGCTATTAGCAACAATGACTAAGTCCAACTCAGTAATGGCACAGATGCAAAAAGAATTGGACGACAAAGATGCGTTAATACAGGTGTTACAACAAGACAACCAGCATATTACGGCCGAATTGATCACCGTAAAAAAGTATGTCCAAGACCTTAATCAGTGGCAGCAAGCTATCCAAACACAAATTCAAACTGAGATGTCCAGTTTTTCTACCCTGAATGCTCACCTGCAAGCCGAAAATCAACTTTTGCAGTCAAGAATACAAGTATTGCAGGAGTTCGAAAAGCAGATATTAAAAGATGAGGGTGTAGAATTAAATGCCACAATGATGACAAATATGGACATAGATTTATTAAAAGAACAGTTGGATAGCCATATTCAAAATCGTTGGACACTTTTTCGCAGGAGATGGCTAGCTATACTTGTTCCACCACTAGAACAAGTACAATCAGAAAAGATTGGGGATTCAAATCCTGGCATGGACCGACAGACACTGTAAATGAATATTTCAGCCAGGTGGTGATAGGATACTGTATGGTTACATGACTTCTGCAGAAGACATGGATTCAACAGCACAGAGGGTACTTTGATTCCATAGACGAAGCGCTTAAAGCACATGATCAAGAAGCATATAAGAAAGCAGGACTTCATGAAGAGGCAACTAAACCAGCTATATGAGTTTGAGGAAGTTCTGGAGGAAAATACGACCTATCACGTACAGTGACACATTCGGGATTGAAAGATATTTGCTGAATCACCAGCAGGATATGGACATTATAAACGACTAGCCAGAATCTTTCTGATGCATGTATAGAAGGAAAATAGGAGGATAGTCCCAGGCAAAAGGATATCATCTACAGTATTGCACTTGCAGGTTCGAGTCCACCGTGCGTGCCAGTGTTACAAGGCTGATGGAGCGAAACAACCGCAACCGCAGAAGAAGGATAAACAAGACTTGTGGCTGAAATGACGGAGATGTAGGAAATTTCGCAAGAGTCGGTAGATGAAGAATGCGAAAGCAATAAAAAGCAGAAGACAGGAAGAGAAAAGTGTTGTTGTCGTCGCGTCGTCACTTCGTTAGATTGGTGGAACAGAGTTTACTGTGTTAAATAGACTCTTGGATTGATAGTTAACAGGAATGTATTTGAGAGAGACAGAAGGATAGATACGTCTCTGTTCTGTTACGTACTGTAGTGAATAGGGTTGATCACATCGAAACTGAAGTATTCGGAGACCACGAGTAACATATTTTAAAAAAACTGTGTATGAGATATTGCTGAGGACATTGAGTACTGTTCCATTCTATCCATATTTAATTATTCTACTATTCTTTGGTTGAATCGATTCTCATTGGGTAGTTTGTGATGTTGTGAGTCTATTTGATGATCAGTTATATTTGACTCTGTATTTCGCGACTGTGAGATTGTGTATTGATTGTCCTGCATGAGACTGTGTAAGAACAACGTTTAGTACCATTTCGGTTAAGTGACCAGGTTTTATACAATAAACTGTGATCACTGAGTATTCGGTAAAGATCTGTGTGTGGACAGAAGTGTAGTAAATTGCGGTAGAAATCGATAACTTGCACCATCATACGAAAGTTTGACGTAATCTCGATCCGGATTGTCTGTATATTTTGTTCGGTATGTTTACCGGTCACAAGAAATCGTCTTACTGAGAAAAATTCAAGTAGTGAACGAATTCTAATAGTTGTAAGTTACGGTTGGATTACTACGCTATTATCATAGCATATTTGGTTCGAATAGTCTCACAATTACTATGCTGAGGAGTAGTCAGTATTCAAACTCACTCCTTGTGTTAAGAAGTGAGAGAATACTTGTGATTGTGTAAAGGATTGGGAAAATAGTACAGGGCCTCTTTCTAACAGACCCCTACCACTCCCAAGAACCCGAGGACCCGATAATACTCGTCCGAAAGTTGGATTGAGTTATTATCGTCTAACAGTTTCCTTGATGGTCACTAAGGAGATGATAATTGGAGGGTCAAAGGCAGAGGGCAATGAACCCCAAGCTTTCTATCTAGGTAAACATAGAGAAAGAGGAAGGAACGAAGGCAGAGGAAAAGATAGAAAAGGGAGAGGATCAAAAGGTCATCCTAATCACAACCAAGGAGAAAAATAGTCTTAATCATGAGGGAGACACAAGTCGAGAGGTAGAGGAGGAGGATCCAACCAAAAAAAAAAGATCTTAGAAAGTTGTCTCATTTGTGGAAAGTATGGCCATTATGCAAAGGATTTGTTGTCCTTCAGATCTTGCAGATGCACCTATGCAAAGGATACTACATAAATAAAATCACACACAAATAGGCAAGCAATATAAAGACACAAGAGATGACACTAAATTGGGTACAATCTCCCCCCACATACTTTGATGGATGAGTCTATCAAAGCATGTGTATTTATAGGCATTTCTTAATATGTCCTAAATAGAAGAGACACGAGGGTTGGACTTCAAAAAGCATGCTTTTGCTTTATTTACAAAATCATGATTTTCTATTTTTACAAAAACGTCACTTTCAAAAGAAATCTACTATTTTTACAAAAATAACTAAAAATAATATCTTCTAAAAATAACTATCTTCTAAATATTATTTTAAATATCTCCAAAAATATTTGAATAAGTCCATGTGCGTTCACACCCTCATGAATGTTCACCTGTTAAATCAAATCACAAAACACATAAAATCCTCAAGGCATTTAAATCCATTTAACATTCCATTATTCCATAAAATATAATAGATTACTATCAAAGGGAGAAGAGAAATTGAACCTAGAAAGTTCAAGGTTATTATTAATATACTTCAAATGAAAATGAGGGTATGCTAGCTATGATGTACATGAGTGAGTATAAGACACAAAGATAAAGCACATGGTACATTGATAATAGATGTATAAACCACATGAGCTCCAACAATGAGTTTTTCTAAAGCATGAAGGATCCATCAACCAAAGGGCATGCAGAAATAGGTGATGATACTCCTCATGCTATTACACAAATAGGTGACCCTATGTTGAAAGGTTCTCAGAAATCCAAGTGCTTGTAATACATTCTTCATGTCTCCATAATCATAATAATTATAGTCTCTGTCGGGCAAATGGTTGAGATATGATGCTAGGTGAAATTCAACCAGAAAACATGCTTTGTGGAAACCCTAAAGAGAGTTATATATTGATAGGTAAAGGTAGAAAGGAGGGAAGGTTATTCATTTCAGATCTGAGGCTTCATCCACTAGATCTCATCCATATAGATGGTTGGAGACTTAGCTTTATTATATGAAGCATATATTATATGTCTTTCATTACTTCAAGAAGCTCAAAGCTATGGTTGAAAACGAATTTGATATTTACATCAAATATGTAAGGTCATTTGAAGGTGATAATACTTCTCCAATAAGTTCTCTAAATTTCTTGTAGATTTATGGCATCAAACGACAAATCACTTGAAACCACAACCATGCACGGGTTAAAATAGGTCTCCTACATCAGATATACATGCTATCACACCTTATGAACCTTGATATAATAAGAAGCTAGATATAGCACACTTGAGAGTCTTTGGATGCACATGTTATGTATTGGTTCCAAGTGAATTAAGGATCAAACTTGATCATAAATCAGAAACATGCATCTTCATAGGGTATGTAGGTGAGCAAAAGGGCTATATGTGTTCCAATCCCAAAACAAAAGAGCTAAAGGTATCAAGGCATGTCAGATCTGACGAAGTTTACCTTCGTATGCTAATATCATACCTTTGGAAAGTAATGAAGATGAAAAAAAGAGGGCCTCAAGGGATGAACCAAAGAGCATGGCTCTTAGTGGTATGGACTTTTTTGTTTCAAAGATGTTGAGATAGTCCTATATCAAGTCAATTAAGTAATGCAAGGTATAAAGACAAGGAAAAAATCACATAGATAGAAGAAGATGACGATCTATCCATGGAGTTAAACAGAGACCATCACGGGAAGAAGAGGAGAGCACAAAGACCAACAACAAATACCCAAATCAATCAAATGGTGAGATAAGAAGATCTGATAGGTTACAATATTGAGTTGAAAGACTTACATATGACTCATTTATGGCAATACACTATTCTTACTTGACCAATGTTGTTGAGGGAAACACATTCTTTGAAGAGGGAAACACATGTAGGGAATGGAATGAAGCTATGAAAGACGAGATCAACACCTTGAAAGATAATCACACTTGGAATATTGTGGCAAGGAAGAAAGATATGAAGGTAATCATAAATAAGTGGGTTTATAAGGTAAACAAACACTTGGTTGTATTGCTAGGCATAAGGATAGGTTTGTAGCAAAAGAATTTTCTCATACGTATGGAATGGACTATGAGAGGTCATCTCTTGGATGGCTAAGAAACAACCCATAATTTCTTTATCCTCTTGAGAAAATGAATACATGGCTTTATTTCAAGTGAAATGTGAGCTTATGTGGCTCACGAATCTCATTGTAGAACTTAATTTGCAAGTCAATTAATATCAAATATGTGCGATAACATGAGTAGCATGTATCTTTCTACCAATCATATGTTCCATAAGGAGAGCAAACACATTGAAGTACATTACCATTACATAAGAGACAAGGTGTTTGCTAAATAGGTTCAAGTGCAACACCTAAGTACCAAGCATGAGTGTGCTAAGATTTTCACCAAATCATTCGACTCAATTAAGGCCATAAAGTTCAAAGGAGGCATTGGATTATTGGAGCTAGGATGAAAACATAGAATTGAAGCTCAATGGGGAGTGTTGAAATTCAAGCCTCAACCTTATCACTCTTGGATACTTCAAATGGATGTCATGTGGAGAAAGGAGAAATAAAGAGTTCGCCATGAGAACTTGTGCTTAAATTTTGAATTCAAATTCCTCTCCACAACATTTAAATTTAACCTATTACACTTAGGTGTCATAAAGGAGAAGTAATTCCTAACTTGTAGGGAAACGTTCTCAAGTCTATATGAACACATATGGAACTTTGAATTGTTAATTGTGTGTGTGTGTGTGTTCTCTTGGAGTTTAGAAAGCAAGTTAGTAGTCCCCCTAAGCTAACCACCTCCAACCCCGTATCATCTAGATTTCTTTAAGTATTGAGGAGAGTTCACTTTTCATACCATACTCATTTCTCATAGTTTTTGGTTTTTTAGAAAGATATTCTTGTCTTCTAGATTTTCCTTAAAGATCCTCTCAATTCTCTCCATATTCGTTGAGAATTAGTTCCACAAGTGAGTAGTGTTCTATCTTTATATGCCTAATGAAGGCTATAATTTGTATATCTTGGAGGTGTGGTATGTCCCAGTAGGATCCACCACTTTGAGTGAAATTACTTACAATGGTCAGGTCCCTAAGCTTAGTTCATGTATAAAAAAGATATCGGATTTAGTCTTTAGGAGTCCAAAGAATGGATTGTTTTAGAAACTAGTGGTTTTATGAGTGTGCCCATGAGTCTACCCTATGCAACAAGGATGCATAGGGAGATTGCTTCTTCTCCCATCATCTCCGTTCCCTAATCCACAAGGGTGACTTTGACTCTAGAGCTTGTTCTCTTATTGTGAAGATTATCTATAATATGGCAAATATTTCCACACTAAAGGAAAAACTTGTCATCTCCCCTTTTCTCTTTTTCTTGTAGGGTTAGAGGTTGGAACCTAGTTATGTCTATTCCGAAAGTTGTTTGGCATAGGCTCTTCTCTAAGAATGGAATAGAATGGTTTCTAGTGGGAAACTCATCCTTCAAAAAAGTTGAATATCACATGGAATAGCTTGAGTGGTGTATTCGTTCAATGTCTTGACCTCTAGAATCATGCGTAGAACGTCCCTAACATCATCTCTTAAGCCCCATCTAAATTCACTTATGGAATAATCCTACTCAACTCATGTCTACATCTCCAAACATGGTGATGAGCTCTATGAGAAACCCCTCATAATCATGAAATACGACCATGTTCTTCAAGATTGGGGGAGCCATGATACTCCATGACCACATAGCAAGATTCCAATACATATGACCTCATATGCCTCGTCATGGTCTATGAGTAAACTTGGTGTAGGAGTCCATAAAACTTATTGCTATCACCATCTAACTTTTTTAGCATGCAAAGCTTGGGTTCCTTCATGAAGATTGAAGTAGGGCATTGATTTACTCAATTCCTTCCTAGATAGTTAGAGTTATATGTGATGGTTGTAGAACATTTGTAGTGTATGTGAACAATATGAATGCGGAAGCTAATGATGAAAGTTTTGCAAATTATGTAGAAAATCTGTTGAAATAATATAAAGATGTATTTCCAAAAGGCCTACCTAGTATGCCTCCATCTAGGTAGATTGATCATGCCATTGACTTGTATCCAAGGAGTGAACCATATTCTAGAGCACACTATAGATTTAACATAGATTAATTAAAAGAGCTTAAGATGCAAATAGATGATCGTTTGAAGAAAGGTTGGATAAGAGCGAGTGTTTCATCTCAGGGAGCAGTTGCTTTATTTCAAAAGAAGAAAGATATCCCTTATAAATTATGTGTTGACTATAGGGTGTTGAATAAAAGAATAATAAAAATAAGTATACACTCCCTCTCATAGATGAATTATTAGGTCAATTAAGTGGAGCGATTGTATTCACCAAGATTGACATAACAACTTTATATCACCAAATTAGGACCAAAACTAAAGATATACCCGAGATACCTTTTCAAACACGATATGGACACTACCAGTTTATGATTACCTTTTGGATTATCTAGCACTCCTATTACATTCATGTGCTTGATGAATATTATTTTTCATGATTACTTAGATGAGTTCATCTTAGTATTTCTTGATGGTATATTTGTATCATCTAAAGATGTTTTTGAGCATGATGTGCATTTCACAAAAACTTTGCAAACTTTTAGAGAACACAAATTGTATGGAAAGGAATGAGTGAGTGTCTCTTTGCAAAAGATAAAATTGTGTATCTAGGAAGATTTGTACGTAAAGAGGGAATTCATATAGACCAAGATAAATTGAAACCAATAGTTGATTGGCCAGCTCCTAAAACTATAAGGGATGTTAGACTTTTCTTGGATTGGTGCAATTAGAAAGAGCACATATTAAGGATTTCTCTAAGATACCGAATCCCCTCAAAAAGAGGGATTGATGTATCAAGATAAATTTATATTTGCAAAATGGGCTTTTACGTTAGCATTTCTAAACTTGTAGGGCTCAAAAGTGATACTTGGAGGTGTTAAACTCTCTTATAAGAAGACTTTCACATCTAAGAGAAAGAGGCTAGAAATCATTGAATTACCTTTTGATTGAGAGTTAGAGTGAGAGTGAGAATGTGATTGAGATTGAAAGTGTGAATGAGATTATGATAGCTCCGGGCTCGCGGAGAGGTAGAGGCTTCTTCAAGAAGCTATTTTCCAAAGCTATTATATTGATTGATTCAAATCTATAATACCTAAAATATTATTTCTCTAAGCCATATCTTATCTACTCTTCCACATCAAAGTTTCTCTTACCTTGTGAAATTTTTGCATTTTTTTTTCTCCTATGCTATTCTTGAGTGATAAGAAGCTTCTCATTCAAGATATCTTGCGATTGAGAAAACACTACATGAGTTGATCCCCTTTTACCTCTATATATATCATATTGGAACAATTGATAATTTGAACATTAATAGGTGAGTACTTCCTTATTGATTTTTCAATTTAATGCATTTATAGTATGCATTCCAAGAAGGTCAAACCTTACGAATCCTTGACGGTTTATAGTAGTATTAGATGCTATCATTTGCATAGTCCTGATCAAGTTTCATGTTCTCGTATTGATCAAGTGATAATTATAAAAAACTTCTCTTATCTCTATCTAGAAACCCATCACACCTTCATCGGGTGATTTTCTCTTGGATTTACTGCTCTTCGAGTTCAAAACCATGAACTAAAAGTCAATTACTCCATCAACTTCTAACTACTTCAGCCTATGTGACATACAATGCCTTGCTCCATGCTATTGTTTCTTCCATGCATATGACACTGCTTTCATTTTCAAGTTATATTTTGAGCACACTACTAGATTAAGATAAATATTTGAAACAGTTTTGGGTACGACTTGATGCCCTTTTACCTCTTTATATATCGTACTGGAAAAAATGATTACTTAAAGATTAACAGATAAATCGTCTCTTATTTATTGTTCAAGTTTCTGATGTTGTATTACCAATACTAAGAAGTTTAGAACTTACGAATCATTTGCATAGTAGTTATAGTAACAATCGTTTGCATAGTAGTTCAAGTCTCATCGTTTCTAGAATACATAAAAAATTACCCAAACACTTTTCTAGAGGTCTTTCCGTCGACTTTATTCTAAGCATCTGCAAATGTTTTTGAGATTACAAATATAGAAGATCTCTTTAGGCATTTGCACACATTTTGGTTATATCATCAAAAAGATTGAAGAACCATTATGGGTGGCTCAAAGATAATATAGCAAGTACTTGAGATTAGTTTATCTCTATTTGCTAGAACTCGGTTTTCCATAAAAGACTTTTATCATTCCAAAAATTTCTTAGTCCTTAAGCATGTTCTAGAGAGCTTGGATCACTTCTATCACTACCAGGCTCTACTTGTTGGCTTAACATTGAACCCTCTTTGAATGACTCCGAGACGGAAAAAAAAAAGAAAGAAGAAACTTATCCTCATGGTTTCCTTTTGAGTTTACTATTTTGTATTCCGTAATAGGGTTTTTAGTCTTCATTGTGTGAAGTTATAAAGTTTCAGAAAACTCTCATACTTTTACTCTTTTCTTTAATTTTTAGACTAAGCCTAGTGAACTTATTCGTTTCCAACATGCATAGCATATCATAGTTCCAGTTTGTGTATGAGAATGAAGTCAATGGTGAAAATTTTCATGTGCTTGTTCATGTGTACCCACCTATATATGTACCCTTATCTAAATGTTTTAAATATTTGGTTATTTGAGCAAGTTCTGATACCTTGAATTGAAAAGAAAAGATGCCATTTAGCACGATTTGATATTTCGTATATGATATCTTAGCCTTTCTTTTGCATAGAAAATGAACGACCGATCATTTGTGCGTCGTTAATTTTATAACAAAAAAACATAAACTCATTAGGCGTTACTCTTAGTTTTGCGTGCTTGGAAAGAGACATCATTTGTGCGTCCTTAATGTTCTTATCATAAAGCATAACTTCATTAGAAGATAAAGTTAATATTCCACTAAACACTTCGTCTTATGTATATATGACTCATCATATTTATTAAATTATTGCATTAATAGTGTGGTCAATCTTAAGATTTATTATAAGTAACTTATGCAATCTTAATGCTAATCAAAGAGAAAAATTTGAGCTTATACTTTCCGAAATCATCCTTAATGAAGAGAGATCTTTTAGTATAACTGGTAACCTCCTTCTCGCACATTTAATGTTCAAGTGAGTACGCTTTCATGGCACGTGCAAGATGAGGATCCTTCACTCCCTCCACCTTTTGCTTTAATCATAATATGAATGAAGGTTTTTCAATGAGCTTAAAAACTGTCGGAAATGATGTAGGCTTCCAATCACTACCTCTACTCGTAGGTTAAATGACTGGGAAGCCAAGGAGAATCCTAATCTGCTTACAGTTCGTGAAATTTATATTTCAATGGTTATAAAAAATCTTTTAAATCAAATTTATCTAACTTATAAATTCTAAGTAACTGTAAATCTGTTGTTTATTTAAGTCTTTGCATACTACTGGATGAGATAATGAATTTAAAATCCCTTTCACTTTTTCGGCATAGACGAATGGTCTTTGTTTTCACCATTGATCAAATCTACAGTTTTTATTCTCTTGAAAAATGTTAGTCATAGCTAGATTTCTTTTAGCTTTATTTGCAAACGCTTTGTAGTCGTGTAGACATCAAAAACTATCTTTCATCTCACAGTTTTGCCTGCAGCCTACCACATTGCAAGATTAAGTAGGGATGATGGACAGAGTTTCTAGGTTCTCCACATCTTCAATATTTTGGGGGAACGGGTCAAAAATTGTTATTTTAAATAAACGGTTTTTATTTTTACAATCACGGCTTTCATTTAAATAAAATCAACTGAATCTCATCATTTTCACCTTCATTGATTCGCCAATGTTTGGCATTTGTGTTACTTTTCATTTATGTTCCTGTAGGAAATCTTGTATAAAGTTTAAGCTTTTACAACAATAGAAGCAGAAATGAGGGAGATTAACAGAAGTTGTTTTTTAAGTTCTAGGGTCTCTTTTTCTTCTATCAAGAAGTTTAATTTTCATTTTCTAGGACAACCTTAACAAAAGTCTGTGATCCTCAATTTAAATGTAGACCCGGACTAGTTATTCACTATCCATGCAAGCCTAATACAGAAGCATTCTCCGAAGATATGATTAACATTTTTCAGGCGGTGTTAGAGCTTACAATCATGGTTTCGAATGCTGATAGAATATAAAAACTAAGTGAAATTCTTGCGAATGCTGACAGAATATAAAAAATAATTCAAACTCTTGCCAATGCTGGCAAATTGTTGCCATACAGCTGAAACAAATGTCTCTTGTCATTCAATTATTGTTCATGTACCCTTTAAGTCTGGATAAAACGCATCTAATATTTCTCATGGCTTTCTTGGAATCATAAACGTGGGATTTGTATTGTATGCAACGAAGAATCGTAAAAAGATTACGTGCGACAAAAAATGTAAAGCACGATCAACCTTAAAGAAAAGAACAGTCACATTATAAGATGTAAAGCATGAGTCACTTTCATGAGTTGTTTTTTCAAGTCTGATCTTTGGGTTACTATATCTTTAGACATGAAATTCCAAATAGCATCACACACAACACATGAAATGCCTCAATGGATCATGAACCCACTTTCGCGTTGAATAAAATAATCCGAGAGCGATTTGATTCTGATCAAATTGATTACTCTGAAAACCTATATTTGAAATTAAGTTTTAGATTTTATTTTGCACATAAGACATAAAGTTGAAGAGGAGAGGGAAATCTTACTAGCAGCCCTTTATGGCGGCCACTTTCATAATTGTACTTTGTGTGGTGTGCGAGGTATTCGACTTTCTATCTAAAGTATCCAGAGAATCCTTCACTGTCGGATCCTACTCTACAGCACCCTTAACAAAATGCGAGTCATTCATGATGTTGTTACCCAGTTTCGCCTGCTCTTCTTGTGCTGCTCCTACCATATGCTCGCTCAACTCTCCAATGAATCTAATGACATCTACATTCTGCGCAAATTGCACGTCGTTTGGGACACGCTTGTGGGAGCGTAGCTATGGCACGAGCAATCTACAGGAAAAGAAAACGACGACAGTCGGAGAGAGATAGACAAAAATTCTTTGCGGCGGCAGCACATGTGCTCACGGCGGTGGATCTACTACCATTCAAGTTTTTTGTTTTTTTTTTTTTACATTTGTAATGACACATCATCAAATTAATCTTCCCCTCAAGCTATCCCTGCTGCCCCCGCCTTCCCCTCCTCTCCCCTCCTGCTATGCCTGCTGCCCCCCGCCATCCGCTATCTCCGCATCCCCTGCCGTACCCTCCTCTCCCCTCCCGCTACCCCCGTCGTCCCCTCCTCTCCCCTCCCACCTATCCCCGCCGCCCCCCGCCATCCTATCCCCACTGCTCTTTCTCTCCTACATCCCCCCCCCTGCCCCTCCTATTCCCCCCCCCCCCCCCCCCCCCCCCCCCCTGCCATCCTATCCTCACTGCAAACTCCCCGCCATCCTATCTCCGCAGCCACCCCCCACCCACAGTCCATAGCCCCCCCCCTCGCCATCCTACCCCCGCTGCCACCCCCAACCGCAATCCCCCATAGCCCCCCAACCCCTCCCGCTCTACCCAACCCCTTAGGCTACAAACGCGTCAGCTCTGCATAGCTCAAGCTCGTTCTCTCCACGACCAAAAGGAAAAATACTCGAAAGTCTTACATGATCTGATGGCTGGCACTCACTCGGTAGTGGGAGGATTCATGGATATTTCGAGATAGGAGTCTTTCCAATAATTCTCATTGGCCATGCCTATCGAGCTACTATCCATCCAGCCTAGTTGCCATCCATCCAGCCTATGGAGTTGCAGTTCCAATTTGAAATCAGAAAGCAAGTTTCGTGCTCACTACAACTTTTGAATACGATAGATAAGTGTGTAGCTTTTTAAGGCACAACGTGAAGATCCCCTAGATATGCAACATAAGGACCAATTTCTCGTGCAACGTGTGGTAGTTCCTAATGACTTCAAAGAGCAAGATGGTGCTTTAGAGGATTTTGCTATGTGGGTGATCTATTCTTTGAGGGAGGGCCGCTTTTGAAGTCAAGAGACCCACCCTCAGACCCACACTCCACCCACACCTCCCACACCACCCACAACCTCCCACCACTCCACCCACACCTCCCACACCCCCCACAACCTCCCACCACTCCACCCACACCTCCCACACCCCCCACAACCTCCCACCACTCCACCCACACACCCCACAACCTCCCACCACTCCACCCACACCTCCCAAACCCCCCACAACCTCCCACTACTCCACCCACATCTCCCGCACCACCCACAAACTCCCACCACTCCACCCACAACCTCCCACACCGCCCACAACCTCCCACCACTCCACCCACACCTTCCACACCCCCCACAAACTCCCACCACTACACCCACACCTCCCACAGCCCCCACAACCTCCCACCATTCCACCCACACCCCCACAACCCCCCACCACTCCACCCACAACCTCCCACACCCAACACAACATCCCACCACTCCAACCATAGCTCCCACACCCCCCATAACCTCCAACCACTCCACCCACACCTCCCACACCCTCCACAACCTCCCACCACTCAACCCACACCTCCCACACCCCTCCCACCACTCCACCCACACCTCCCACACCCCCCACAACCTCCCACCACTCCACCCACACCTCCCACACCCCCCACAACCTCCCACCACTCCACCCACACCTCCCGCACCACCCATAGACCCCCACCACCTTACCCACAACCTCCCACGACCCCACCACTCCACCCACAACCTCCCACACCCCCACAACCTCCCACCACTCCACCCACACCCCCCACAACCTCCCACCACTCCACCAACACATCCCACACCCCCCACAACCTACCACCACACCTCCCACACCCCCCACAACCTCCCACCACTCCACCCACAATCTCCCACCACTCAATATGTAAGTGTCAAAAGCTACTACAAGAATTATGTGAAGGATGTGCTTCTGAGGGTGAGTCCAATATCACGGGCGGCACATAATGAGGATCTCAGATTTTATGCAAAAGTGACAATAAGAGTGTAAGTGGTAAAAGCGTAAGAGGATAAATGATTGATGCCATGACGACTTCCTATTTTTGAGAATCCAATTCAAAACTGTCGGCATATTTGATCCACCCCTCCAATTTTGGGCAATTAATCGGCGCATGATCAGTGGATGTGAGGAATCGCCAAGGCCCTCTTGGCTTATTGGAGCCTATAAAAGCAATGGACTAGTACTTATCTGGGATACATACACAAAGAGATATAGAGCTTATTTCCGGCATCTCTTTTGGTCCTCTCTTTGCACTATGTGGCTACAAGCCTACTGTAGGAAGTCACTCTGTGGCGAGGATACAGAGCGTGGGCTTCCTCGCGGAGGGCTAATAGCATTGTAGTGCGAAGAGAGTGGCTTGGTTTTGTCATTCAGTGTGAGTTAGTGGTATATTTCATGCTCTTTCCCTTAGAGCAAGTCTTCATACTTTGTATTGATCAGTCTGCATCTAGTTGTGTTCATTATACGGATTGGATGAATCTATTGTATTGATGTTGTTTAGTTCTGGAGTGGCATGTTAGCCTAGAGCATCAACTTTAGAGCATTTGTTTTTCCTATATTGTAATCATCTGTGTGAACTAAGGATTAGAGCATTTCTTTTGCCTATATTGAAATAATCTGTGTGAACTAAGGAGTGGTTTTGTCCTTCACTATTACCATTGTCATCGATCTTCTCTCTGAGTATCCACGTTTACTCTGCAATTATTGTGATCTGCCTGCTCACAAAAATGTTAAAGGGTATACTTCCCTAAGGACTTCCCTTGAGTAGGCGAAGTACTGGAAGTGCATATTTTCTACTCTTGTTAAAAGTGGATACCCTAGTACCTTCTCTACAGTTTGGCACGCCCAGTGGGACCCTTGCATTTCTGTGAGAGGCCCTAAGGATACTAAATAGTCCCATTTTTTTTAGTATTTTTCCCTATTGCATTTGCAAGTAGATACATGACCCATATGCGAGCATATAAGGAGCCTCTTCCTGTACAAAGGAGCCTTAAAAATTCAGCTATATCTTCAACTAGTGAACCAACATCCCCTCTACCTCCTCTGAATTTATGCGTTGATTTGGGTGCGACTCCATTGTCAAAAGAAAAGCATAGGAGAACACTCGACTTCTCCTCATACACATCGAAAGGAACACCAGTGTGAATGGAGGATCTCTCTCATTTACTCTCTAGACTCAATATCAAGTTCCGTACCTTCAAGGGACAAGCTTATGAGGATGTTGATGATCATGTGAGGAGATTCATCTCCTTATGCCATGGAGGAGGCTTGCAGAACAGAGAGGATGCAATGTTGTTACTCTTCCCATCGACATTGGAAGGCCTTGCTAACAAATGGTACAATCAATATGCAGATGGCCATTTTGCTACATAGGAGGCTCTGAAGACGGCATTCTCACAGACATTTCAACCTAGTGACTCCTCAAAAAGAGCTTTAGACCAGCTAGAGAACCTAAGTCTATGATCAGGTGAATCCTTCCATGAACTTCACACTAGGACAAAAGCACTTGTTGCACGTCTTCCACATGCTCAAGGTGATTTCTTGGTTTAAAAATGGATAGAAAAAGCTTTGCCCATGTCATCTCAGCAGAAGCTATGTGAGTCTCTTAGATTGGATGCAATCCTCAATGATTTTGTTGCAACAACATCACACATTGAAAAAGCTAGGCAACATTTTGAAGGGGATACACAACCAAATTATGCTACAGAACTAGACCCTATTGGGAAACTGAGGAAAGAAATGGAGGTGTTGAGAATGCAACAAAATCACAAAGAAGAGAAGGTCTTGCCACCACTCCCATGCACTGATGATGAAGAACCCAACTTTGCCGCGAGTTAGAAGATTTGCAGACCACTCAATATATAAGAAGGTAGAGTTGGTGTACAATTTGTAACAACAATGGACATTTCAATGCTAATTGTCCTAACAGAGTAAGTTGTGAATTTTGTGGAAAGGAAGGCCATGAAGTTAGAGAGTGTTACTACCTCAAGGGTACACAGCAATGAGGTAACCCTCAAGATCTGGATTCCTATTATGCTAGTACTTTAAATGCACCTAATAGAGAGGAGAATCATACAACGAAGCCTAGATATAATGGGCCATTGATGTGTTATCGTTGTGGTGAGTATGGCCATATGAAAAATAGGTGTTCCCTTCCAGAAGATGCACCTCCTTGTTAGCATTTTCTAGAGGTCAAGGATCACTATAACAAAGATTTCCCAAGAAGCCGCCCCACCCCAATTCATATGATTGCAGTCTCCCCACAAGTGCAAGGTATGAACACTCAGTCTTATGCTCTTTCATCTTCTTCAATGCCCATGATGACTAGAGCCCGACAAGCGACAGCAACCTGTAGAGAGGGACAAGAAGGACTCCAAGATAGAGAGGAGGAAAAGAAGGCTAGGTGGAAGGGGCAAGCAGATATTGAAGGAGCTTATGAAAGGATGCCTACTTCAATAAGGGACCAACCAACAAGTCTGCAAGAAGACACACATGAGGTAAACATTGAGCAGATCTTGAAAGGTATTCATCATAAGGTTAGTCTGTACGAACTCATAAAGATGGATTCAAAAAGAAGAAGTGACTTGTTGAATATTATACACTCTGCTCACTTGATTCAACCACCTAGTATAGATGGTTTCATGGTTGATTTTCCCCCTGCACCCTTGGCAGACTACCAGAGCTCAAGGTTATCTATTTGTATAAAGGATGAAGCTCTGATAGGTGTGATCATAGATGGAGGTTCTGGTATCACTTTGATGCGAGATTTCACAATGAGGAAACTAAATTTGAACCCCACCAAGGTGGCACCATTCATAGTAACACTAGCAGATCAACATCCGGTTGCGCCACTTGGCATTATTGAAAAGATACTAATGATAGTACAAGGTTGTCACTTTTTTCTCGATTTTGTTGTTATTTCCCTTCCACAGGAGACTTCTTATCCGTTAATCTTGGGAAGACCTTGGCTAAGGCAAGCAAAAGCTTTGCAAGATTTGACTACAACTACAATAGCCAACTGCAACTACATTTGGAAGAAGGATTCGACTCAGGGAAAACTACTGGATATACTATGGACACTCAGGTAATGCCCTCTTCACCCCAAGATAATACATTATTGAATTGGATGATGGAAAGTACAGAGTGTTTCGCGGTGGAAATCAATGAAATAGAGGAAGAAGTTGCAGAGGAAGGAGTTGTAGAAAAGGGCAATGAAGTTCTCAAGCAAGTAAAGGATGAGAGTTTGCACTTGAGTAAACATTGCAGGGGCAAAAACTATAGAAGTTTTAGAAAAGGAAAGTTATGAGCCTGAATGCAGAGAAGATATCCCCTTTTCGGATATACCTGAAGGATGGACCAGAGAACATATTGCAGAATATAAGTTAAAGTCCACTCCTACATAAAAAGGAGATGATTCCTGAAACACTTCTTAAAGAAGTAAATCTAGGAGATGAAGAGAATCCTCAAGTAGTCCACTTGGCCTCTTGGCTATGGCGTTATCCCCCTTTACTACAGAAGGTAACTTCTTTCCTTTTTTCTTACAAAAATGTCTTCGCATGGTCCTACAAAGATCTAACGGGGATACCAGAGGAGCTTGGATTACACCGAATACCCTTAGTTGAGGGAGCCACGCCTGCAAGAAGTAGGCTGTATCGAATCAATCCAAAGTATGCAGAGGTGGTAAAGTTCGAAATTACAAAACTAGAAGAAGCAGGTATAATTGTTCCTGTAGAACATTCCAGGTGGCTTTCTTCTATGGTTATTGTACCCAAGAAAAATAGTGGAAAAATAAGAATCTGCATTGATTTTCGTGCCTTGAATAAAGTGACTATTCAAGATGGATTTCCTCATCCCTTCATAGAACAAGTACTTGAGGAAGTATCCAGTCACACTTTGTATAGCTTCCTAGATGGTTTTAGTGGCTACAATCAGATAGTGATCCATCCTGATGATAGGGAAAAAACAGCCTTTGTTACTCCATGGGGCACTTATGTCTATACCCGCATGGCTTTTGGTTTGAAGAATGCACCAGCTTCATTTAATAGAACAATGTATTTAATATTGGGCAAGTGGTGGACAACTTTTCTACGCATTTTTATGGATGACATTTCAGTGTTCTCAGGCACAGATAGAAGAGCAGCAGTTCAAGATTTCCATGACCATTTGGAAAATCTAAAAGAAATCTTTGAGCAATGTCTCAAGACAGGTTTGAAGTTAAATCCTGCTAAATGTCACTTTTTGGTCACTAAGGGCAGTCTTCTTGGTCACATAGTATCTGCTGAAGGGATAACGGTGGATCCTGCAAAGGTTAGTGCTATGCTTTCCATGCCTATTCCACAAAGCCCAAAGGAAGTCCAAAGCTTTTTGGGCCATGCAGGATACCATAGAAGATTTATATGAATGTATTTAGAAATACTTAAGCCCTTATCGAGGCTTACGAGTAAAAAGGTCCCTTTCTCATGGAGTCCTGAAGCTGAGAAAGCATTTTGTGAACTAAAAATGAGGTTATGTACCACCCCACTTTTAAGTGTTCCTAACTGGTCATTGGAGTTTCATGTGCATACAGATGCCAGTCTTCATGCTGTTGGTGGAGTTCTTGCTCAACCATCATCACACAAGGTTGATAGACCTATCTCCTATGCCAGTAGACTACTCACCAAGGTAGAAAGGAACTATAGTACAACCAAAAGGGAAGGCTTGGCTATTGTATTTGCTCTTCAGAAGTTTCAGCATTACCTTTTGGGGGTACATTTTATAGTCATCTCTGACCATCAACACTTGAAGTACTTGATAAACAAGCCTAGAGTAGCTGGAAGGTTTTGGAGATGGTTACTTCTGTTTCAAGAATTCAACTTTGATATTCACATTAAGCCAAGAAGAGAGCACTACATGGCAGATCAAGTATCCAGGACCACAATGAGCGAGAAGGCAACAGGTATTAATGATGAATTGGTCGATAGTAATCTCTTCTTAGTAGCAACTCAGATTGATTGGTATGATGAAATTCTGCATTTTCTCACTACTGGAAAACTCCTAGAGCACTTGACATCTATGGAAAAGAGAAGATTGCTCCTTAAAACCAAAGCGTGCTCACTTATAAGCGGAAATTTATATAGATATTGTCAGGATGGTACCTTGAGAAAGTGTGTTTATCCACAAGAGGTAAATCTTTTGCTAGAGGCTGCAGACAGTGAAGGGCATCTAAAGGGGGAAGAGTTGGCTCAGAGAATCATCCACAAAGGACTATGGTGGCCTCATATTTACAAGGATGCGATCAAGTTTGCTAAAGAATGCCACATTTGCTAGAGATGTGCTCCTACGCCAACCAGATTGAATTTCCAACCATTAGTCATATCCACAAGATTGCTCCCATTTGAACGATGGGGTCTTGATTTCATAGGACCCATTAGTACAACATGTGAACCTGGGGGTAAGAAAAATATTCTGATGGCCACATGTTATGCAACTAAATGGATAGAGGCTAAAGCTACAATGGACTCCACTGCTTTAATAGTAGCTAAGTTTTTGTATAAACATATTTTCTCAAGATTTAGATGCCCATTGGAAATCACTAGTGATAGGGACACACAATTTGTAAATCAATTGCTCCAATTTATATTTGACAGATACAAGGTTTTCCATGAAAATTCTTGTGCGTACTATCCAAGGGTGAATGGCCAAGCAGAAAGCTCCAATAAGATTTTGATTAGGTTGCTGCGCAAATTATCTTTTGATCATCAAAGCTTTTGGCCACAAGCATTGATCGGTGCAATTTGGGCTTTCAAAACTACAAGAAGGGGAACCACTAATGAGAGTCCATCTCATTTAGTATATGGAAAAGAGGCATTAGCACCATTCGAATTTATTATCAAAAAAGAAATTGGAGCCAAAACCATTGGAATTGAACCTCCAATTAGGAGACTCGTGGCATTAGAAGAATACAGAGAAGAAGCAATGCAAAAACTTCAGGTAACACAAGAAGAGCGCAAGAGACTGCATGACAAGTATCTTAGGTCCAATAAAGTACACGAGGGATCCTTGGTTTTGGTGCATCAAATCCTAGCAGTCTCAACCAAATTGGCGCCCAAATGGATAGGACCATATAGGGTGGTAAAGGTATTACCTCATGGAGTAGTACATCTAGAGGATTTGCAGGGAAAGAGGATACCCCTGGTCAATATCTCCAGGGTGAAGAATTACCTGATTTAAGAGAAGATGGAAGAACTTCATTCACTGTATATATCATATTTCATTTAGCGTTCGTAGTTTATTTTGTTCTATGCAATAAGCAAATGAAGAAAAGTTGCACCGGGATGGTGCAAAGACTTGATGTGGGGGTCTGTAGTGCCGTACAAATTCTCTCTCTATCCTCCCCACGGCCGCATCGTCTCTCTCTCTCTCTCTCTCTCTCTCTCTCTCTCTCTCTCTCTCTCTCTCTCTCTCTCTCTCTCTCTCTCTCTCTCTCTCTCTCTCTCTCTCCCCCCCCCCACCCACAATCCACACCGCCTGTCCCCCCCCCCCCCCCCCCCCCCCCGCCACCGCCATCCTATCCCTAGTGCCACCCCCAACCGTAATCCCCTGCAGCCCCCCAACCCCTCCCGCTCCGCCTCACCCCCTAGGCTACAAACGCGTCGGCTCTGCATAGCTCTAGCTAGTTCTCTCCATGACCAAAAGGAAAAATACTCGAAAGGCTTGCGTGATTTGATGGGTGGCACTCACTCGGTAGTGGGAGGATTCCCGGATATTTCGAGATAGGATTCTTTCCAATAATTCACATCAACCATGCCTATCGAGTTGCCATCCATCTAGCCTAGCTTCTATCCATCCAGCCTACGGAGTTGCAGTTCCAATTTGAAATCAAAAAGCAAGTTTCATGCTCACTGCAACTTATGAATACAACAAACAAGTGTGTAGCATTTTAATGCACAATGGTAAGCTCCTCCAGATATGCAACATAAGGACAAATTTCTTGTGCAAGGTGTGGTAGTTCCTGATGACTTCAAAGAGCAAGATGGTGCTTTAGAGGCTTTTGCTCTGTGGATGCTCCATTCTTTGAGGGAGGGCCTCTTCTGACTTCAAGAAACCCACCCTCAAACCCACACTCCACCCAAACCTCCCACACCACTCAAAACCTCCCACCACTCCACCCACAACTGCCACACCCCCCACAACCTCCCACCACTCCACCCACACCTCCCACACCCCCCACAAACTCCCACCACTCCACCCACACCCCCACAACCTCCCACCACTCCACCCACACCTCCCACACCCTCCACAACCTCCCACCACTCCACCCACACCTCCCCCACCACCCACAAACCCCCACCACTACAGCCACAACCTCCCACAACCCCCATAACCTCCAACCACTCTACCCACACCTTCCACACCCTGCACAACCTCCCACCACTCCACCCACACCTTCCACACCCCCCACAACCTTTCACCACTCCTCCCACACCTCTCAGAACCCCCACAACCCCCCACCACTCCACCCACAACCTCCCACACCCCGCACAACCTCCCACCACTCCACCCACACCTCCCACACCCCCTACAACCTCCCACCACTCCACCCACACTCCCCACAACCTCCCACCACTCCACCCACACCTCCCACACCCCTCACAACCTCCCATCACTCCACCCACAACTCCCACACCCCCCACAACCTCTCACCACTCCACCCACACCTCCCACACCCCCCACAACCTCCCACCGCTCCACCCACACCTCTCCCACCACCCACAAACCCCCACGAGTACAGGCACAACCTCCCAAAACCCCCAAAACCCCCCACCACTCCACCGACAACCTCCCACACCCCCACAACCTCCCACCTCTCCACCCACACCTCCCACACCCCCCACAACCTCCCACCACTCCAGCCACACCTCCCACACACCCCACAACCTCCCACCACACCTCCCACACCCCCCTACAACCTCCCACCACTCCACCCACAATCTCCCACCAAACAATATGTAAGGGTCAAAAGCTACTACAAGAATTATGTGAATTATGTGAAGGATGTGCTTTTGAGGGTCAGTCCAATATCATGGGCGGCACATAATGAGGGTCTCAGATTTTATGCAAAAGTGACAGTAAAAGTGTAAGTGGTAAAAGTGTAAGAGGGTAAATGATTGACGCCGTGATGACTTTCTATTTTTGAGGATCGAATTCAAAAGTGGTGGCATATTTGATCCACCCCTCCAATTTTGGGCAATTAATCGACACATGATTAGTGGACGTGAGGAATCGGCAAGGGCCTCTTGGCTTATTGGAGCCTATAAAAGCAATGGAATAGTACTTATTTGGGATACATACACAGAGAGATATAGATCTTATTTTTGGCATCTCTTTTGGTTCTCTATTTGCACTATCTGGCTACAAGCCTACTGTAGAAAGTCACTCTATGGTGAGGATACAGAGCGTGGGCTTCCCAGTGGAGGGCTAATAGCACTGTAGTGTGAAGAGAGTGTCTTGTTTTTGTCATTCAGTGTGAGTCAGTAGTATGTTCATGCTCTTTCCCTCAAAGCAAGTCTTCATGTAAGACAATAGTTATGCAATATAACACAGGAGCAATAGCAGAGAAGATAACAGATATAGGAGAATCTCAACAATTTTCTACTAGCAGCAAGTACAAAGATGATGGCGTTGTCCACCCGTGCGCTCTCAAGGTAGAGCTTAAATGGTGATCTAGACAACTCTAGATAGGGAGATACAAGGTAGAGGTATGCTGGCTCAACTCAATGTCTTAGGTAGTGCATAAGTCATATATATATAGGATCATGGGTGGCCTGCCATGGACGGCTATACATGGGCGGTAGAGCGTGGGTGGCCACCGCCCGCGTAATTGCCATACACGGCTTAGACTGGTTGAACCGACCTAACAAATATAAATGATTTCTGACTCCGACAGGGAAAATTCCATGGAATATTCCCTTTACCGTCGCGCCGGGGGCACTGCCCCCAGACCCCACAATTGGGGACCCTGGTAAGTCCCTTTCCTTATAATACCTTACATGGTCCAATATGACCTTCATCCAACATGCAAGTTGGGATTCCCATCGATTGGGTAATGCACGCTTGGCTTCTCCTCATAAAGGGGGCCTTACAGAATGTGCATACAATCATGAGGGGTAGACATTGATCATATACTAACACTTCATACTTTGTATTGATCAGTGCCAATCT
Organism: Ceratopteris richardii; assembly: GCA_020310875.1. NCBI lineage: Eukaryota > Viridiplantae > Streptophyta > Polypodiopsida > Polypodiales > Pteridaceae > Ceratopteris > Ceratopteris richardii. Next base: position 135,918,989 of record CM035430.1, on the reverse strand, counting down.
ATATCTAGTTGTGTTCATTATACGGATTGGATAAATCTTTTGTATTGATGTAGTTTAGTTCTAGAGTGGCATGTTAGCCGAGAGCATCAACTTTAGATCATTTCTTTCGCCTATATTGTAATCATCTATGTGAACTAATGATTAGAGCATTTCTTTTGCCTATATTGTAATCATGTGTGTGAACTAAGGAGTGGTTTCGTCCTTCACTATTACCATTGTCATTGATCTTCTCTCTGAGTGTCCACATTTACTATGCAATTAACACTGAGTCACAACAAAGGAGAACAAAGACATGTTCTCTTTTTCTTTTTACCTAAATACCATTATATGAAGCAAAAAAGTGGGCATTTTACAATATCTAGAAAGCATCACGAGTCTTTCTTGTAAATATTGTCTTTAGAAGCTTGATCTCATATCCCAAGTAGTCAAGATAGATATACTAAAATTCTTGCTGCCATGAAAACTAGTTGTTGAGCATGACCAAGAATCCCACATCATGATCTTGGACAATAGATTAGAGTTGAAAAGGTACAAGTAAGAATTCGCGAAGCTCCTTCATTACATCTATAACCTCAACAAGCACAGAAGATAGCTAATTAAAAGTTACTCAAAAATTAGAGTACATGTGTGTAAAAATCAGAACATTTTAACAAGGCAATTAAGATTATCCCCTTTGTATGGTTAAGATCCCCATTGAATGCCTGGCCATATTAACAGAATATGAAATACACTTCACAAAAGCATTCCCAAGAGAAGATAATATTCAACAAAATTATACTAAGAAACATTCACACATGATCAGAGAAATGCTCAAGATAAATCAAGCTGAACACCAAGTGGAAGCAGAACTCCAAATTATATTTCCATTAAAATGATCTTTTACATTTCATGTGTTTTACAAGAGTTATGTGAATCTACAATAGAAGCTGATCATAGCTTTCCTCAGGCTAAAGGGTATTGGTATCCTCTGGCACATTAGAACACCTATCTTGCCTCTCTTGCTCCAAGATTGGCTCTTCAAGGTCAGCCATGTCCCCAGGTTCATCTGCAATGTGCTTCCTTCCAACCTCTTGGTCTTCATCTGGGCATTCATTCAGCCCATTGATTCTCATTCTAATGAAGCTCACTTGAGCATCATCCTTCTCCACAGCTATGCAGTGCCTGAACATCTTTAAGGAGCAAGCCAGAGTCGTTCCTGAAACAGCAGAAAACCTCTTAGAGGCTTCAATCAACAATGACTAATGAAAATTGTGAAAATTGAAATTACCTGTGCCCGAAAAAAGGTCTAGGACCCAGTCATCATCATTGGAAAATAGCTGAAGCAATCTCATTATGAGTTTTTGTGGCTTCTGATAAGGGTTAACCAATGTCATGTCCCCAGCTACATGACGAAGTTTCTTGGTAACGGCTGGGAACATGAGCACATTTGAGATCCCATTCTCATTGCAATGCTCCCTGACTCTCCTTTTGCTTACTTCATCATAATAGCCCACTGTAATGCATTCAGTGGCGCTCACAAACCGATGCAAAGGAGTGTGATTTACGTTTGTCTTCACCCTGCAAAAAAGAACTATGAGTCACATAGGGCATCATTAAAGCCATGGAGATAGAAAGAAGATTACTTACCAAGTGAGGCACTCCACAGCATGACATCTTGCCTTCAGAGCAGTTGAAACAGAGAAAGACTGGTCTCTGCTATGGAAAATTACTATCCTCCAAAGAGGAGACATAGTCAACTCTGCAAAATCAGTGACCATCTTCCGAATCTGAGGGTGTTTGAAGGGTTCATCATCATTAACTGATCCTAACATCCTAAATCCATAGGGTATGTCCGCTATGAGAAGGGAGAAATGTTTTCTAGGCACAACAGAACAAATATTATTTACATCACTACAGAACACATTGTAATATACAGGCCTAAGGGGGTCTAGGGGATTGGAGAAACATTTAAGATCGGGTTCATCATCAAAATCCATCTCCTTCGCTTTCAGTCTAGATTTCTCATGCCTTGCTCTTTGAATGTGAGCAAGGAATGCAGGGGGGCAATCATCTAGTACCTCTGTAGACTTACTTTTCCTTGGTTTCTGCAGAACAAATTGGAAAAACAATTAGAAGAGCTCTTCAGTACAGCAAACAGAACATAAAGAACGGATGTATGGCATCGATTTCTTGTTGGGGTAGATGCTAGGCATCGACCTTCTACTGAAAATCGATGCTTGGCATCGACCTAGGGACCTAAGTCGATGCCTGGCATCGACTTTTGCCACGAGGTCGATGCCAGGCATCGACTTTTGTTGCAGGTCGATGCCAGGCATCGACTTATGCTGCAAGTCGATGCCAGGCATCGACTTATGCCCCCAAGTCGATGCCAGGCATCGACTTATGCTGCAAGTCGATGCCAGGCATCGACTTATGCCCCCAAGTCGATGCCAGGCATCGACTTATGCTGCAGGTCGATGCCAGGCATCGACTTATGCCCCCAAGTCGATGCGAGGCATCGACTTATGCCCCAAAGTCGATGCCAGGCATCGACTTATGCCCCCAAGTCGATGCCATGCAATGCATCAAATTGGTTAGGATGAAATATTCTGATAAGAGAATCTACCCAATCACGAAACAGGATGAAATATTCTGATAAGGCTTTGTAGGATGATGTGGTTGGATAGTCTGCTTGGACCTCTGTCCAAGAAAAGCAACCCAGCCTCTTCATCATCACCTCCTGAATCTTCATGTACACTTTATGACTACAGACACATAAATATAAAAGAGACTAGGTTAGACAAGAAGCATGGGAGGAGGGAAAAAGGATCTGAGAATAACATACATACTTATTGAGCTCAGTCACCATCTCCTCGAGGCTTAACTCCTTGGAGATTACCCTTGAAAAAGTTGATATGATCAATGTATCATCCTTGATTCCTTGAAGGGCCCTCCATGGGGTCAGCTTCATGTCCTCAGGAGCCTCTTCAATTGAAAGGTCAACTTTCCTTCCCTTTCCCCTCAGATCAACTTGTGGGTCTGGCCTCGACTTTCGTTGCTTCTGGCCCTTGACCTCCTTGTGCTCCCACATTGTGAAAATTCTATCCTGAAGATCCCAGATCTCACCTGATCTGAATGCCAATTGAAACCATGGATCATATTTCCTCAAAGCATCTGACTTTCTATTCTCATCCAATGCAATTCCAACCTCAATAAGGCATTGCTTTCGTAGATTGGGATGTATTCTCCCAGCTTCCTTCACAAGAAAATCTTCGTATTCATGGTGGAAGAACCGAATTCTCTCTATGGAGGACATTTTCTGCCTGTAGTCATTGTCGTTGTTGTGATCCCAAGCAAGAAGCTTGGCTTCCTCAGTTGTAAGACCAGCATATATCTTACACTCTGCATACCTAAAGAAAAATGTAGTAGGGTGCTCCTTCACTAACTGTCTACGAGCCTCTGCAGAGTGTGAACCTCCAATCACATAATAAGTGTAATCCTCAAACAAACCCTCATTGAAATCCTCCACACAGCTGCACTCATTCGGATCCACCATGACAAGGAATGGCACAACAGTAGCATGAGGATTTATTTTCATTTTCTTCTTAAGATTCTGGACATGCAAATTATGTGGCTCCCTGATCTCAAGGGGCCTCCTCCCTGTGAGTGGATCCACTGGTGGCCTGTGGATAATATTAATAGGCAGGTGGAACAACTGCCCCTTCTTCACAACTTTTCTTCTAGCTATGTCCTCCCTCATCTTATTCTGCTCAGTGCCAAGCACACCAGATGCAAGCTCTCCACCAGGTGCAACAATTATGTCCCCAGAGCTAGAGCTTGAGTCAGAAAAGTCCTCTTCTGAAATTATCTTCTTTTTCTTTTGGGGCTTTTTCTGCACACTCTGCTTACCCCTTGCCTTTACAGGGGTCGTCTTCTTGTGCTGTGTTGGCATGATATTGCCCTGGATCCATGGCATCAGGTCCTTGATGAAATTCACTGAGTCTCTGCATATCTGAGCTAGCTCTTCTGGAACACAGCACTCTGGGCACAAGAAATCCATCTTGCATATGACATTTCTTAATCCTTTCGATGTCTCCACCAAGAAAAGCAGGTTGCAGAATCTTCATCTTCATAATCCAATTTGTAAACAAGTCCATACTGAAAACCTTGTGTTGTCGTGATCTTTCCTCTCCCATAGGCCCCTGCGAACATAAGGAGGACTGCATTCTTCTCTTCAACGTACTGAAGGCACCATTCGAGATTTGTCATGTCCTGAAGTGGACGATCTGTCCTCATCACCTCGGTCTCCCTAGACCTTTCCTTCATATTTGGATCCTCCACAGGAATTTTTATGCTACTCTGTCCACCTGAGGATATTCCTAGTGGGTTGCTGGCCTTCTCAGAGGATAATGGTGCAATAATTTTCTTTGGCTTTGCTTGGTGACCACTGCCTTTGTCACGTTGCTGGTCAGCAGAGCCCATGGTGACTCTGAGCTTCTTGATGGGCCTTTCATCCTTGTACTCCGCATCCCTGAAAGCACTTGGAAATATCAGATCAAACGTAAATGTGGTTTCAAAGGCCCAAGTCCATGCAAGGCATCGATTTTGAGCTTCAGGTCGATGCCAGGCATCGATGTTTAAGTGCATGTCGATGCCAGGCATCGACTTTGTGTGCAAGTCGATGCCAGGCATCGACTTGAGGGTGAAAGTCGATGCTAGGCATCGAGTTGGGGGTGCAAGAGTCGATGCTTGGCATCCACTTTTGGGCCCAAGTCGATGCCTGGCATCGACTTTTGGGCCAAGTCCATGCCTGGCATCGACTTTTACCCTCAAGTCGATGCCTGGCATCGACTTGCACACAAAGTCGATGCCTGGCATCGACTTGGGCACAAAAGTCGATGCCAAGCATCGACTTGGGCCCAAAAGCCGATGCCAAGCATCGACTTTGCACCCAAAAGTCGATGCCTGGCATCGACTTCTCAGTGCATGTTGATCCCGGCAAGTCGATGCTTGGCATCGACTTCTGGGCCCAAGTCGATGCCTGCAAGTCGATGCCAGGCATCGACTTGGGGCTGCAAGTCGATGCCAGGCATCGACTTGCACCGACAAGTCGATGCCTGGCATCGACTTTGCTCCTGCAAGTCGATGCCTGGCATCGACTTGCAATCCTAAGTCGATGCCTGGTGTAGCTCAGTGATGAGTAGCACCTCCTTTAATGCCAATCCGGGAAGACGTGAGGATGGTATGAAGACCTCGAGCAAGTGGCGGCACAAGTGCGTGAGTGAGAAGCACACAAGCATGCACATACATACACACACACGCGCACACACGGCAAGACAAAGAGAGAGAATCAATGGAGTTCTTTAGATTACTTTCAATAGCTCTTACAAGTTCGTTTCAATTACAATCTAACCTCAAAAATGAGCTCTCTAGCTCTTTTTATAGTTTTTGACTAGCTTTGGCCCTGTTCAGACCTAGTGTCCGGCTTAGTTAAAAATTAGGTTCCAGGGCTTATTTGAGGGCTCAAACGGGATCTAAAAAATATGAAAATTGGTACGATGGTACTTCTAATACTCCTCAAGCTCAAGGACTCCTCGGCTTGAACAAAATGGAGTTACTAAAAATAGATAATGGTATTTACAATGGTTTTTAGTGATGAAAATCACTATTTTTGTAGGGGATTCTTCTGAAAATTTGACATACACTTCTTGGAGCTCCCTACTTGCTCCCTTTCCTTGTGTGTCCACCTTTTGATGTGCTTCCATGCTTTGTCCTTGACTTTGAGCTTCCACACTCCCCCCCCTCTCGAGTCTGTCGTCCCTGACAGACCCTTGTTGGAAGGGCTGTTCTATGTAGTGCGTTGAGAGGTGGTGTCCATCCGTTGTATGAGCTGGTTCCTTGGATTCCAGCAAGAATGTGTCATTGTGAGCTTTCAAAACTGCAAGTTGCTCAAAAGAGGTTGTCAAGAGTGATTTGGAGCAACTACTGGCTTCAATTTGCTTCCGAGATATGGATGTTGTTCCCATGACGTCCGCTAACTCTTCCAAAAATGATGTTGAGAGCAGTCATGCCAACTACTCATAACCCATAATGAATGATGGGTAAGTGTGTTCGTGCCTGGGTTGAAAAAAGTATGTGCCTTGTGCAAGGCCTGGTAATGTAGCCCTACGCATGCTTACTTGGAAAATGCATTGGAAGAAGTATGGTGCAAGAATTGCGGGTCTTGAGCTAAGTGCTCAAGGGTATGCTGACGAAGAGGTTTCCTAAACTATCATGGTTATGGTGTTTCCAGAGTAAAGATACTTACCATGGAGAAGGTTGATGGATGTTTGTCTCTTCGTGTTGTACACTCGGCCTTTGGGATGGAACATTGTTGATGAATGTCCATGTTGATTGTCCACTGATGAGATCTTTTGAGTGGTGGATCCTCTCTCCTCATATGCAGGAGTCTTCTCCTCCAGAACTACCTTTTGCAGATATCTCCTTGGATGCTCTGGTACATGAAGTAGTTAAGCATCACTCAAGTTGCGGACCTTCAAGCTCTTCATTCCAGATAAGGCAGCAATAATCTCACTGCTGGCCGAGACACACTTCTATCCGAATTGATAAATGCCTAGTAATCAACAGTTCCACCTTCAACTAAGCATGACTCATTCATGTTCCATAAGCCAAACCTGGGAACAAGCTCTCTCCCGCTTTTCTTTCTCCCCCCTTTTTTTTTTTTTTTTTGAGGAAAAGGATATCACAAAACAAGAACACAAAAATTAGTATCAATAGAAATATTTGACATATGTCACTGTGCTCTTGTGCGTGGGATTCTCAAGTGTGTCTATGCACGGCCGTGTAATGTGGCCCTATATTAATGCATACTTTGGAAATGCATGACCTGCATGGTGCAAAGGACAGGGTTGTGCAAGGAGCACATGGTTGTTGCTCGTTCGAGGCTTTTGATGTCATTTGTGGAGGTTGATGCCGACCTTGGTGGAGGTATCCATTGACTCTCGAACTGATGTGATCCTCCTTATTGGAGTCCATTTTAGAACATCATTTGGCACTATAGAGGTCACTTCAGGCGTCTTTCTCTTTGGATGCTTTCTGAACTGTGGTATCCAGTGTGGTTGACGCTTTGGTTCGGTGGAGACTACTTGCACTTTTGGCTTCCAAACCCATATCCTTTTTGCATGTCTTCTTACTAATGTTGAAGAGCTGATTTGATCTTCCTTTGGTCTCTGTACGTGGTTCTTACCCTTTTCTCTTTTTGGTTTCTTTGTTGAAACCTTTTGCATGTGGGAGAACAAAGGTTGTTGTGGATGTAGGAGCTTCTTAGGTACCCACATCTGTAATTGCCCTTGTTGAGATGCAGCTAACTTCTTAGGCACCCAAACTTGTTGGATACCTTGTGATTGAGCTTGTCTGAGCTGCTTCCTTCGTCTTCTGGCCTGGTTGGTTTGCATGGATGGAATTTGTGGGGGCAAGGTTGGTGGTTGCTCTCCTTTGCGTACCCATATCTGCTTCATCGATTGAGTTGTTCTGCTTCGCGCGTTCTTTTGGTCTCTCGTCCGGGGAGTCTTTAGTGATTGATCTGCCCTTAGTTGCTGCCTCCTTCTGGCCCTTGGAAAAGAAGGGAGTTCCTTTGCATCTCTGACTCCTTTTTTGCGAATATCATTCCTCTGCAACACATAGTTTTGGACAAGAACAACATGGTCATCTTCATGTGTATTCCTGGAAGGACCAGGAGTCTGTGCCTTTCCTAGTTCCTTGAGTGCTCCATTATCTAACTCTACTGTAATTCGACTATGATTGGCCCAAATCTGAAGAAGTCCACTTCTTAAGTTTAAGTTGACTGCTTGGTCATAGATCCAATCTTGACCCAAGACAAGAGGTTCAGTGAGATCCTCGTCTTGACACACTAGTACTTTAACTGTTATAGCCTCATCATGAATATAGAGGGGAAGTTCCACCTCGCCCATGCAAGGGGTTTCCACGCCTCCCAATCCTATGAGATACGCTTCCACAGGATTGACAGTTAACTGCAACTCTTGACAGTAAGACAATTTAACAGCACTAGTGGCTGCCCCTGAGTCAATCAAGGCTCTTACGGTCCTTGCACTCTTTCCTTGTCCTATATCTAGGGTTACGAAAGGACGTCGATCAGTTATCCTAGGTGAGCTGGTTCCTGCGACTTCACACATTGCCATATGATATCCTTGATCTGCATAGTCATTTGTCCTAGGTTGCTCTCTACCTTGCCTTCGTAATTTCATCCTTCTGATGCGTTCTAAAGCTTCTGCTTGAGCTTCTTCTCTAATTCGCTTCTCTTCCTCTTTGCGTTTCTTAGCAGTGTTGAGTCGGCTGAGCATTTCCTCAGTGAGGGGTTCCTGATACAACTTGACTCTGCATCCGCTAATATAGTTAGGGAGAACATCACCCTCTAACGTGGCTAATTGTACTGCTCCACTCGTGGAGATCCTGTTGATAATCATAGGTCCGTAACCCCGCTTTTCTAGCTTCCTCGCGTGTTGTTTTAGTGTATAGACTAAGACTAGATCTCCTGCTTTCAAGCCTTTATCCTTCACATGGGCATCAAAGTATGCCTTCTGTCTCTTCTTAGCTGCATATATTCCTGCAGCTGCTCTCAGTCTTGTTTCTCCTAATCGTTCAAGGTCAAAGATCCTAGAGGAGAGCTCATGACCTGTCCATTCATACTCTTGTGCTACTCTCAATGTAGGGATCAAGAAGTCCAAGGGTAGCACAGCGTTTTGGCCAAATACCATCTGAAAGGGGGTGGCTTGGAGTACCGTTTTGTAGGCAACTCGATATGCCCAAACAGCATGGTGTAGCTGTTTGTCCCAGTCAGAGCGTTTAGTGTTCACTAATTTTGTCAGTACATTGCATAAGATCTTATTAGTGCTCTCAGCCTGTCCATTAGCTTGAGGGTGATAGGGGGCAGACTTCTTGTGTATTACCAAGAATTCTTGGAGTAGATTTTCAATTACTTCATTTAAGAAATGAGTGCCTCTATCGCTTACAAGCTCTATAGGTAGTCCATATCTCGTGAATACATTCTCAAACAAGAATTTGGCAGTTGTTTGAGCATCGTTCTTGGTCGTAGCCTTTACCTCTACCCACTTGGTGAGATAATCTGTTGCAACAATGATGTATTCCGCATGAGAACCTCTAGCTGGGGGATTAATAGGACCTACGAAGTCTATTCCCCACTTAGAGAATGCACGTCCACCCATCATAGGTTTCAGTGGCATCTCATCTTTGCGTATAGGATACTGAGTACTTTGACAGAAATCACACCGTTTCACATAGGTATGTGCATCCATGTGAAGGGTGGGCCACCAGAAGCCCGCAAATAATATTGCCTTGATCACCCGATCTGGTCCAAAGTGTCCTCCTGCTACACCTTGGTGAGCAGTTTCCAAGATCTTAAGATATTCACTCTCATGGACACACAGTCTCAGGTAACCATCCTTACCGCGTTTGTATAGATTATTACCAATGAGTGAGTAATCCAAGGCTTCTTGTTCTAAATTCCTTTTCCTAGCCAGAGTCATGTCTGGAGGGAATGTGTTTGTCCTCAGGAATGATACTAGTGGTTCGCTCCAATCTGGCACAATGGATACTTGATACAGAGTGGCGTGTTCTACTGGTGGTTTTGTGCAACAGATTGGGCATTCCTTGCACAACTTTTGGACATCCGCTTCCATAGTTGGCCAATGCACTCCGAATCTCTTCAGAGTCTGTAAAGTTCGTTGCTTTGAATGGTGTTGCTCTAACGCACCTACATGTGCTAATTGCAACCATTTAGCGTACTCATCCTCTTCTACGCAACAAGCCAAGATCCCTTGATCTGTGTGCTTGTACATGCTTCCTGCCATGATGTGGTATTTTTGGGCTTTTACAACCTCTCTATTCCGTGTGTTTACCACTGGATGGTTAGGCCCGTATGTCAATACTGGTACCAATGGCTTAGCCCACTGCGGTACAACTTCCAAATTAAACAAGTAAGCATCAGGAAGGTCATCTGATACTCCTTGTGGGGCCTCTCCCGATGTGAGCCTAGAGAGATGATCAGCTCTCAAATGAGTCCTACCTTTCCTTACCACAACCTCAAAATCATATTCCATTAGCAAGAGAAACCATCTCACTAATCTTCCTGTATTGCATGGCTTGTTTACAAGATATAACAATGCCTGATGATCAGTAAAAAATTTAAACTTATTTGCAAGCAAATAGTGTCTAAATTTCTTAACTGCATATACCATGCCTAATCCTTCTCGTTCAGTAGTGGTATAATTTCGTTCAGCAGCATTCAATTGTCTACTGGCATAGGCAATTGGAAGATCCATATTACCTTCACCAGTAGGTTGTGCAAGCACACATCCAATGGCATAATTGGATGCATCCACATGAACATGGAATGGCTTATTCCAATCTGGTGTGGTCAAGATTGGTGCTGAACATAATCTTCGTTTAAGTTCCTGGAAGGAATTCTCACATTCATCCGTCCACTCAAAGTTAGTCAGAAGCCCGTACATGGGTTTTGCTTTGACAGCATACATGTGTATAAATCGTCGATAATAACCACAATGCCCCATGAAAGCTTGTACTTCCTTGACATTCTTTGGCCTAGGTAGCTCTGCTATGGCTCTCACTTTTTCTTCATCGGTAGATATGCCATTCTTTGACACTATGTGTCCTAGAATCTTGCCTTGCCTGACCATAAAAACACACTTTTCTGGGTTCAGGCAGACCTGATATTCTCTACATTTGTCAAAGATTTGTCTGAGTTCATGAATATGGGTTTGTCTAACATTGGAATGAGCACAGAGATCATCAACATAGACTTCTAAAATCTTTCTTAGGAACTCCTTAAACACATGGCACATCAGCTTCTGGAAGGTAGCTGGTGCGTTGGTAAGCCCAAATGGCATTACTCTAAAAGCAAAAATGCCCCATTCGGTGGCAAAGGCGGTCTTATGCTGATCCTCTGGAGCTATGGCTACTTGATTGTAACCCGAAAATCCATCAAGGAAGCTGTACACTTCCTTCCCTGCCACTCTTTCTAAGAGATGTTCTGTGATGGGAAGTGGATAGTTGTCTCGAATTGTGGCTGCATTAACCTTTTTCAAGTTAATGCACACGCGCAGTTTGCCATTCTTCTTGGGCACCACTACGATGGGGGATACCCATTCAGTGTGCTCAATTTCATAGATAAATCCAGCTTCGACCAGTCTATCTATCTCTTCCTTGATCTTAGCAGCATAATTATCGTTATATGTATAAGGCTTTTGCTTAGAGGGTTTAGCATCTGAGGTCATGGGAATAGTGTGTGAGCATATCTCGGGGTCTACGCCTTTCAAATCCTTGTAACTCCAAGCGAATACATCTCTGTATTCTCTTAGCAAGGCTATCAATTCGTACTCTTCTTCTTCTGTTAGGTCATGGCCTATATACGTGCATCTCTCCTCTCCTTCTTCTATGGCCACTACTATTTTCTTAGTAGTTTCTTTGTTATCATAGGCCTCTCCTACTTGTGCCTCTCGTTTAGGCATTCTTATCATGACTCTCCTGTCGTCTATCTCATACTTGAAATTTTCCGGAACCTCAAACAAAGATTCTTCCTCTTCTGGTGAGACTTCTTTCTTCTTTCGTTTCTTTCCTTCTTCCTTAGGGGTCATATGCGTTGCTAATCTTACATCATTTGTAACCTCTCCATGCCTCTGGGGTTGAAATTCTACTTCATAGAAGTATTCTTCATCTGATGCAAATGGTGGGTCCATAATGATTGACTCGAGATCGGAGTCACTTGCATCCTCAAATGCATCAGGGCTAGGTTCGCATTCTTCTAAAATTGCCTCTCCCATGATCGCCTCTATGGAGAAGACTGAAATGTCATAGCCATCCTCATCACAGTGAGGTGTCCATTGTTCTTCATTGATGGCTACGTCCATGGTTGCTAAAATTTCTGCCCAACCGTGAGGCTCAAATTCTTCGTCTGGAAAAACTACAAGTGCATAGGCTGGGTCTTGGATTGATCTATGGGTCTCTTTCGCACCTACCTCTCTGGCTTTCTCTCTCGTCTCTTCTTCTACTGCTACTTTACACATCCATAAGTGGGTGTCTTCATGCATCCATGAGGATCCAGACCCTATGGAATGCACCGATTCTGTATCATCTTTAGCTCTATGGATGGGATTCCATTGGATAGGAGGGACATCTCTATGAGAATAATCCTTGAGATTGACTTTGGTCGTAACACCCAAGTGTTGCAAATACAAGGAGTTGGTTCCCCAATCCTGTACTACTTGCAATTGTCGCATAAATGGTCTTCCCAAAATCATCTCATAGGCATGATTTTTACTGAAGTCACATATGGCAAATGTATGCTCAAACTCGACACCACAAGTGGTGAGAGTTATCCCTTCTAGCAATCCTAAGGGTCTCTCTATGTGACCATCGGCCATCTGCAATTTCATCCTCGTTGGCCTGAGTGCTGGCTTGCCCCAACGCTTCCATAAGGAGGTGGTGGCAATTGCAACTCCTGCACCTGAGTCCAAAATCGCCTTGGTGGTGTACTCCTGGTAGGTAATGGGAAGATAGGTGTTCCCTTCTTCGCCTTCACACATATCTCCAAGGGAATTTCTGGCACTGTCCTATGGGATCCTGCCAAGGGAATGAGGTTTTGCAACTTTAGTTACTCGACTGGCTGCACATTTCCGCGCGTTTAGTCTATCCTCAGGCAGTTCTTCCAAAGTGAGATCGCGTTGCACCTTGGTGTTCGTTACTACCTCCGTGTTCCTTGGTATGACTGAGTCGTCGTTCCTTACCATGACTGTGGGTGCTCTCATACATGTGGACTTTGCTTCCCATGGGCCTGTGAAGTGGGGTAACTCTTGTATGGAACTAGACTCAAAGTCCAATCTCTCATGAGACTGAGCACTCTCATGTTCCCCATAAATAGATGGGATGTCTTGTGGGAATTGGTCGTGTGCATCGTCCACAAGTTCAAAAGGAGGGGCGACCTCACTTTCGTTATCCCATTTGTCTTCTTGAATCTCTCGTAGGAAGTCTGGTGCAAACCGATTCATAGAAGAAGAAGTGTCTGGCTCCGTGGAATTGGGCACATAAGCAACCTGGGAAGGAGGGCTTGTTCTATCATTGGCTCTCTCCTTGCTCTCATAAATGGTTGGAGCACAAGCTTCTTGGGGAGGATTGCTTATTCTATTACTCTTCCGAGCAGGCTCATACACTCCCTGAGAAGGAATGTAGGCAGACTGTGGAGGTACGTGAGCTTCGGAGGGAGGCTCATCTGCCTTTTGGGGGGGAAGATAAGCTTCTTGAGGAGGCACATGGGCTTCCTGAAGAGGCTGGCTTATCCGTTCTCTTGCCCTTTCCTTTCTTTGAGGGGTAGGTTCCTTTTCTGACTGTGCAATTAGCCTCTCTATTCCTTCTAAGGAGGGGAAGTTGTCTGGTTTAGTGGAATTGGCCGCATAAACTTCCGATGGGGAATGGTTCATGTTTTTGCTTGATTTCTCTCTCTCTTGATTTTTTTCGTCCTTGGCAGATCTTGCAATTATTCTCTCTAATTTCTCTAGGAATCCATCCAAGTGTAATTGCGTTTTGGCTGAGCCCGAGTAATTGAAAAGGCGACTGGCTTCAAACATAGTCTGAGCCAGTGCGACCATTTTCGCGCACAGTTTGGTTCTTTCTATCTCTAGGTCAGCTCTAGGATAGCACTTGTCAGGATCCGTGACGTTTGGCCCTTCTTGGATTCTGGCCTGATATGCCTTAAGCATCATGTCTATGTCTTCGGGAGTGGGATCAGCTAATACTGATCCTGTTTGGGGTGGTGGGTGGGTTACGTGGGGTGTCTTAGAGGGTGGAGGGATGGAGAGTGATGGGGATGGTAGCGGTGGGAATGTGTGAGAGTGCGGTTGAGATGTGATCTCTATGATTTTAGCCTTGGTTTCTCGTAGACTTTCCTCAAGTTCACTCATCTTCTTTGCCCATTGCCTTTTCATGCGTTCGCGGCTATCTCTCCAAGCTCTTGTTCTCTTTTTATTTTGGCTCTCAGTATCGCTAGTGTCTGGGCTCTTTTCCTTGCCTACCCCTTGGTTTTGCTTCACTGCTTGAGCTCTCGTGACTACCTGTACGGGTGCAGTGGAAGTAACACTTCCGCTGGAATCTACCACTAACTCAATAACATTGATGGGCGTGATTTTTGGCATATTATTGGGGTTCTTTGGGCAATCTCGTAAGAGATGCTCTTTTCCACAATCTTGGCAGAAGCCTTGGATCGTCACTGACTGGGTTTGTGTAGGTGGAGGCAAGGGACAATCACGAATGAGGTGATCTCCTTGGCATCTGTAGCACGGTCCTCTTGGGAATGGAGGTCTTACTTGCCTAGGTTGAGGCCTAGGGTTGGGGTTTGCATACATGACGTTCGTGTAATCTGACTCCCAACTCGGTTCGTTTGTCTCTTCGCTATAATAGGACTCACCATGCTCAGGAGACTGCATGTAGTAGGCCTGGGGGCTATCAACATGTGTAGAATCAAAGCTATGGTCACTCGGGTTACTTTCAGAAAGCAAGGATGTTACAGGGACTATAGCTCTATTCAGGTTCTCTTCTGCAGCAGTATACTTTACCGGAATCACATTAGCGGGGGCTGGGGGTTGTTGTGCTAGCACAAGCTGAGGCCTTTGTTGGTTTTGATATTGAGGTTGGAAATTTTGTTGTGGCCTACCATATGGTTGTGGAGGGTACTGGTTCTGGTATCTGCCTTGTTGGTAGGGCTGAGGGTAGGGTTGCCTAACCGCCTGCTTGTTGTATGGGCAATCTTGTGCGGTGTGGTTGGTGTATCTCCGTTCTATGGTGCAGTGCTGGCTACTAGGGTTTACTTGGGGTTGAGCCATAATAGGGCAGACATTCGCCATATGGTCACCACCGCATGTATAGCATCTTTTCACAGGGGCAAACCTTGGGATTTGTTTGCTAGTTACACCTAATTTCTGAGCTACTTTTTTGGCAAGTTCCTCAATTGATGTGGCTTGTGTGGAAGATTGACTAGATGCACTATCTGAATCTTTGTAAATTTTGGACAGCTCTAGCTCTTCTCCTAGGTTATCTTCAATGTCAATGCACATACGTACACACTCTTCTATAGTCCTAGGGTCTTTCAGATACACATAGGATCTCAATTTTGGACTCAGCAATCCGTCAAGGAATAAGGCTACTTGTTTAGCAGATGTGGGTAGCTCCGAAATAGGGCACCTTTCAAGATATTGTCTAAATCTTCTTCCTGCAAGTCTCACAGTCTCTTGAGGGGTTTGCTTGAAGCTGTGAATCAGTGAGGAGGTGTTGTGTCTTATGCCACTCTTGGAGAACTCAATAATAAATGCTTCTAGGAGTTGGTCTATGCTCCTGAACTGGCGCTCATCCAATGGCTGAAACCATGTAAGTGCCGTATTCCTCAGGGTTAGACCGAAGGCATTGTACTGCGTGAATAGATCCTCAACTTGTTCAGCTCTCAAGACTTGCTTGAACTCCGCCACATGATCATAGGGATCTCCTGTGCCGTCAAAGTAATTCTTCATGGACTTAACTAGCTGGGTGGGTCTCAAAGTTCTTGTGTGCTCTCTAGGCCCCGGCAGAGGGAATCCATCTACATTTCTTTGGTTCCTGTGGGCTCTAAGCATCTCAGGTTCTACCCTATTCGTCTCCGTTCTCGTTCTTTCTCTGCCCACTGGATTGCAAAACTTACTTCTGGTCTATCTTTACTTCTGTCTCTTTGCATACCATGAGCCTGGGATGTTCCAGCTCCAGGGTGACCATAGGATACATTTGATCTTGGTTGGGGGAAAATGAATTCGCCCTTCCAAGTGTAAGCATGCCTATCATTTTCTGTCACCACAAAGATCCTCTCCGAAGTGTGGTCTAAGTAGGTCACTCTACCTGGGCTATCTGGATCCTTAAACTCATAGATCATGATTGTTCCTATATCAGTTGGGTGATCCGGTTTATACCTCCAAAAGGCTTCGTCCGTTTCACGATTGAGAAGCAAATCTATGCACTTGTTATCTTGGGGGACCCACTCAGGCGTGATAATCCTAGTGAGAACTGATTTACCTCGAGGGGTTCTAGGTTCCACTCCCATGTTTCCTTGTTCCAAGTCACCTAAGTCCGCTTTTGAAATTACATTTCCAAATTCATCTGTCCTATCTGGATGACTGGTGAGTACGTATATGGTTCCTTCCTTGTCCAGGTATGCACCGTTTTCAAACTTGATAGCTGGGTGCTCTAGTCCTATGGATTCGTCAGGTTTTTTAATCTGGACCACAGATCTTCCTAGGCCGTCCTCATAGATGCTCGCACCTAATCGGTTGGTCCTAAGGTATTCCAACTGTGTTTTGTAAGGGCCTTCTACCCTATACAAGTAGGGCACACCTGAACTTTCCGTAGGTCTGTCCATACCTTGAGACATCCCTGATTCACTGGTATCAGAGCTAGGGTAATGAGAGTGGTGACTCAACTGTTGAGCCCAAGACCTTGCAGTGTGATTGACACTAGCCTCTGAAGACCTAAGGCTTTGTCTCTCTCTTACTAGGTGTCGTCCTGATCTAAGGTTCATATGCCTATCTAAGTAGCCCAATTCTTTGCCCAGAGTACAACCTCGTTGTCGATCAATTGGTACCAGTCACTTGATTCTTTTTAGTTATTCCTCGTGTTTAAAGTCTTGTCTGCTATTACGTCGTCAGGAATACTTGAATGTTCTTCGTACTTTCAGGTTGATCGTTCCACGTTAGGTTCTTTCCTTTATGTTGTCGACAGTACAGAGATTAAGTTTTTAGCTTGAACTTGAGTTTTTAGGTAGTCTTCAACTTGATAGTGGCCTATCGTCGCCCTGACTTACTCCTACTTCTAATCGTTCTTAGCCTAAGCTAGGAATTGAAGAAGAGGAGTTGAGAATATTCCGACCTTTCTTGCCGAACCTTGCTCTTTAGTGCTCGAGAAGTTGATTCTCAAGCATGCGCAACACCCTTGCTTGGATACTCTCAATTGCTTCTCAATAGGCCTGCATAAATCCCAAGATTAGCTCCAAGTAGACCTTTCAATTGACAGACAATTTATTTCAGACACTTTTTTAATGACCCTTGTTCCCCCTTTTGTATTGCTAGAAATTTCCTCTAGAGCTCCCTTGGTGTTTCTACCCTTCTGTGTGTCACTTCCAATTATCCTATCTGAAATTCAACGCGTTATTCTTATAAAAAACAGTTGAGGGCGTGTAGTATATGCCACGAGCTTTCCGACAAGCCCTAGAGCTCAGAAAATGGATTTCGTATGAAAAAGTTATGACCGTTCAGGGTTTAGGGGTTGACTAGACAAACAGAACTTTTCAGGGGTTTTAATGCATTTTCTAAGGCCTTTGTAAGTATATGAGTACTTGAGAGTGCAAATATGCCCAAAATTTAGCCTAAATTTCCAAAAATTTTCCCCTTAATCTTTTGCCGAAAATGTCTGTCTATCGCGATAGACGGTGTCTGTCGCGATAGACGCTGTCTGTCGCGAAATTTCGGTCTGTCGCGATAGACGCTGTCTGTCGCGAAATTTCGGTCTGTCGCGATAGACGCTGTCTGTCGTGAAATTTCAGTCTGTCGCGATAGACGCTGTCTGTCGCGAAATTTCAGTCTGTCGCGATAGACGCTGTCTATCGCGATAGACGCTGTCTGTCGCGAAATTTCAGTCTGTCGCGATAGACGCTGTCTGTCGCGATAGACGCTGTCTGTCGCGAAATTTCAGTCTGTCGCGATAGACGCTGTCTATCGCGAAATTTCAGTCTGTCGCGATAGACGCTGTCTGTCGCGATAGACGCTGTCTGTCGCGAAATTTCAGTCTGTCGCGATAGACGCTCTCTGTCGCGAAATTTCAGTCTGTCGCGATAGACGCTGTCTGTCGCGAAATTTCAGTCTGTCGCGATAGACGCTGTCTGTCGCGAAATTTCAGTCTCTCGCGATAGACGCTGTCTGTCGCGAAATTTCAGTCTGTCGCGATAGACGCTGTCTGTCGCGAAATTTCAGTCTGTCGCGATAGACGCTGTCTGTCGCGATAGACGCTGTCTGTCGCGATAGACCGTGTCTGTCGCGATAGACTGAAAAAATGCAAATTTTTGAGAAACTTCTAGTGCTTTAGAGTGCCCTAATGGTGTAGGTTACCGTGCTAAACATGCATTCACAAAATTTAAATTTTTTCTGTCTGTCGCGACAGACAGAGGTCATCGTCCCGGGACCTGTGCAGAGCCTGTCGTACCTGCGCACACTGCTGGGGATGATGGTACAGCAAGAACCTACAATGAAACTCAAGAAACATGCAAAATACGCACACACAATATTGCTCTCTCGCTCTCTCTCACAAGTGAAATGAGGGAAATGAGGTGGGGAAGGTGATATGATCAAAAAACAGAAATTTTCGCGATGATGGAGATGGAGGTGGGAGATGGTGATGATGATGATGGAAATGAGGATGGAGAAGAAAGTAAAAGAAAAACGATGAGAGTGAAGAAAATACCTACAACTCCAACGCGTCAACTCTACGTCTTACCATCACACGCTCGTCCTCAAAGCTCGATCCCCGGCAACGGCGCCAAAATTTGGTGTAGCTCAGTGATGAGTAGCACCTCCTTTAATGTCAATCCGGGAAGACGTGAGGATGGTATGAAGACCTCGAGCAAGTGGCGGCACAAGTGCGTGAGTGAGAAGCACACAAGCATGCACACACATACACACACACGCGCACACACGGCAAGACAAAGAGAGAGAATCAATGGAGTTCTTTAGATTACTTTCAATAGCTCTTACAAGTTCGTTTCAATTACAATCTAACCTCAAAAATGAGCTCTCTAGCTCTTTTTATAGTTTTTGACTAGCTTTGGCCCTGTTCAGACCTAGTGTCCGGCTTAGTTAAAAATTAGGTTCCAGGGCTTATTTGAGGGCTCAAACGGGATCTAAAAAATATGAAAATTGGTACGATGGTACTTCTAATACTCCTCAAGCTCAAGGACTCCTCGGCTTGAACAAAATGGAGTTACTAAAAATAGATAATGGTATTTACAATGGTTTTTAGTGATGAAAATCACTATTTTTGTAGGGGATTCTTCTGAAAATTTGACATACACTTCTTGGAGCTCCCTACTTGCTCCCTTTCCTTGTGTGTCCACCTTTTGATGTGCTTCCATGCTTTGTCCTTGACTTTGAGCTTCCACAATGTCTGGCATCGACTTACACCTTAAAGTCGATGCCAGGCATCGACCTGTACATGCTTTGGATCCATATTTCTAGAGGTAAGAAAAATAAATACCTAGAAATCAGATATTTACACAGACATACAGAGGGAATCTTTTTGGAATCTTTATTTATGTTATGATTTTGTCTACCTCTTGGTACTTTTGCCAACATTCTTCTTCTCCATCAGACTTGGCTTGCTGGTATGCTGACCTCTGTGCTCCATGGCTGTCTGTGCTCTGCTGCTCTCTCTTGCTCGTGGATTTTGAAAATGCGAATGATCTCCTCCTCTGGTATTTATAGGCAATTGGGTAACTTGAACCAGAAACTAACTGGATCTAACTGAATGAGTCCACTTGCTAACTAAATCTGTCAACTTATCTAACCAGGGAATAGCACCCACACAAATAGGCTGTTTCAGAGCCACTTTAATGAAATATTCATAGACCCTTGCAACTATTTATATACATTTGCATAGAAATTACATTTCAATGGCAAGAGTATGGTATGTCCATGAGGATGTCTAAACTCATGTAGAGATTTGTTTCTAAGAATCTCTTTCTTGGGAGAAAATCAAGTCAAAGTTGTGTTAAATGTGGAAGACTAATGACATCTTTATAGTATTACCCTCCTCACTTTAGTTCATATTCACATTTATCTTGTAACTCACTGTTGAAATGGAAAATCACTATGAATAAACATTCTAGTACAGAACCTTGCAACTATTTATATACATTTGCATGGAAATTAAACTTCAATGGCAATAGTATGGTATGTACATGAGGATTTCTAATCTCATGTAGAAGTTTTTTCTTAGAGTCTGTTGCTTGGGAGAAAATTAGGTCTAAGTTGTGAGATTAATGACATCTTTATAGTGTTATCCTCCACACTTTAGTTCATATTCACATTTATCTTGTAACACATTGTTGAAATGGAAAATCAATGTATGAATATACTTTCTGTGTGCCTCTTTTACACATAATTCTTTTTCAATATACTTTCATCTACCTCTTTGATATCTAGCCAAGACCACAATAAAACCTAATCCTTGAAATCTTAACCAAATGTAAAATTTCTTCTTGTATAGTGTTCAATGGCATAGCATATTCCAGTTGGAACTCAACTTGGATATATTCCAGTTGTAAAATTTCTTCCTGTAAAATTTCTCCAAACAATTTTATTATATATTCCTGTTGGAACTCAACTTGGATATATTTTGATTCATTCACAATGCTTAGACTGAATGACTCATATGTAGTTAGAAATCAACTGTGTTTCTCATTTGAATCAAAAGTGAATCAAATCTTTGGTTCCCTTATTAGTGTATATTTGAGTAATTAAGTGATTTGATGTAATTTGATGTTTTATGTTATTTAATGTACTTTAATAAGCTTTTGATTTCATATCTTCTTGATGTGACATTTGATGTGATATCTTCACTTGATCTCGGATTTCTACTTATTTAAAAAGGTCATTCATCTTCAGTCTTCTGTGAACTCAGTGAAGATGAGCTCAATCTTTTCAGTGGATGCTTGGGCATCAGCTTCCTTTGCTCATATTGATTCATTGTTCTCAGTTGAACCTTTCCAGAGAAGTGATGATCCCTATGATTTAGAACGTGCTGATGATTCCATGTTTTCTGTTGAGTCATTTAAGTTATCCAATTCACAGTGCAATGCTGCTCAACCAAATGCACCTCTTGATCTCCCATCTGATCCAACCATTGATCTCCCTTCTGACTCAAGTGCATGTGGAGCAACGAAAAAGCAAAGCAAGCTCAATCTACGATTTAAAAGAAGGTCTCGTGAAGTAAGTCGAAAAAGATTTAAATTTCTTACTTCAGATAGACAGATTGCATTGGATATTGTGAAGCATTGTTGTGGTTTGAAATGCTTGTATAATTTAGGGATGAAGAAACTAAAGCACATAAGAGAAAAATTCCTCCATTTAGATAGTGAAAGGCAAGATATATACCTTGTTTCTTGCATGAAAATGATTGAGGATAACATGTCAGTAACGCGTGTTGGTTTTGAATATTTCTTTACCCAAGGGATGCCATGCTGTAGGGCTGCATTTAAAATTGCAATGGGTGTAGGAAATTTTAGAATACATAGGGTTCAACAAGGGTTTTTGAATGGGGATCTCATTTTGGATACGTTCCATGTTGGGACCAAAGGATCTGTTGGACGTCATGCAATGAATTGGATGATGAACTATTTTAGCTTGCATTGTGAAGTTATGCCTACAACTGGAAGGTTGCACTTGTCAGATAACTTTACTCGTCGAGAGGTATTTCAAATATATAGAGAAGACATGGAAAATAGAAATGAGAAGTATGTGTTGTATCGTCACTTTACTCGATTATGGAAGGAAGAGTTTAACAATGTTTCTATTCCTCGTAAAGTTAGAATGGGTGAATGTTCAGTTTGTGCCACTTTGAAAAACATGGCAAAAGGGGCTACAACACCACAGGAAAAGCATAATTTTAAAAACCTTCTTAACAACCATCGTGACAGTCAAGCATTAGAGAGAAAGAAAGCAATTCATCATCGAAGTAAGGCACTCAGAAATCCGGAGCGTTATATGTGTTTGTTGATCGATTGTATGGATTAAAAAAAAACTTGTTTGCCACATTTTTATCGCATCCCTAAGGACATTGGAGATGAAGTCCTTGTGCAAATGCATTTGGTTGGCGCTTTGGTATACAATGGAACTATAATGTCCAAGGTTTTCTTCACATATCCGAATGTGCATAATGATCCAAACCTTACAATTACTGTCATTCATCGTGTTTTGCAATCATGGAAGGGTCTTTTGCCACCAACTCTATATTTGCAACTAGATAATACTCCAAGAGAGAATAAAAATTCTACAGTCTTTGGATATTTAAGCATGCTTGTTGAAAAACAGGTATTTCAGAAGGTTAAGGTAAATTTTCTTCTGGTTGGCCACACTCATGATCACATTGATCAAATGTTCAGTACTTTCTCTAAGAAGTTGGCACGTAACAATGCTTTTACTCTTCCGATTTTATCTGAGCTGATTTCAGAAGCATATACTCCAAAACCAGAAGTTCAACACCTCACACAGATTTATGACTTTAAGCACTTTTGCTCAATGGGCCTTGATAACAGTGCTAAGGTTTTGGCTCCATTGCACAATATTAGTTTCAACCATGTATTCTTGATGAGGAGGGTTGATGAAATAACCCTTTTATTTGCAAAGCAGTATTCATCTTCTCTTGGGTGGGAGCCTAAAGAGGGATGCAGTTTCTTATTGCAGGTGCCTAATTTGTCTACTGTAACAGTGTATGGTGCAGGACAATCACCATATGAAGATAAAAACAATACAGAAAGATGTGGAAGTGTGGTTGATCAAAGTAAAAGTTGGATGCATGCACTCATTGAAAAGAAGAGACATATTGAGCGTGCAAAAAAATATGCTGGAGATCAAGATGTATCTTGGTGGGAGGACTTTTTCAATCATCAAGAAGAGATTATACAGTATACAATTGCAGGTCACTGGCCAGTTGATGTTCCATTCATATGGGATTTTTGTACACAAAGATCCGTGAATGTGGCCCAAGCATGTAATGCAGATGCACTTCAAAGTTTTATACATCCACCAGAAAGAAATATTTATGTAGGCCCAAGGATGACAAAACAGGCAGAAGCAAGATGGCAAGGAAATTTAATAGAGATAAATGTTGGAACGCTTATTGCAGTACTTGCTGATGGTGATGAGGCTACCAAACCATTTTGGATTGCAAAGGTTTTAGAGATAACTAAAGATATTGATCAGAGAAGAATAGAGGCTTTGGTGGTGCATTGGTATTACACTAAAAGTAGTAATGCATTCACAGGTAAATATAACTTAGAAATGGTTTGTGATACTAAACGAACAGGTTCAAAAAGGAAAAAGAATATTCGAAGCACATCCACTCTTAAAATGGATGATGTAGATATTCTTGTTTATGATTTTTCCTTGACAAAAACTGGTCACTTGAGGAAAGCAACCATCAACATGATAAAACAAAAGCTTCCAGATGTATGTGGTACAGGAAATCATAGGAAAACAAGAAGAGTTGTGCATGATCCTGCAGAATTTGGTATGTACGTGGATGAAGATAGAGCTCTTGTGGATATAGAAGAAGAAGAAGAGAGCTCTCAACACTATGAGACTGAATCAAGTGCATCAGATGATGAGGGTGTAGACATAGATCGACAAAGTTGTGAGTTGCATTGAAGCTCTCAGACATTTTTAGTGCTTATGTAAATGCCTCAAAGTAGTTTGGTTAATGAAACCATGTTTTGTAGCAATTTTGAATAACAATCAGATATCCACCCATTAAAGATATGTCTAAAATGTTATTTTTTTGTAAAAACTATTGATTTCTACATTCTTATATATATTTTAGACATGTCAATGTCTTATCATATAGATTTTGGACATGTCAATGTCTTTTCATATACATTTTGGGACACGTCAATGCCTAATATAGTGAAATTTTGACTACATTTTGAGCTCATTTTTTTTTGAGAAAATGACAAAAAACGTCAAAAATTACTTGTTTTCACCTCATTTTTGTAATATATGTATACTGGTGTAAAGGAATTCCAAAAATGAGGTGAAAACATGTAATTTTTGACGAGAGTGTTCTCTTTTTACGACATAGTTCTCGTTTGTTACGACTCGCTGTTAATTATTGTGATTTGCCTACTCATAAAAAATGTTAAAGGGTATACTTCCCTAAGGAGCACTAGTAGGCGAAGTACTGGAAGTGCATACTTTCTGCTCTTGTTAAAAGTGGATACCCCAGTACCTCCTCTACAAATTTCACATGCATCTTCAAAAGTAAGTGGCTTTTTGATACATGTTATTTCTTCCATTCAAAACTTGTCAAGATGGTGCTTTCCTTTAACCATACATCATGTGAATTCAAAGAGCATATTTTTTTCATGCTCCTCAATGGCATTTTGATGAGGTGTATATGGCATTGTAAACTGGTGTGAAATTCCTCTTTCATGAAGAAGCATTAAACGCATGTGACATGTACTTACCTCATGATCTGTGCATAGATTCAAAAGTTTGTTTGAAGAAAAATAATCAGCCATAGACAAAAAGGCTTGGATGCAAGGAAATATGTCCTTCTCTTCTTCAACAGAATATACCCATGTATGGCACATAGTAACATCAATGAAAGTAACAAAATATACATGCTTCCCAAAAGATGGAATGTTGATGGGACCAAATATATCACTATCACCAAGCTCCAATTTTCTTGTAGCTTTTGTATGCCTATCTTTTGGAAAAGAATCACAATGAATTGCTCCAAGAATGCATTCTCCACATGCATGTTCTTCAGTGGAGGCAAGTGTTGGAAAACCAATGATCATGTCCTTCTTTTGCAAATAAAGCAAACTATTGAAGTTCAAGTGAACAAAAAAGCATTGCAAAGCTCCATTTTAGTTGAGAGGGGCATTATGGAAATGGTCTCTAATAGTTCCTCAATGCTCAGATCATAAACAGAGAATGGAATTGAAGATGAGGGACACCAGGCTCCTACAAATCATTCACATGAGAACACACACACCACTGCCAAGGCAGGGGTTGTCCATGCTGCCTTGTCACACGAATACAATGACACTCTTAGGGTGGGGGTGATCCACACCACCCTCTTAGTGCACTTAAACATAGTCAACACACGGTACTCTTAAGGTAGGCATGATCCATGTTGCCCTCTCACTACCAACACATGAACAATCAACACAAGTACTCTTAAGGCATGGGTTGTCCACGTCGCCCTCTTAGTACCACTACACAAAACACAAAACAATCACAAGAAAGATATTCTCAATGAAAAGAGGAGCCAACTGGTATCAAAATCTTGAATAGGTTTTGGAATTATGGAGAAGAGGGAAGGAAGATGGAAGGAATAGGAAATCAGATGTATTGGATAGAATAAGCAAAGGTTCATGATAATGGAATTGGAAGGAATTGGATAAATGAACTTGACTCAAAAAAAAAATATTACAAAGACATGGGGGACTTACAAATTAGGAGCTTGTATATATCCCTCTCAATACAATGACATAGGGTAGCTTCCTTCTCCTAGGTTTGGAGTGCTCACTACACCCACACTGTGTACCTACATATAACTCTTCTTGCTCTTACACGACACCGAAGGGGTCCTTTTATGGGCCTTTTGGGGAGATATTTAGGGATGATATTTTGAGATGAATCTTCTAGATAGTTTACATTTGTGGTGGAGTAGGAAGTTTTTACAAAGATCGAGAAGATTCTAGACTCAAGACAATTTGACATTTGGCTTCTGTTCACATATTTCTTGGATATTTTGGACTTTTATTACAAAATATGATATATTCTCTTCCAAATGCGTGAAAGGGGTCCAATCCACCAAAGTTTGACTTTGTTGAATCATTCTTTTGAGTTTGGGGCCAAGAATGTAAGATATATGCATAAACAAAAGGTTTCCTTTGTTGAAAATTCAAAAAGGTGTGGTGGGGCTATGGGCCTTTGGAAAGACTTTTGTTTCATTCTAAAGAGAGTGGGACAAGGTTTAAATAATTGAATATTCTAGACTTTCCATCTCTCTTTTATATTTCCCTTCTATATTGATCATTTCTCTTTTACTATAGGGAGAGCTAGCCATATCTTCACTGTTGGGGCTCACTTGACTTCTATCTTTCATATTTTATTTTATGCATATCCATATCAAAGGGAAATAAAATAAATAAAATATTACATATATAGAATTAGATTATTGTTAGAGGAGGTATAAAAATTATAGCCATCATACTTAACCCTCCCCTAAGGCTAGAGGCATTCATGTCTCTAGCTTTTGAATAGCTTGTTGATGCCCCAGGGTGGATCATCTTCATGTACGACCAATGATATTTCTTTTTCCTTTGACTTCTCTAGTTGATCATCAATGTCGTCTATCCTTTGCCACTACTTCTTTAGCCTCCATCCATTTACCTTGGTTTTGTGCACTTTCCCTGATAGATCCATAAGTTGGTAGCTGCTATTCTTAAACTTTGCCTATTATCAAACTGATTATCATATCATAGAACAAGAGTTCCTTGTGTTAACCCTCTAAACTTTAGTTGTCTATTAAATTCCTATCTCCTTTTCTCTGCTTGGTTCATGAAATGCTCAACTGCAAGGTCCCTTTTCATACTCAGCTCTTGTAAATCTGTAAGCCTCTTCTGTATCACCTCTTGCTCACTCTATCCACTTTCCTTTATTAGTACTCTAAGACTTGGAATTTCTACTTCTATTGGCAACAAGACTTCTTGTCCATATACAAAGTGAAATCGGGCGAACCCTAATGATGCCTTGTAGTATGTGTGATATTTCCATAATTTTGCGGTGAGGTGTTTATCACATTCCTTAGGATGCTTCTTTACCTACTTGCTAATGATTTTACAAATAATTCCATTGGTCTTTTCAACAAGCCCATTACATTGAGGAGAATAGGGTGTGGAGTATCTATCTCTAAAAGTATTCCAAATCTACAAAATATGAAATCATAAATGAACTTCCCAATATCTTGTGCTATTGTCCTTTTTGTGCTAGCTGCTTCTGCCCACATCAAGTCATGTATTCCACTACCACAATGATGTATTCCTTTCCTAAGCTTTCCTTGGTAGGGGTCCAAATGCATTGATTCCCCATTTCTCAAATGGCCCATAAGATATGATTGGTGCCCTTGGTTCATACATAAGCCTCTTATTACTTGTAATTTGACATTTATTGCATGTTTTCCACCAATATTCAACATCGTTATGGAGTATCGGCCATCTATACCGTGCTTGAAGTAGTTTCCTTATTGTTATTTCATCTGAGAAGTGTCCTCCACATGCATGATCATGACATGATTCCAAAATGCTCTTTATTTCATCTTATGAGGAGACCCTTCTAAGGATAAGGTCCTTACCTTTTGCATAGAGATGATCTCCTATGAGTTGGTACTGTAGATCTTTCTTTGTTAATCTATGCCTTTGTACCCTGTTTCAGTGCTTGGGTAGTTCTCTGGTTTCAATAAATTCCATGATATCTTCGAATCCTTCTTGACCTACAAATCTATTGTCTCCCAGCTTCATGGATGCTATGAAACCATGAAATTTCTCATTTGCTAATGCATCTGCTTCCTTATTTTCGCTCCTTGGTACATGGCATATTTGAGTGTTATCAAATTGTTTCAATAACACTCTTACCTTTTTCAACCATTCAAAACAAATTTTGGTTTTTGCAACACCAAACATTTTGCAATTGCTTAATTATCTACATTGAGTCTCCTTTGATAATCAACCTTTTGATACCAAGTTGAAGAAATTCATGCAAGGCCTCACATAGCACTGCATATTTTGCTTTATTATTTGAATGAGCATTAGGAAGAACTATACCTTTCTTGACGATGAGCTGTTTGTTTTGGTCATATATTAGAAATCCTCGAGTTTCTCTATCAACTTGCATCTTATATGCACCATCAAAACATATGGTATGTGCATCTTCAATATCTTCTTCATGCAAAGTTGCTCCCCTGTCCTTCTCATTGAATATTCACCTCTCCCACTTCCTGTAGGTGAGTATGTCTGCAAGACTAGCTCTTGTGCTTTCTTCTACAACAAAAGTATAGTTGTATTCTTGAAGTTCAAAAATCCATTTAGCTATTCTAGATGAGATACTCATATGTTGTACCACATATGGGAATGCATGATCTGTTGTAGGAAGAATGAAAGGCCTAGCAAGACGGTAAGACCGAAACTTCCTTACTCCAAACATGAGTGCATACATGAGTTTCTTTGCATCTGTGTATCTCTTCTCATTTTGTTTCATTACCTTACTAGCAAAGTAAACAGGACGCATGTGAGATATTTTTGTATCCTTCTAGAGTAACACTTCTCGGATTGCTTCTTCACTTGCACTTGGACACACATAGAAAGCCTCTCCCATATTTGGAGGCATCAATATGGTTAGAGTTCTGAGTATCATTTTCATTTCTTCATAACATGCACTATGGATATCCTGTCATGCAAAGACACTATCTTGTGCAAGCTTTTGTAATGGAGATATGATTTCAGACGGAAGGTGGATGAACCATGACATGTAGCGTACCTTTTGTATAAAAGTGAGGGTTTGCTTTCTTGTTGTTGGAGGAGGTGGAGCCAATAAGGCTTCTACTTTGGATGGATGAAATTGAATCCTTTTTTCTAATATGACATGTCCAAGGAGAACTACTTTCTTCTCAGCAATATGACACTTACCAAGATTCAATTGACCTCCAAGCTCATACAATCTTTTTAAGCCTTCTTCCACTTTTTGACAATGCATATCTCTAGCGCTATATATGCAGAAGTCATCCATGTACACCCTTATTGATAATCCAAAGAATGGTTGAAAAACATAATTCAAAAACCTTTGAAATTATTGCAGGTGGATTGGTTAGGTCAAAAGGCATTACCCGATAAGCAAAGCATCCCCATGGCATAATGAATGTGTTGCTCTTTTGGTCCTCTTCAGCTATCCGAATTTGAAAGTACCCTAAGTATCCATCACATACAATAAACCTTTCATGACCTACCACTTCATTTAGAATCTCATCTTGGAAGAGTAGTGGAAAATGATCTCTCTTTCTTGCTGCATTTAAGGGTTTATAGTCTTCACACACCCTCCATTTACCACTATTCTTTGTGGTAGCTACTACTAGAGACACCGATTCTGAATTTCATACACCATAAATGAAACCAGCCTTTATGAGTCTATTTACCTCATTTAGCAGAGCCTCTTCTTGAATTGTTCCAATCCTTCTTAGCTTTTACGAGACTGCCTTGATTCTTGCTTGATTTTGATATGGTGTTGAATAGCAATTACACCTTGTATCTCATTATAATCTTTAATGAACAATTTGCGGTACCTTTTGAGCATGTTGATGTATGTGGTCTTTTCCTCTGAGGTGAGATCTTCTGTTAGCATCTTTTGGAGATCTGCTTTGGGTGTGGAATCTTCTTTTTGTGGTTGTTGTAGATCATCCTCTTTTCCTCCTTCATACACTTATCATCAATAAAGTGTACATGAATTCTAGCTTTGGCAATCAATGGAATGTCAGGTACGTATAATGCATCTTTCAATAGAATCGCACCTCAATTTAAAGGAATAAGTTCAATTTTTTGTACTCTAACTATAGGATAAGAGAATTGTTTGCAAACACCCCATGTACTCCTTTGGGTGCATCTTTCAAAGATGCAAAAAACCTTTTGCATGAATTGATTTGCTTTGATGTACCATTATCAAAGAACTAGTCGGGATCAGCCTCACTCAAAACCATACATTTAGAATACAATGATGCATCATAATGACATGTAACAACACATGCCCAAAAGTATTGAGCCATGTTAGCTTCATCATTTTTACATTTGTGGAAATTTCAGCAACAGACATGCTAGATTCCTTCTTCTTTTCATGTAGTTATCAAGATTTCTACTCCTCAATAGTATGAGCAGTCTTCCAGCAATATTTGCATCTCCTCTTGTTTTAGAAATCAACATCATTAGACAAATAAGTGAAAGAGGAATCTTGACGCTTTGGTTTTGATGAACCCCAAGCTGAACCATACTTGCATTTCCATTTTTGTGAGATAGTAAGTGCTTGGACTCCCTCAATACAACCGCTAGTATTCACTATAGATGGTTTTTCTTGCAAAAGGAGAGACACAAATTTCATCAAAAGAGTACATATTGGGACTCCCTTTTGCGACCAAACAGATTCTAGTTTCGAAGCTTTGAAATGGTTCTCGTAATTCTTTCAACTAATGCATCCTAAATAATCTAATCTATGTTTGCCAATTGCTTTTTCAAGTCTTTGATGTGTGTCATATACACATCCAAAGACTTATTACCAATCATAGTTACATCCTCAAGATGCAACACATGCCTCATTACACATGGCATACAAAGAAGCAAGAGTGTTCCATGCATGTCTTGATGTAGAACATGATCGAATGTGTGGAACTATATGATGCTTCAAAGAAAGTGCAACCAATGCATGAAGTTGAGCATCTTTTCCAACCTCTCTAAGTTGATCTTGTGTAGCTATAGAAGAAGTAACCACTATACTTGAAGAAGAAGTTCCATATATGACAAGAGACTATGAAGTACAAGAACTTGTGGGTCTTTGATCTACATCGACCACTATGTTTCATAATTTTTTTGCAACAACAACATGTTTCATCATGTAAGAACACATTGAATAGCTTTTCCCATCAAGCTTATCTTCAGCTTGAAGCATGCCAAACAAGTCATTGTTGTCTCCAATTCATGAAAGAACAAGATTGTGACAAGATCTTTACTTCAACAAAAGCTGAAATGAGTGTTAAAGTTCATCTAAAATCCATCATTTTAATGGTGATTCTAACTGCACAAATGACTTCCAAATAGGGGTAAAATCCCAATGAAAATTCAATTTCATTGTGAAAAATGTGCATTTTTTGAGGGATCTCTCCACTCCGACTGACATTCAAAAAAATTAAAATTTTCTTATAGATTGATAATCTCTAGAACTAATAAAAGTATGTTCCATGTGATTTGATAATTTGATTGATGTCTCTCTTTCATACCTAAAGGTTGAAGAAGATGGAGATGTGCACTTATTAGAAACCTCCAATTGAATTTTTCTTTACACCCTTCACTTAATGTCAATTTGCACTTTTATTTGAATCCTTCATTCTTATGTATATGTGAAGAAAATGTGAGTTAGTATATGTGCATATGTATGTGTGTGCACGAGTATGAATGTGCACGTGAAAATGTGCCCATGTGTTTGCATGTGCATTGATGTGAATGCGCAGGTGTATACCTATCCATATGAGAAGTGTGCGTATATGTATTAACTTAAGTGCTTAGGTGCCAATGTATATGTGTTTGGATGTATAACCTTATGTGATAATCCTTATGAGTT
This sequence comes from Ceratopteris richardii, assembly GCA_020310875.1. Lineage (NCBI taxonomy): Eukaryota > Viridiplantae > Streptophyta > Polypodiopsida > Polypodiales > Pteridaceae > Ceratopteris > Ceratopteris richardii. Next base: position 135,887,742 of record CM035430.1, on the reverse strand, counting down.
ATAGAAAGAGGAAGGATCAGTCTAAAACTGATAATCAACAAACCCTCATCTGAACTTAGGCTATGTAAGACCCTAAGTCAGACAAGTGTGTGAAAAGATCACATACTTACAAAAGTAGCAAAGAATGCTAACACATTTGTTGCCAGAAATCCTCAAACTCATATGAACATATCTTGCCTAACACCTCATTCAAATATGCATGAAGCATACATGTACTGATTCTCTTGTACCTATGCCGAATAAGACTCCTCGTGATATGGATGTTACTGCCTCCATAAACCTCTAGTACTTGTGTGCATAAAGAGAATATGTACCCAAATTCTTAACATAAGATGCAAATCTTATGTTAACCACCATCCAACGTCTTTGAAGTACACCAAAATCTTCATGTAGAAGACAATCTTCAAATACATTATGTGAATGGCCAATCCACACCACCAAGCTGCTAATAGCCTCTCCATAAGCAAGAGTGTGAGCAAACTCTTCTTCTCTAAGAGGAACTCTATAGCCACCATGCTCCAAAATAGCACCATGGCTGCCCCATGTGCTAAGAAGTAGAACCTCTATTGAGGTAACAAAGCTTACAAAGCTTGTGTTGAACTAGGTGAAGGATGCCACAACAATGAGCCAATGACTTCTTATATAGCTTTGCTTATACCTTGAAAAGCTCCTCCAAAAGCAACCAGTAAAGCACTTCTCATAAGGCAAAACTCACAAGATTGTTAATCCTGGAAACGCAATCCATCGCTATCGCGATCTGACGCTAAATCATAAAATAAAACAAAAACAATTGCTTTTCAAAACGTTCTTCCACACCGCTGCGCTACCTCGATTTGAACCCACATGGGTTGGATGAGAGGAAACTGAGGTAGCCAAGATGCCCATGCGCTTTTGTTAAAGATACTACTAGAACAGTAGCTTCATATGCTATGATACTGGACAAATTTGACCATGGACAATGTATTATATGACATTTTTTCCAACAATCCCCCTTGCAATGTCATATTGGTACAATCTGGATTGGATCTGCAAATTTCATAATCTTCAAACTTGTACTCCTCAAATTAACCTTCAAACCTTTTCTTCAAAACTGAATTTGACTTTTCTTCAAACTTCAAAAACCTAAAGTTGTTGAATATCAATGATAATAGCTGAGAAAATATGCAAACTAGATATCCAATAGAATACACATCAAGAAATCACTGCTTGACAACAAATGTAGCGTGTACTGACTCTGAACCTGCTATCTCCTATCTTCTTAAGCCTGAAAACATACACTAGGATCCACATGTTTGTATTTATGTTATGAAAGTTTTCTCAATGTGATTTTGCTTCGTCATGTAAATACACTAAACATAATCAAGAACCGAATCTTGGAACCTGTGGTTGACAACTCACAACTTAGTGTATTATGAACACTACTGGTTCATCTCTGACTGTACTCAAGTCAAGTCAAGTCAACTCAACTCATGGGTCTCATCAAAATCTATGATGTCATCATGTATTCATCCTTGTTCAATCTGCAAATCCTTCATACTTCTTTCCTTCAGAATCTGGTATAAACATATATGTGTTCACCTCTCAAACATACCTCTCTGAAATATCAAGCTTCTCTTCAATAGAACTCTGGAACCTTCTCCTGAATAGGAACATCCTAACAGAAAATTTCTGTAGACATTCTCCTTAGAATACCTAAAATAAGAATATTTGTAGGTTAGACTCTGCATTCTTTCACATATGGCTGAAAACAAGGCTTCATGTTTGATCACCTCCTGGATGATTTAACACTAGTACCCAAAATTCTTCAAATATATTAGACTTTATGAAATCTGGAACGTCTTCCTTCTTTCAATAAATATGATCTTCCATGATTTAGCCTTGTTACCATATTATCAATACCTGTGTCTTGAAACAAACTATCTAAACCCTTTTATTAGCACTATAGTTGCCAATAGCTTTCACTGTAACTCTTCAGCTTCCCATATTGAAGAATAAGGTTAGCTGATCCTAACATAACAAAACCTTGCTGAAAGCATTTTAGGATTCATAACTTTCTGAAATGTATATTTTTCTAGTCCTCTGCAACACTAATCTAATAGAATCTGAATCTTTGACTTACTTCTTCCAATGTTAAGAATCTTCACAAACAAAGGATAGATAACTAACTCATAAATACTCAAGATCTTCATGATCATTCAAGATCATCTAAGATCTATCCAACAAAATACCTGTGTAGAATCTGCTCTCATCAAACCTTCATTATTGAATGTTTGATTTATTACCTGAATGTCTTAAGTGTCCATGCTTCTGACATAAAGTTGTAGAACTTTTCTTTAGCCAAATCCTTCCAAGAATCTGTAACTCCTACTTGAAACATAAGTGGACAAACTTCTCACCTTGAGAGCTCCAAAAGCTGCAAGTTGATACGTCATATCTTCATATTCTACTCGGGTGAAATGTGATAGTACCTGCTTGACTTTCTTTTGGCTAACTCGAGTTCTCAATCAAGTAATAGAATATGATGGAACACCTTTTGAATACAAGCATGTATCCAAAAATCCAGACAATCATAGAAAGTAGATTCTTCAACTGACTAGTATATCAAAAATATGAATTTTTTGAAGTTTTCTGAAAAATACTGAATATGAGGTAACCTTTCCAAATATAAAACCTCAACCCAAGTCTTCAAAATCTGCTACAAAAACTCTTTTACCTCAAGAGTTAGATAAAGAAGAACTATACTTCTCTGCAACTTGTCATATACGAAGTAGCTATGTATTGATACTCCAACAATTCTTTGAGGGAACATATAAGCTGCCTGCTTAAAATCTTCAACTTTATAAATAACGCATACACATATGAGTCAAAACATACAAGTTGTCTTTCTTTCTCTCAATTCAATTCTTTGTCAAAACCTACTAAAACATGACCAAGTATAATGCACAACAAGAAACTGCTTCTTCTTCAAACGCGATGTTCTCATAGACTTGTCTTTGGGTGTAGAGGATAAAGTAGGAAAGTTATATGGAAAATATAAGAGAAAAGGAAGTCTTACTTTCCCTTTCAAAATGTTGGACTTTCTTCTTCTGCATTTTGCTTCCATCTGATGATGGAAACATCTTCAAACTTCTCTTCCATAACTTTTGTTCTCTTCATCTTGAAGTAGCAAGCACGCTTAACTTCTTCAAATGAATTTTTTCTCTTCCTCTAATGCTAAGAGTAAGTGACGAAACAAACATGGTATACAAATGGAAGTGAACATAGAATCATGTTTATCATCTCCTCATATCTCATGATCAAAATTCTGCTTCAAATGGCTGAAATGATTGAATCCACCAACCTTTTGGTTGAATGATGAATTACCTTTCTAGAGTTACCTCTCTAGATCAAATTCTGTACCTGGATATCCAACCAACAAGATTGGCTGAAACCAAAACTCATCCTATCTCCAAATTTGTCTTCTTAGATGAGCCTTTTTGCCATGAAAGAGATCTCTCAAAACTCTCTATAAAAACCTCTAGATACCTATTTTGATGTAGCCTTTAACTTTCAAATAATGAAAGAGTTTGAAAGCACTTCTTCAATCCTTTAAATCTCTTCATAACTACTCTTCTAAGATATGACATGCAAATGATAATTTGATAGTAGAAACTGATACATGTGATTTGATGTTGATCAAATTCCTTCATCTTCTCCAAAACATTTTTCGTCCTTGAATTTGAAGTCCCCTTCTCTTCATCAAGTCTTGGTCTTCAAACAATACTTTCTAAAAAGTATTTTCATACTCTTCTAGAAGTATTTGGCTGCTAACAGATCATCAACTACATACTCCACACTGATAAATAAACATGTGACTCAATTGTCTAATTCTCAAATCTCTACTCATCTAGATTAAGTGTGTATGTCAAATATTAGAAGATGCTTTCAAATTGTATGTTGTAACGTTAGGAATCTAGGAACCTGAAAACTTGAGTACTTGTGAGCCTTGAAACCAAAAATATGATACCAAAACCCTGAAGCTCTGATACCAAAACCCTAAAGCTCTGATACCAAATCTTGGAAATGAGGTAGACCCATAACAAATCTCACAAAGTCCCATAAGTATCTAGGATCTTCAACATAAACTACATAGGTACAAGATTCCATAGGTTCAAGATCTACAACACATATTCTAGCAATCTTCCAATATAGACAAAACATGAACATACCATATTTTATCATACAAATGATGAGATAGAGATAGAGAAAGACTAGACAACATGTGTAAAGTGTTACATAAGCCACTGATTAGTCACACTATAATATATACCAATGTTGAATTTACAATGTGGGATTCAAAATTCTCAACCACTCTATGTGAACAAAAATAAATACATGAGTGAATGTATAAACGTAACAAACATATTCAAATGTATGGACAGAAATCAGAATATATATGAGATGTGTTACTTAATAGGTTGTAGAAGAGTGAATATGAGTGACAGAAAGAGGAAGGATCAGTCTAAAACTCATAATCAACAAACCCTCATCTGAACTTAGGCTATGGAAGTCCCTAAGTCAGACATGTGTGTGAAAAAATCACATACTTACAAAGGTAGCAAAGAATGCTAACGAGTTTGCTGCCACAAATCCTCAAACTGATATGAACATATCTTCACTAACACCTCATCCAAATATGCATGAAGCATACATGTACTAATTCTCTTGTACCTATGCCGAAGAGAACTCCTCGTGATATGGATGTCACTACCTCCATAAACTTCAAGTATTACTTGTGTGCATAAAGAGAATATGTACCTGAATTCTTAACATAAGATGCAAATCTTATGTTAACCACCATCCAATGTCTTTGAAGTACATCGAAATCTTCATGTAGAACACAATCTTCAAATACATTATGTGAATGGCTGATCCACACCACCAAGCTACTAGTAGCCTCTCCATAAGCAAGAGTGTGAGCACACTCTGCTTCTCCAAGAAGAACTCCATAGTCGCTCCTCAACATGCTTCAAAATAGCACCATGGCTGCCCCATGTGCTAAGAAGCACAACCTCTATTCAGGTAACAAAGCTTCCAAAGCTTGTGTTGAAATAGGTGAACGATACCACAACAATAAGCCAATGGCTTCTTATATAGCTTTGCTCATACCTTGAGAAGCTCCTCCAAAAGCAACCAATAAAGCACTTTTCATAAAGCAAAACTCACGAGATCATTAATCTTGGAAACACAATCCATCGCTCTCGCAATCGGACGCTAAATCATTATGTAAAACAAAAACAATTGCTTTTCAGAAAATATTTTCCATGCCGTTGCGCTGCCGAAATTTGAACCCGCATGGGCTGGATGAGAGGAAACTTTTGTAGCCAAGATACCCACACACTTTTGTTGAAGATACTACTAGAACAATAGCTTCATGTGCTGTGATACTGGACAATTTTGACCATGGACAATGTACTATATGACATTGTTTCCAACAGTAATCCCATATTGGACTTCCTGATGGTGAGCAAAAATAAGTTTGTAAGGAGGAAAATGGGTTTATTTTCAACAAGTAGCTCTATGAAATGGTCAATGTGTTCCCTAATAGGTGACAATCCTTTGGGTAAATCAATGGAAAGTACATCATTTTATTCAAACATGACTTGTATAAAACTTTTAACTACTCTTTCAAGCAAGAAAGAATAATAGTAAGAGTTGTCCCTAGTTACATTATGCTAAAAAAGTGATAGATCTAAAATATCCAAGTCATCAATAGGTTGATGGGCATCTAATACAAATAAAGCATAAATGTCCTTCACATTATGTGAATCAAATAAAGTGTCTAACTACATGCATGAAATAAGAGGTGTACCAAGTACATCTCTTTCACATTCAATACTAAATATACTTCATGCTTTAACAAATTCAATAGCATTATTCTGATAGCTGTGTTTAAGTGTGTCTCGCAAACTCCATAACCATTCTCTTTCCAAAACTAGGTATGTTCTTTCCATATTTATTATTCGGAAATCTAAGTGATCAACATATCCTTGCATCTTGATTTTCAACTTGGATACCATAGTATCCCATACTCTTTTATCATCGTCTTGCATCATAGATTCAACATATTTATGTGCACTAGGCTCCTGAGGAATCTTAAGTTTTTTTACAAGAGAGTAGTTGATGAAGTCATGGGTTGCTGAATCATCAATCATGATCTACACTATAGTGCTGCTAACATGACCATGATGATTAACCAAATGATGGGGTCCAAACTACTGTGAACACATGGATTGAGTTAAACAACACCTATGCTCCACATCCTCATGCATAACTTCCACTTCTTTGCAGCTAGAGCTTTGATAAATAGGAAGTGGAAGTATTGGTCCTTAGTCCTTGTTTCCTTTCTTCCTCTTTTTGTACTAGGCAATTCCACTGTGAGTGGTTAGGAGATAAACACCTAAAGCATAAGTTATCCTTCTTGGCGTTTTCGAAGTGATCTCTAGAAAGTCTAGGCCCTTTTGGTCTCTTAACTATGAATTTGTTCTATGCTGGGACTACCTGTTTCTTAAACTTAGTCATTTGCATAGGTCTCAGACTTTGGTGTATGTCCATAGAAATAGAAATATTATCATCAAGCAATTGGGCATACTTAATAGCGTCTTCCAAAGTTTCACGAGCATTATGGTATACTTCATGTTTTATGGCTTAATCAAGCCCTCTTATGAACCCGCACACCTTTTAAAAATCATCTAGGCCCTTTAACTTAAGTAAAATCTCATGATAATGTGAAAAGAAAACAACTAATGGTACTCCTTTCTGCATTTCTATGTTCGACTCATCTCAACTACGGTCTTCCTTGCTTTCAGGAAAAAAATATTTTAGAAAAGAGCTTCAAACTGAGACCAATCTAGAAGAATAGCTTTTGCATCTTTCATACTCATCCACCACATGTATGCATGTGGTCCAAGCATTAGACTTGTTTTGAGTACATGACACTCAGGTCAGGTCCTTTAAGCTATTGCAAGTGAGTCCACTTTTGAAGAAAAGTGTATATTGTATCCTTATTGTGGTCTTTAGCATCCCCCATAAAGGTGGGTAGCTTGAGGTCTTTAAGCAAAGGTGTATCCCTAAGATACTTTTTGTTAATAGTAGTAAGAGGTATAGTGGGCATAGGATCAAGATCTTCATCTTTTCAAACCATGACTAAAGTATCATGAGATACTTCATGTTCAAGATCTTGTTGGGAAACAAAAGAATGGAGATGCTTTTCTTGAGTGAAAAATTGGGTTTTTAACTGTTCTAAAGCCGAGGTCATGCTTAAAAAAATGGATTCTAACTTACTGGTTCTATCAAGTATGGCACAATACTAAGCATGAGTAATAAACTCCTCATATAAATCCACTTTCTCCTCAACATCTTGCATATATACCTCTTTTGATATTTCCAAGTTTTCTTTTTTTTTTTTTGGATTTTCCATAAGCTAAGGAACTTCTTAAGATGAAATTTGGGCTTGCTTCTCTATAGTTTCCATGTTTGGAACAATCTTAATAGAATTTTGAAATTGCAATCAGTAAATAGAGTATAGAGAATGAAACAAAAGACTCAAGCTCACTCGCCTATGTGTTTTCAATGCTTTGGAAGTAAACTTGGATACCTCTTCCTTATTTTTTTCTCTTTTTCTCTTTGCTCAAAGATCAGCAATCGGTGGTATCTTAATCACATAAAGGCAAAGACCGATGAAGGGGAGGCTTTATATAATGCGCTCCAAGAGGAGCTCTCTCACTTGAAGGGTGAGGGCACTCACTCTTCCTTAGAAGCCTTCCTTGTCATATATTTGTGATGCCTTGTCGAATGCATGGCTCTAATACCAATGTGCTATAATTAGTCAAGCCATCGATGAGAACTTCATGTTTTTTGCATGAAAGACACGAATGAATCTTGGGGATGAAAGCGACATGCTCCAATGTGTTTGAGTACCCTCAAAGATGAGAGACAAAATGATTTACCTCCCAACCACACAACTCTCTAAACATAATTCCTTAGCTATCTCTAAGTCCATGCAATGGATGGATGAGTGCCAACTAGCCTCATACCCTCCAACCTCCAATAGAGGTGGTTTACACTAAAGATCATATAACTACAGCAATCTCCTAATGCATCGCTTTCTTGCAATCTGTATTTGCAATGTCATCATCACTACAAGAAAGTTCAACATCTTGTAGTACCTAGATCATGTAGGCACAAGCTAATAAACTCGTTTTACACTTATTCGAGTCCTCCATCAGATCTCAAATGCCATCGTTGAGATAAGTACACTATTTTCGACCTTAATTAGTTTAAGATGTCTAGCTTATTAGTGTATTTTTTGGTTTGAGCTGCTGAAAAAGACAATTGTGGGTTCTCACGTTAGTTCAACCGTTCTTTGTTACGAGTGGGTTCTCTCCGTCGAGATGCATCATCACTTATGTTGAATGTAGTGATTGCAGGCAGAATTTGATTTGTACTTAAACCACTACGGTTCCTTTGGGATCACCTCCGCGTCTTAATATGCTTCGGGCCCATGAGAAAGCAAGTGGCACAGCCCGAGTTCATTATGTCTGTTCTTTTATGATTCGTTTCTTATGTTGCGAGGAGCCCGAAATCAAAATCTTAGACGATCTTCAATTCTTTTATCTGTTTGTGCCAATTCATGTGAGAGGCTGATGTATGGGAAGATGTTAACAATAATGCAGTCCTCGTTCACCTCCAGTGCCGTGATTAAATTCTTTAGAAATTTAGAAGTTCAATCTGTATATGGAGAGCGGCGACGCAGACCACCTGACACTTTTTATCCTTTGTTACTGACGGCGTTGGTTTTCCGCATCTGTAGAATGCTTTGAGAACTTACCCACCTCTCTTTTCGGTGTTCCAGTGTAGGGTGATTGAAGATGACGGTTCATTTATTGGGCGTCTACAGAAAAGGAAGCAAGGTTGCCTGAATATATTCCTTGTGCTGTCTTCTCGTCCATTGCTTTCGAAGCAAATATGACGAAATGAGTATCGACGTCGTCTTTAATTTCTTTTCATGTGCATCTGTGAAGGTTTGAACAGGGATTCGTGTCCGCTGCAGCGATATGAGCATATCTCTAGGCACTTTGTCATGCGAATTGAGTGATCATGTGAGTGATCAATATGATAAAGAAAAATGTCAGAAAATATGCCAAAGTTAAATAGCAGCGGCGCATGTGAGGATGGGCATGATTATACTCAGTTAGTCCCTGCGTTTGTTTGCCGCATATGCAAAAGAATCTGAAAAGCCGATGGGACGTTTGTTTCCAACTCACGCTCATGACTCTGATTCATGAACTCAATGGAGATTGTCAGAATGGGTCTCTGTATTGTCCATGGCTTCGCCAATAGGGATCACCCTATAGAATCTTCAAGGGTGTTCAGCTCTTTCAACTAGTGTGACAATTAGAAAGGAACTAGTGTACAAGGTGGCCTCTGTACTTCCATCATCTTCAGCGGATATTCAAATGCATCAACGACGTTTGGAAGCTTCAGAACACGAGTTTGGATAAATAGAGAACAGGGAGGCATGTAAGTCTGGACCACAAAGACTTCGTTTCCTCTTTCCGAGCGACAACGCAGGTTTTCCGCATTTTTAAAGCACTCTCAGCAGCAGCTAAAGCTGAACGTGCAGTTGATATCTTTTTTATTCTCTCTTGTTGATGCAAATCTCCAAGCTACCAAAGTTCTCCCAAATTCTCAGAAGTTAGCTCGACTGGATGGGCAACAAAAAGGCATGTCACCTCATGATCATCGATACCCTTTTTGTAAGCGACGGCGTTGGTTTTCCGCATCTATGAAAGCTTCTGACAAGCTGTCCAGGTAGGAAGATCTTCATGATGGCTATTAAATAATTTATGGTTGTTTTCTTTTCCTGCTTTTTCCACATTCAGAGTTTCCACAGCTCATGCATACTGTTTTTTAGGGCTCTTCACTCACTTCCTTGCGTTTAGAAGAATAATTGACATTGACGAGCACTTCGTTGCGTTTAAAAGAATAATGGACATTGACTAGCAAACAGAGGAAGGGCACATTCGGTGTGAATATGCTGAATGACGCATAGTTTCTTTGTGCGTGACTATTCTGTTCATGGAGCATAATTCCTTGCGCGCGTGAGAAGAAATATCCTTCTCCTTCGTCGAATGTTAAAGATTCCACGATTTTTCGTTTCGTTTCAGCTTTTTTCCATGATCATAATTTATCTCTGTTTAGAGTGATTAATCGACATCAATCACAATTCCGTTTAATCAATCTGTGTCACCTGCTCGGTTGATACGCCAACCAAAAGGCCCTTTTCGATGTCACATGCTTGGAGGATCTTTTTTGTAGAAACTCCATAGCTTCTATACAGAAGCTGGCATAAATGCAGCCTTCCATTCTTCAACAAAACAGAATAGTCATGACTTCAACATTGCTAAAAAAATGGGCGACAGAAAATCGGGTATGTTATCTCAATAAATCTATATCTTTTCTTAAAGAAAACTCGGCAACGTGATCTATGAGTGATTCAAGTAGTCTAAACTTTTGACATCATCAAGCCATCCCGATACCTTTGTAAGATGGCTCCAGAAGAAGTGATGGGTCTATGGATCAAGGCTGTTACTTTCATCCAGCGAAACTCTTATCACTTATGGAATGTTGCATTCTCGAGTTCATTTTATTGAGATTTTAATATTTTTGTAGATTCGATATAACAATTTAAGGTTTATGAGGACATTGATGGGCGTAGCCTTATTCACGTGTATCTAAAAACAAATAAACAAAATTATATTTTCCATATATTTTGTAAATAAAAACCCTACATAGAGAGTTGTTTCTAGAAATCCATAAAAATATTGTTCTTGGTTTCTCTTTCATTTCGAGTTCAAATTCTTGAACCTACAGTTTACACCTATAGTTTATGCCTATAATTTACTCTTTCGAATAAGGCATAGAATTTTGGCACAACTCTCGCTTTCCTTGGAACCCATGGTTCCATTGGTTCCCTCGGCCAATGATATCATTGGCTACGCAAGAACACTCTTTAACTAATGAGTGGCATTAAGGAATCTCTCATTTAGCAAGAACATGATTTGAATTCACAAGTCAAGTGCTTTAGCACGACAATATTCACATGTGTTGTTACTCTATTTTGTTTTACTTATATTTAACAGAGCTCTCATCTGTTTTACGTTTACAATTCCCAACAACCATACTTCCCTCAAAGGCGATCAAAATGAGATAAAAAAGTGTGACGAATTACTTTAAAAGATAGATTTTGAGGAGGAAAACATTATATGGGTGATGAAGGCGATTCCTACTGCTCAAGCATATGACTTGCATTCAATGGTCGATGAAAAGAATTTCCAACTTTTATAGTTTGATCCTTAAAAGGATCATCAACTTATTTTATTATGGTATTCTTAATTTGATGATTTCTATTGAGATGAATGCTACTCCAAAAATGATAAATTGAATTTTTCCATTATTTATGTAGTGGGGAAGGCCCAAATCTAATAGAATGTTTTGTATTATGTAAATTGTCCCATAACAAGGAAGGACTTTCAATGGAGGATTAAGGAAACGTTTCTTTTCATCATGCATAGATCACATTCACATAGAAGGAGGATACAGTCTATTACTTGTTGGCATGTATGGATTCGTTCTTGAAGATATCCTGAAGAGGAACCATGATGATATTTTTGGAGATGGGGATCTAAGGCAAGCTTCACACAATTGCAAAGTCAATGCTTATGAGCCTATTTCATCTTATCCTAGTTTCTCATGAGCTCCTCATTCAAAACTTTCAACAACACCCATTGCCTCATCCCTTCGACCAACCAAATCCCTCACCCTTGAAACTAGTACATTGGATACTCAACATACGAGACCACATATTACCTATTGGAAGTGTGCTAAATGTAGACATACTAAAGCGAAGTGCAAGTATGGTTATTCAGCCAATCAAAGTGTTAACTTGGAAAAGTGGTGCATAGGTGATGCACAAGTAGCTAAGGACATGGACATATAGGTAGTGCACAAGTAGTTCATTCACAATTATCTTGCAAAAACATTAAATGAAAATGGCAAAAAATGTATGTTCGAAGGGTTTTAAGGCTTCTTAAGTGTTATGGAAGATTGAGGTGAACCCTCCCGTTTGCGGACAATTTGTAAAAACTAAGGTTAAAAAGTGAAAAGCAATAATTGAAGATGATACGGAAGAGCTTATGTATAGATCCCCATTAAAATTTTTGTTTTCCATAAAGCCACTATAAGAAAAAATTGGAACTTGTTGGTCTTTATATGAGAACATTCTTGGGATAAAAGAGTAAGAATAAAGATAGACAAGTAGTTGTGACATGGAGGGATGTATGGAATAGGAATTGACACATCATAAAGAACTATTCTTGTAGATAGGCTAAGGGAGCAAGATCATAAACTAGAATTAAACAGCAAGGGACGGCAAGACACATACACTTGGGAAATGTGGAGAGAGGCAAAGTGTGGAAAGGCGTTGACAAGGTATGCATAGAGAGCGCATAGAGAGTAACTACAAGAGCAACTATAGTGTGTTAAAGTATCATCAAAGAGGTGTTGTAGGCTGAGAATAGAAGTGACCAAGGATTCAATCTTGTTCAAAGGTTGCATGCAAGGACTACACAAGGACAAAGCTACTGGACAAGGTGAAGGACCTACAAAGAGGTTGATTGCACAAGTAATTGTGTTTTTTGTGTACTTATGTGTGTACTATGACTAGGTATTGGGGAATCATTTTTGAATTTGTTACTAGATCCAAAAAACTTATGGCTAAATTACGAGATCCTCCCCATGGTTTTTTTTGTTTGTAAAGAACTGCTTGCTAAAGCACTTTGAATATCCAAAGATTGCAAGATCGAGGAATTCATGCTCCCCACAACATGAATTGATGAATTCATTATTACAAGAATAAGGCTGAAGAAAATTAGATAACAAAATGGACCTCACTCTTCTATCCTATCATAACCCATGGAGCCTCAAAACCCATTAACACAATTGAGAAAAGAGCCTGAGAACTTGATAAGATCCCACAAAGAAGGCGAAAGTGAAATGAAGAAGTGGCATCGAAAAGTGGACAATGGTGCACCATGTGTAGCAAAGAAGGCCATGTCGTGACTGATTACCCTCACCTAGGTGTGACTTGCTAGTTATGTGACAACCCTCACCACGATGCCCATGAGTGTCAGTCAAGGTGGATGCATGAACAACCATATGGGGAACAAGGAGGAGTCTAACCACCATCAAATGTAATGGTTGTTGCACCAAGTCAAGGTAACCTCCATAACCCACGTCCTCAGCATAATTTTGAAAGTGGGCTCACAAGTTCAATCATTTTTTTTTAGGTTTGAGAAGTATGGATATTATCAAGATAGATATCCTCTACTAGAGATTTCTCATCCTTGTATTAATTATCCATAAGCTACAGATCACTACATCACTTGGAACCCAAAGAAAAAGGCATCCACATGAGGGCCTCATATTATAGGATCTTTGTGAGTAAGGAAAGAGCTATAAAAGAAACAATCATGTGATCACCATCTGCGAAGGTGTTAGATGTAGAAAAAAATCAATCTTTTGTTATAAACAAGGAACAGACAGAAAGAGCCCCAAGAAGAGATATGCCAAGATTCAAGAAAAAAAATAGGTTGAAAAAGGAAAAGGGGACACTTGATGACATACCGACTCTAAGTGAAGAGACACAATCAAATCAAGATCTTACAAGAACAAGGGAGGCCATCGGCTATAGTTTCACAAGGACACAAAAGGATCTTGAGAAGTCATAGATATCCCATGCTCCTATAGAATATGAGGTTTTAACACTATTTAAATCCATCCAAAAGAAGATATATATGTTTTATCTATAAAACTAGATGCAAGATTTAGATCAATGGTTTTGCAAATCATTGATGAAGCCTCCTCATCACCTATGGTTGCAATGGCTAATGCTATGAGTGAGGATAAAGTTATAGGGAAATGCCCACTTAGAGATTATAAGACCCCATGAGTCATTCTCACTGTTAAAGCACAACATCTACAAGGTGTTATAGTGGATGGTGGCTCATGCATTATCTTGATGCTTAGACATGCTATGGAAAAGCTTGGAATTCAACCATCAAAACCAGTGCACTTCATTGTAACATTGACCAACCAAAGCATAGAAGAGCTAATGGGAGTGGTGCCTCGACATTGAATTTAGGTACAAGATAACATCTTTACTGTGGACTTCATTGTATTAAGAATACCATGCATAAATGGAGGATGTCCTCTGTTTATTAGAAGACCATGGCTCAGGTATGCTAGTGTTTTACATGATTCGGAAAAGAATACTATGTGGATATAAAATGAAGGATAAGAGCTTAAATATATATATATATATATATATATATATATATATATATATATATATATATATATATATATATATATATATATATATATATATATATATATATATATATATATATATATATATATATGGAAGAAGGACCAAACCACTAGGGAAATACTAGTATAATGCAAAAAAATTGAGTTTCTATAGAAACAATATGATGGACAACTCAAAATTGGGTTTATATTGTTGCTGCAGAATCCAAGCTCACACATTTATCTTGAGGTTCATAAAGACATGAAGCTCCATGGAAACCATTGCTAGGAGAACTTTATCTTTTTACACTTGTAAAAGTCATTAGCTTGACTTAAGAGAATATTTGTAATCACCTACCAAAAAGTCATGGATTTGTTAGTTAGAAAAACATCTATCTCATTGAAGGAATATCTCCTAGATTGAAGGATCACTTTTTAGAGAGAGCCAAAACTTGAATTCAAATTCAAGTTTGGATACAACACTTATATAAAGTTACTTGAAAAAGTCATGGTTAGTGGCTTCATCATCTGAGCTCTCCATTGCCATTTTGTATGTATGTAAGGCCTTTACTCTCTATCATCATGCTATGATTATCAAGCCTATGACCCTGTACAACATTGTTCATTAATACAATAAAACTACATTGCTCATCTATGATCTCTCTATTATAGTCATTCTTACCTATTAACTTGTGCTAGTCATATCTCGATCGGTCATTTCTCAACCAAATTCAATGATCTATAGCTTGTTGGAATCAACTCAAAGTTATCTACATGCTGACAAAGCTTGAAGCAAATCTATTGTCAGGATCTTGCTCACGCGCATATAGAGATTACGGATGCTGAAACACACAGACCTATAGACCCAACAAGAGACAAGACAGAACGGAGTATTGGGTGCAATCTCCCCCCATGCACTTTGATGGACGAGTCTCTCAGCGTATATGTATCTATAGGCTTATTTCTATTACTTCCTAAAAATAGAAGTTACATGAGGGCCGTCGCTTTTAAAAGCTTCCTTTTAGATAAAGCTACTTTATTTACAAAAGGCATCGCTTTCTAAAGCGAACCACTACTTTTACAACTACTATTCTAGAAGTCTTCAATTTAGTCTTTGATTTAGTCTTCGAATTTATTTATTCATGCGCGGCGTCCTCTTGTATCCACACCCTTATGCTTATCCACGCCCTCATGCTTCTTCACCTGCTAGATCAGACACAACCATATTAAAACCTTCTAGACATTTAAAACATTAAAAATCCATTTAACCTTCCATGATTCCAGAATATACAACATGCCTCCCAGTTGACAAGCAACTGACCTCAATTGATAAAATAATTTAACACTCTAACAATGCATTGGTCAATAATAATTTAACACTCCAACAATACATTGTTCAACATATTCCATGTTACAATCCAACAATGCATTGGCCAACATATTCCATGTTACACTCCAACAATGCATTGGCCAACATATTCCATATGTTATATTCCATGTTACAATCGAACAATGCATTGGCCAAGATATTCCATGTTACACTCTGCAACAGCGTAACGACTGGAAATACTCATGAATGAATGACTCTCCTCCCAACCTTATGCCTGTATATATAGCTGCTTGAACTAATGAGGACCACAAATGTAACTAGAGTCCTCAAGTGCATGTGCAATCTCCTCCACTCCTTTCATATCCACCACTAGAGTCTATTAGTGGCTGGAGTGATCTCGACCACTACTTTAGTACCTTCCACTAGAGTCCACTAGTGGTTGTTGTACTCACCTCTTGAGTTAAGTCCACTGGACTCAAGTTAACTCACGTTAACTTGAGTTAGAAGGCTCTAGAGCTCTTTGGGCAAAACTCTCTTCCCATGCTCCCCATGGGAGTTGAACCCAAGACCTCCTCCTTCACAACCATGAGACTTAACCACTAGGCTAAGTGGATTACTTGAATATGAGAGCACATGACTTATGCTTGAGTCTACTCTTGAGATCTTTGGTCCTAGAGACGAGTGACCAAACGGTATCCGATTTCAGATCTGTCTGAAGCCGTCGGATCCCTAGATCATAGACTTACTTTATTACATTCTTCCCCCCTTGGGAAAGATTTTCGTCCTCGAAAATAAAGCTATATATATAACTGTAGGCAACCCCCGAGCCTCATGTTCTAAACTTGAAGAACATGCATTCATTCAATCAGGTTATTTACTTAGAAGCTTGAAAGTAAAAACCTTCTTTAGTTGGGACCAACTTAAAACTTGAAAGCTGGAAAACGTCGTTGGATTGTGGAAACTTTTTCCCATGTTGAATTTTCTTCAGTTCCATCCTTCCATTTTACTAAGCACTCTTCATACAAGTGGCTTCTTGTACGTTTATCTCGGGTGCGAAGTATCCTTTCAGGTTCATGAGGAACTGTTTCATTTACTGGAATAGGAAGTATAACTTGTTGTCCAACTAGATTATCTGAATCTGTTAGACTCTTCCTAAGTCGACTAACATGGAACACTGGATGAATCCAACTATCATCGGGAAGTTGTAGTTCATAAGCCCACAAACCAACTTTCTTGGTGATTGGAAAAGGACCGCAATACCTAGGTGACAACTTGGCACATTGACCAGTCTTGAATTTTTCCGATCTTTCAGGAATACGAAGATAAACTTGATCACCAACCTGAAAACTAACATCTCTACGCTTCGGATCGGCATAAGCCTTTGCACGATCTTGAGCTTTCTTTAGGTTTTCTTTAGCTAACTTGAGCTTAAAGTTCATTTCTTGAAGGAACTCTTGAGCTGCTTGAACTCGTTCATTATGAAGTCCTACTGCATAAGGAGATCTAGGCTGGAAACCATACATCAACATGAATGGGCTAAATTCAGTTGATGAATTCTTGGCACTATTATAGGCAAATTCAGCTAATGGAAGATAATCTTCCCAGTCAGTCTGTTTGGAAGTAACATAAGCTCTAAGTATGTCTTCCAATATCTGATTGACTTTCTCTGTCTGTCCATCCGTCTGGGGATGTTCAGCTGTACTTAAACTTAGTTTAGTTTCAAGTCTACTAAAGACTGCTCGCCAAAAATGACTTGTAAATCAAGCATCTCTATCAGAAACTATGTCTACTGGAAGACCATAGAGTCTATAAAGTTGATTTACAAATATTTTTGCAAGTTCAGGAGTCTTATAAGTAGTCTTGACTGGTATAAACTGAGCAAGTTTAGTCAATCGATCAACTACAACCCAAACTGAATCAAAGCCCTTCTGAGTGCGGGGTAATCCAGAAATGAAATCCATGGAAATACTTTCCCACTTTCCTTTGGGAATTTCCAATGGATGCAGCAATCCTCCAACTTTAAGTCGTTCAAATTTATTTACTTGACATTTATGGCACTTAGATACATAGTTTTGCACATCTCGATGTAAACTAGGCCAATAAAAATGTCTTTTTACTAACTCATAGGTTCTGTTAATACCAGGATGTCCTGCACTTGGAGCATCATGGCATTCGAAAAGTACTTGATTTCGTATGTCCAAGGTACTTGGAACACAAACCTTACCTTTATAAAGCAAATATTCATCTTGGAGAGAATAGTGTTTAAACTTTCTTTCAGAAGTACTTGCTTCATTTTGTTTATCTTGTTCAGCTGCTTTCCATGCTTGACTGAAGCTTGGATCCTCTTTGCAGCTTCCTTTCAAAGTTGAAATAAATTCACTTTGAATTTGCACAAAACTTAGGTTGTTCAGCATAGGCATCCGACTTAAGGCGTCTGCCACTGCATTGAACTTTCCTTTTCTATACCTGAGTTCGTAATCGAACTCTTGCAACTGCTCGGCCCACCTCGCTTTTCTACCTCTTAGATCAGGTTGGTTTGCAAACCACTTTATGCTCTCTTGATCAAAAACTATGGTCAGCTTTGATCCATATAGATAATGGCGCCATTTCTTCAGAGCATTGATAATAGCGAACATCTCTCGCTCATAGGTAGAGTAATTTTGCTGAGCAGGACTTAGCTTTCTACTCTCGAAAGCTATTGGTCGACCATCTTGGCTTAGTACTGCTTCTACTGCAGATGAACTTGCATCTGTCTCTAATTGGAAAGGCTTGTTTGGATCTACAATTTGTAGAACCGGGGCCGAAGCTAAAGCAAGTTTCAGTTCTTGAAAACTCTTTGCTGGCTCTTCTTTCCAATTTAACTTCTGATGCTTCCCTTTGAGTTGATCAGTCAAAGGTACTGCAATCTTGGCATATCTAGCCACAAACTTCCGATAATATCCTGCCAATCCGAGAAAACTTTGTAATTCTCGAACCGTCTTGGGCTCAGGCCATTCAAGAATCGCTTGGACCTTTTTAGGGTCAACTTTGATTCCTTCCGCGGAAATAATATGACCTAAATACTTTACTTCTGGGGTAAAGAATTCACATTTTGACTCTTTACCGTAAAGTTTATTATCGCGAAGAAGTTGAAAAACTTTTTTCAAGTGCTCTAAGTGATTTTCATGATCTTTACTGTAGATCAGAATATCATCGAGAAAATCTACAACAAATTTTCCCAGATACGGCTTCAGCACTTGATTCATCAAAGTCATAAATGTTGCGGGTGCATTTGTCAACCCGAACGGCATCACTAAAAACTCGTAGTGACCAAACTTTGTTCGAAAAGCTGTTTTAGGAATATCATCATCTTTGATCCTGATCTGATGATAACCTTGGCGTAAATCAATCTTAGAAAAGACTGTAGCCCCTTTTAAACTATCGAAAAGATCTTCGACTAGTGGCATGGGATACTTGTTCTTTATCGTAAGATTGTTTAACGCCCTATAATCTACGCACAGCCTCATAGTTCCATCTTTCTTTTTCACTAGAAGGATGGGTGCTGCCCATGGAGACTGGCTTAGGCGGATAAATCCTTTATCCAAATACTCTTGGATTTGATTTTCTACGTCTTGATTCTGGACATAGGGGAGGCGGTATGGGTTTTGAGATTTTGGCTTGGTACCCGGAAACAGATCTATACTGTGATCAATGTTTCCACGAGAGGGTGGCAAGCCGTAGGGGAGTTCCTTAGGGAACACATCTTTAATTTCCTTCATTAAATTGTTAAATTTAACATGAACTTCTCGAGGAATAAAGGACGAGACATAAGAAACTTGATTTATATTATCAGAATCTATTACATCGGTGCCAAGGACAAGAAAAGCTTGAGTCCTGGCTTCTTTATTGACAAGTTTCTGAAGTTCAGTGTATGATATCAAAGGGATACTTGGAACATCATGCTCACCCTTGATTTTATACACTACACCGTCACGCTGGAATTCCAAAGTATTTGTAAAATAACACCTGGTCAATGAAGGACCTAGACTCCATAGCCACTCTCTCCCTAAAACGAGATCTACCCGATCCATGTTCATTATTTGGAAGTCCAAGGTATCTTTAAATCCTTGGATTTCTAGTTCCAAATTGCATATCATTGTGTCCCAAACACGGGTGTCTTGACCGTGCATCATGGAGACAATGTATTTATGAGGAGATGGTTCCTGAGGAAGAGCTAGTTTTTTTACTAACGCATAATTGATAAAATTATGCGTAGCAGAATCATCCACCATTATCCGGATGATGTGTCCTTTTACTGATCCATGCAACTTGACCAAATCATGTGGACCAAACTCTTGAGGTTGCCACATGTTTTTGGAGATTTGACATGAATGGGTACTGTCGCAGTGCATAATCTGAACCTTCTTTGCACTAGAACTTGCATCCAAGTCCAAAGAGTGAATCAGATTAATTTGCTGCTTACCCTTTCTTTCTCTTCCGACTGGACAGGCACGGCTTCGATGTCCAGGCTTGAGACATTTAAAGCACAAATTTTCTTTTTGCGCTTTATCATGATCTTCTGGAGAAAGGATGTGTCTAAAAATACGAGGTTTCTTAGACACTCTTTCATTAGATCTAGTCCCTTTGCCCTTACGCTTAAAGTTATTCTTCTGGGAATAAGTGCTTTCCTGCGGGACATCCAAACGTGAATTGTCCTCATAAATCTGTGCGACCTTAATCGCCTCTTCAAGGGATTTAGGCGCATGCCTCTTAACTTCACTTCGAATTCGCTGGTTAAGTCCTCTGACAAAACCGCGAAGTCGATGGAAGTCATCTAAATTCTTTAACTTCAGAATTACATCTCTGTATTCTGAAATATACACTAATAGCGGTCTACCCTTCTGCTGAATTTTATCCCAAGCTTCCCAATTGCGTTCCTCCTCATTCTCGGGGAGAAACTCTTTCTTGAAAAGATGGGAAAATTCATTCCAAGTGGTGGGTTTCTTGTGAGTCTCAGAGAGACTCATCCACCATGTATAAGCTTTCGGTCCTAGCGATAAACTGGCTTCTACTACCCTCACATGATCGGGGGTATGTTTGAGTTCATGGACATCTTGCCATTTCTCTAAGAAAGTCAAAACCGCGTCCTTATTCCTATCCTTATCCTCTCCAGAGAAATAAGGAGGACGGATCTCCTTTCCCAAGGAAAGATCCACAGGGCGGTTATGAGTTTCTAACATACCTACCAAAGCAACGCACAAGGGAGTAGAAGACGCTAGACTCAAACGGCTCATACTTCCCGCTAAAGGAAACATGTCTATTTGGGGAGAGGATAATTCCTTATCCTTTTCCATCCTAACAGACATCGGTGAAGTTGCAATCGTATCTGTGTGACTACCTAAAATAGTCTTACTGAAATCCTTAAGCGTCTGAAGTAAGTTCAGAATGGCCTTAAGGTGATCCTGGATTCCATCAACAGATTGACGGAGTACTGCAACCTCATCTGGAACACTGGACAACCCTCCAAGCTTTTGCTCAACTAGCAACATCCTACTCTCCATATCTTTCCTCTCGTTTAGAGTAGTGATTGTTTCCCCTTTACTCGCAAATTCCTCAACGTCTAATGCTACAATCGTCGCTGATTCTATTTTAGATGCATCAGACGCATGACTAGTATTTGAAACCATAGGTGCAGATGAATGCAATGCACGTGCAACTATTGGTGGTCTAGGCATGAATGAGGATGTTACTAAAATAGGAGCAGAAACAAACACTGACGTACTAGTAGTACTCGTAAGCGAAACGTGGCTAGAAGTCCCCTCCATCGCACACAAAGCGTTATTAAACTTACTAAGTATTCCTAACGCAAGTGGTGTGTGCAACAAAATCAAAAGAGCTATGCAAGAATATCACAAGAAATAGTCCCTGATGATTTGGTCCGTTGAGGTCGACTTGATTCTAGCCGAGAGTGCTAGAATTATGACGAAGATAGGCCTCCGGATCTTCACTCCACAGCTCCACTTCCTTCAAGCTTTGCTCAATCTTTGGTTCTCCTTGTTTGTTTCTTTGGCTAAAAGCAAAATAATCCTCTGGTTCCAGGCTGCAAGAACTGATTTGGCTCCTTGGATGGTTGAGAGAACTTGCTTCCTTGGATGGAGAGAATTTGGCTTGCACTTCAGCTCTGATCACTGTTTTAGTAAGATTTCTTCTGCAATAGATGATAAGGAAAACGCCTTGGCGCCTTGGTCAAAGCAATCGGCTCTTAAACTGTGCACGCGGGTTCGATTCCCACAGACGCCGCAGCGCGTGAAGCTCTTTTTTTGTTTCTCTTTTTGGCTCCTAATTGTAGCCTTCTACAGCGCCAAGCAACGAAGAATGTTATGCGGGAGAACCATACGCACACGACGGTTTGGTCTTGTGGGTAGAGCAGCAGCCTCCAAACGGAGGGGCGCGGGTTCAAATCCTGTATGGCTCACAGTAGAGGTTGTTGAAGCCTTTGGTAATCGACTCCTTAGCTTCTCTTTTGTCTGCGCCCGCAAAGAGAGTGACGCCCGCAAAGAGAGTGACGCCCGCCCGCAAACAGAACGACGATTCGGGACGAAGCTTCAAGATAATGGCGAGCAGGAATCTAGTCACCTTGAGAGAAGTATGCACACATGGACTTATGAGCAAGATGATGAGGATAAGAGCTATGGAGAGAATGAAGCTCTGATACCAATGCAACAACGTAACGACTGGAAATACTCATGAATGAATGACTCTCCTCCCAACCTTATGCTTGTATATATAGCTGCTTGAACTAATTAGGACCACAAATGTAACTAGAGTCCTCAAGTGCATGTGCAATCTCCTCCACTCCTTTCATATCCACCACTAGAGTCTATTAGTGGCTGGAGTGATCTCGACCACTACTTTAGTACCTTCCACTAGAGTCCACTAGTGGTTGTTGTACTCACCTCTTGAGTTAAGTCCACTGGACTCAAGTTAACTCACGTTAACTTGAGTTAGAAGGCTCTAGAGCTCTTTGGGCAAAACTCTCTTCCCATGCTCCCCATGGGAGTTGAACCCAAGACCTCCTCCTTCACAACCATGAGACTTAACCACTAGGCTAAGTGGATTACTTGAATATGAGAGCACATGACTTATGCTTGAGTCTACTCTTGAGATCTTTGGTCCTAGAGACGAGTGACCAAACGGTATCCGATTTCAGATCTGTCTGAAGCCGTCGGATCCCTAGATCATAGCCTTACTTTATTACACACTCCAACAATGCATTGGCCAACATATTCCATATGTTATATTCTATGTTACAATCCAACAACGCATTGGCCAACATATTCCATGTTACACTCCAACAATGCATTTTTCAACATATTCCATAAGTTATAACATGCCCCTGCGTTGAAAAAGCCACTAGCCTTAGTTGATAAAATAATAAACATGGATGGTCAGTCACATGTTTCATCACTGAATAAAAAAAATAGGCATGTGCCATGTAAAAACACATGCATGGAAATGTTCATGGAGCTGTTACTTTTTACGAAAAACAATTTCAAAAGGTGCACGACCAGTAGTGGTGTGTGCAGTGTTATTGTAAGCAAATTGAAGCAATGGCAACTTTTCATCCTAGTTATTATGATTAATTAATGAATAACAATGCAATAAATCAAGAATAGTACTGTTTGTAGCCTCACTTTGTCCATTACTTGCAGGATGAAATGCAAAACTAAAATCTATTTTAGAACCAAAACGTTGAAATAAGGCAACCCAAAAATGATTACAAAATCTAACATCACAATCAGATAACATTACTGTAGGAAATGCATGATGTGGAAAAAAATGCATTTAATGAATAATTTTACAGTTTGTGGTACAATCAAAGTTTTTCTAGATGGAATGAAATATGCATATTTACTAAACCTATCAACTATTGTACAAATCATATCATTATGTGATGAAGTGATGGGAAGACCTGTGATAAAATCCATAGAGATTTGTTCACATGGTTCATTTGGAATGGGAAGTGGCATTAGTAATCCAAATGGTTTACCATGATGACATTTGACATGCTGACATACAACGTATTGAGAAACATAATGTGCAAGATCCTTTTCCATGCGTGGCCAAAAGAAGAAATCTTTGCAAGTAGAAATGGTGCTCTGTATGCCTCTATGACCCATGTAAGATGGTTCATGCATTTCTTTAATGAAAAATCTTTAAAAGCTTGGGTTATACATAATCTATGTTGAAAATAAAGAAAACCATTATGAAATGTATAATGTTCATCAGATAAAGATGCACCATTATTGAAGTCATGCCATGCACGTGAAAAATACAAATCAGATGCATAAGTGGAAACCATGTCTTGAAAAGAATGAATTTGGATGACAAAAATATTATTCAAAACAATAGAATGCAAAGAGAAACGACTAAGAGCATCAGCTACAACATTAGCTTTACCAGGCTGATATTGTATCATGGGTTGGAAATTTTGAATGAATAATGCCCATTTAAGATGGCTATCAGAGATTAAGGGTTGATTTAATAAATGCTGAATAGCCTGTTGATCGGTTTTGATTAAGACCTCAGAGCCCATAAGATAGTGTTTCCAAATTCGCAAGGCATGCACAACTATTAACAATTCTTTATCATACGTACTATAATTCTGTTCTGAGGGCTTAAGCTTTCTACTCTCAAATGCGATCGGATGGTCATTTTGCATTAAAGGAGCACCTATTCCTGAACCACTAGCATCAGTAACGACATGAAAGGGTTGTGAAAAATCAGGTAACTGTAAAACAGGTGCATGTGAAAGTGCTTGTTTTAGTTTTTCAAAGGACTATTGTTGGGTAAGTCCCCATGCAAATTTTATTTTTATTTTTCAACAACAAGGTAAGAGGCAATGCTAAATAAGAAAAATTTCGAACAAACTTCCTATAGAAACTAGCCAACCAAAGAAAAGAACGAACATCATTGACTGATTGTGGTGTAGGTCATTCTTCTATAACTCTAATCTTTTTTGGATCCACATGCACACCTTCACTTGAAATAATAAGTCCTAAATATTCTAGCTTACGTTGAAAGAAGTAACTCTTTTCAGGATTAGCATAAAGTGTGTTCTCTTGTAACAAATGAAAAATTGTTTCAAGATGTTGTTCATGTTCACTATCATTCTTACTATAAACAAGTATATCATCAAAGAATACAAGAACAAAAGCTTGGTAATCAAGAAAAATATTTTTTATCATTCGTGCAAATGTCGCAGGGGCATTAGTAAGTCCAAAGGGCATTACCATAAATTCATAATGGATGGTTTGAGTTCTAAATGCAGTCTTAAAAATATCACTTTGTGTCATACGAATCTGATGGTAACCCGATTTTAGATCAATTTTACTAAAGACACGAGCTCCTCGAGGAATAGGATATCTATTCTTTATTGTGATCTTGTTAAGGGCTCTATAATCAATGCACATGCGATAAGTTTTCTTCTTCTTCTCTACTAAGAGAACTGGTGCTCCAAATGGGAAGGAACTAGGCCTTATAAGTCCTTTCTGTAGTAGGTCTTTTACTTCGTTTTCTATTTCCTTTTGGTGTAGTGGGCCATGTCTATAAGGTGCTTTATGAGGAGGAGAACTACCAGGGACTAAGTCTATGCTATGGTCAAAGGATCCTCGAGATGGTGGTAGTTCAGAGGGATACTTAGACATAAAACAATCCTTATAAGTACTCATGAAAGGTTTATATGCATCAAGAAGTGTATGAGTATAATCATTGATGACATTGACAAAAACAATGCATGAATTGAATCCTTTCCTAAATGCACGCTTTACTTGAGAGTGACTAATCAATGGAAATGGCTGGAAATCATGTTGTGCAAACAAAGTAATGATTTGACCTTTAAATTCAAAGTTAAAGGTATGCGTATGGTAGTCAGTACGTGGGTTATAATGGTGAAAAAAACGCATACCTAGTATAACATCATAAGATTGCAAAGGTGCAATTAAAAATGTTCGTGAATCAACATATGGGCCTATGCTAATCGTAACATCTTGCACTTCTCGTGTTACATTATAATGACTACATTGAAATGCAGCTTTCACTTTATACAAGGAAGGAAACATTTGTAATTTAAGTTCTTGTACTAATAAATGTGAAATGAAGTCATGTGAACTACCATCGTCATGTAGAATTTTAACTAGTTTGTTATTTATTGTACCTTGCATGCAAAGTAGAGAGTGAAGAGATATATCGTTACCCAAGGTACTCAAGTCCTTCTCCAATGGTTCCTCTGTCCAAACAGGAGGAATTTCTTCATTATGGACCTCCATGTTGTGAAATTGAGCTATAGCCGGTTTCATGTGAAGAGGTCGCAATCTGCACCTTATTTTTGTATGTCTAGGTTTACCACAATTCCAGCAAGTGATTCGTGGTCGCTTCTGTTGGGCATCCACCGCTGAAGTTTGAAGGGTAGGTGGTTTGGTTGGTTGGAGAGATGAAGCAACAGGTGGAGTTGAGTAATTGAGCTCCTCGAAGCTCATGCCGCAAAAGCTCTAGTTGTTCTTCAAGTGTTGCCTCGGGTAGAGGTGAATTACTATAATCCTCCATGGTGCTCTTGGACCCTTAAGCTAGTGCTTTCCTCTCGACATGTACCCTTAGGAAATGTACCTTTGCAGAGTGTACCCTGTCTGGATGTACCCTGATGAACCTTGATAAGATGGACCCTGTCTGGATGTACCCTGGTGTACCTTGAGAAGTGTACCCTCAGACGTGTACCTTGAGGAGATGTACCCTAAGACGGGCTGCGTCGCGTCGCACCGTGCCGCCTTCAAAAGTAAAAACTGAAAGTTATGTTAAAGATAAGAGGAGAGAACTTGAGTGACAACTCCAAGAAAGAGTGTAGTGGTAAAAGTACTTCCCTTGAAAGTAGGAGGTTGTGGGTTCAAATCCTTTTACCTTAGGGAATCTAAACCACTCTATTACCACTCCAAATTAAAATTGCCTCGCGCGTAGCCAACGGTCACCAAGGGAGCCTTGGGTGCCAATGTTGCCAATGTATTGCCTAAGTTATTGCCTAAGTTCTTTGCCTTAGTCAACAAAGGAGCAAATGTAGGTGAAAACGTAGGTTCTGGTTCTGGAACTAGAACTAGAACAGAAACAAAAACAAAAACTGAGGACGAAGACGGAGACGGAGACGGAATCAAAATCGGAATCGAAATCAGAGTCGGAGTCGGAATTGCAAACAGAGAACAGAACCCTCTATATTGATGTGTGCAGAGCTTTGATACCACTGTTGTCAAGATCTTGCTCACGCACATACAAAGATTACGGATGCTGAAACACACAGACAAATAGACGCAACAAGAGACGAGACAGAACGCAGTATTGGGTGCAATATCCCCCCATGCACTCTGATGGACGAGTCTCTCAGAGTACATGTATTTATAGGCTTATTTCTATTACATTGTCAAAATAGAAGTTACATGAGGGCCGTCGCTTTTAAAAGCATCTTTTTAGGTAAAGCTTCTTTATTTACAAAAGGCATCGCTTTCTAAAGCGCACCACTACTTTTACAACTACTATTCTAGAAGTCTTCAATTTAGTCTTTGATTTAGTCTTCGAATTTATTTGTTCATGCGCGGCGTCCTCTTGTATCCATGCCCTTATGCTTATCCACGCCCTCATGCTTCTTCACCTGCTAGATCAGAAACAACCACATTAAAACCTTCTGGACATTTAAAACATTAAAAATCCATTTAACCTTCCATGATTCCTGAATATACAACAAAATCCATTTAGCCACTTTGGAGAAAAGCACATCGAAGCACCCACTCGTCAAACTCTGTAGAGGTCCTACAAAATCGAGGGTAATGATTTATTTGCTAAAGTAATTTCTCTGTGTATAGTGTATCATTTCAATTGATTCCACTTGGAATCATTCGCTTACTAAGCTAATTAGATAACACTAAAAGGAATTTGTCCAATTCCTACTATACTGGTAGCACTGAGCATTACAAGCAACAGGTGTATGATAAAAAATAAAAGGTTTTCATTGAGGCTTCTATTTGGAAGTAGTCTGCTTTGATTCAATTTTTTCATACATCACTTCCAAAGTAGATACGCACTTTTATGGTGTCATTGAAAAGCTAAGAGGGCCCAAGTATCAACTCTGAAGTCACAAAGGGTTCGTAGTAAGCAGGATTTGGCAGTACCTACTCATCACTTGAAGTGTCAACCCATCTTTCCCAACAATGGTATCAAAGAGAAGCTAAGGTAAAATGGGAGATGGTTTTCCTTCTTTCATTGATAAATTGAACATGAACAACTATCAAGCATGGTCTTTAAGGATGAAGACATACTTCCAAGGAAGGAGCCTCTATGGATACATCTCAAGAGATGAGGAGATGCCCATAGTGAAAAGCAAAGGACAACCTACAAGAGAAGAGCATGAAAGACGCAAGACATGGTGTGCCAAGGATGCATTAGCAAGGTCCCACGTACTTAAATCAATCTTTGATTTTCATCTTCCTCATATTAAGAATTGTAAGACATTCAAAGAGATTTGGGAAACATTGTCTTCTTATTTCTCTTCCAACACAAGGGCCAGGAAGAATCAATTGTGGATTGAGTTCACCACTCTAAGAAAGCAACCTAAGCAATCTATCTCACAGTATGTGACCAAAGTTAAAGATGTAGCAGATCAGTTGGCAAGCATAGGAGAAGAAATTCAAGAGGAGTAGATTGTCATGAAAGTAATCAATGGTATTAAAGCTGATGACAAATTGGAGAGCTTCATAGCTACCATGGACTTGTACATGGACATGCAGATTCCAAACCTTACCACACTCATGGGGCAACTATTTACCCATGAAGCCAAGCTCAACAATAATGGAGATTCATCAAGAGGTAATAGCTCATCTGTCCCATACATTGATAAGAAGAAGTCTAAAGAGAAAGGGAAGAACAAGAAAGTAGAAGATGAAGGAACTACCTCCCAAGCGAACTATCTAGGGAGAGATAGATCATCAAGAGGAAGGGGCAGAGGAGGTAAGCAAGTTTGGGGGAGACCTTATAACTCCTCATGATGCAATATTTATGGTTTTTCAAATCATACTACAGATGAGTGTTTTAGGAACTTCAAGAATCAGAGAGGTAGAGGATATCAAAGATGTGGATATACACAATTAAGAGGCAGATTCAATTACCACCAAGGATACAACAACAAATACAAAAAAAACTACAATAGAAACTACCAATGAGGATACAAACTAGGAAGGATAACAACAACTACATAGAGGAGCAAGAAGATTCCCTTCTGGTTATGAACATGACCTCAAAACCAAGTATAAATGATGACCATCTCTTCTACATTGACTCAGGATGCTAAGATCATGTGGCAAGCAATGTAGCTCTTCTCTCTGATCTTGAGCAACTAAAGGTTAAGCATCAAGAACAAACACGTGATGACTGAGAGAACTTGGAGAAGCTTGTAGAAGGTAGAAAAGTGTGTTTTGAAGCGACAAAGTTTGGTCAAGCCAACCGGCACAAGACCAGCCCTTGAGCTTATGGAGACTCAAATAGACCTTATAAGCATACAATACGTGCAAAGAAATGCACTATGTACTTTGGAGCATCAAGGACAATGAGTCGATACAAAACATATAGGTTCGTGGGTCGACTAGCTCAAAAAACTTACTATCTATGGAAGAGACAACGAACTTCAAATGCCCATAGCGACCAGCGTGATTAAAATAAGAAACAATCGTTTTATGGGCGTGATACACATAGGGTTGAGTGTATGGAATGCACAAAGTTATAAGGAATAAGCAAAATACGCTGTAGGAATGAATGCGAATTCACTGGTGGTACTTCCTAAATTTCAGGAATATGTAGAGATTGACCCCGAGACAGAAAAAGTGCGATTTCTCGCAATCTACTGAATGCAATGCTTTGAAACTGTATAGGAATAAACTAGACACTGATACCTTTCAAATGTGCCATCTTGCATGGAATTAGGAGCTATGGGGAGAGAGCAGCAGCCTCTACAAGATTACTATTGGCGAAGAAGATGATGCAGAGAATTGAAGGAGCACGACAATGATGGTCACAAGTGTATGTATGTTGCTTCAATGTAATGTACAAGTGATTTCAAGTCTTTATATAGACTCTAGGCGTGTTCCACGACTTCTACAAGTGAAATTTGAATTCAAATGAAGGTGGGAATGGTTGTTGGAGAGAATCAATTGACTTTCCTACAATCTAGGAAAAGTGAAGATTTAGTTTGATCTACTTTTAGGTTATTTGATTGCTTGATTGAATGCAACTTCAACCACCACAAATTCATGGGATTTGGGCTCTATCTTTCTACCTCTACATGTTTAAAGCTTAAGGCTTTTACAACAGTAAATGAACCATTAAAAAATCTCTCAAAAAAATACAATAAATGAGCATATGAAAAAGAACTCTCCAATGGATATTCTTTCGACGCGATAGCCTTTGATTTAGATCAAATCCACCTCAAGCATAGTGTGAGATTGATGTTCCAACAGCTCCCACTAAAGAGAAAGTATGCTTGAGTCTTCATTCTCTGATAGATTGAATAGCTGCCATAGCTTTGAATCTTCAAAGCTTTACTTCATCAAGTGCCTTCATCATCATATCTGCTACTTGCTTTTCAGTCGGAACGAAAGGAATGTCAATCTCCTTTGCCATGAGCTTCTCCCTGTGGTAATGGACTTCTATGCGCTTGGTTCTCACATGGAAAATAGGATTTGCTGCTAGATGCATGGAATTTACATTATCTCCAAATATGTGAGGTTTGGAACTCACAAATCCCAAATCTGTATACAATGCTTTTAACCATGTTGCCTCTTGAGTTGCTATGGTGAAGCCTCTGTACTCTGCTTCAGTTGAAGATAAAGCAAATGTTGGTTGCTTCTTGGAACTCCATGACACTAGCTTCGAACCTCCAAATGCTAAGTAACCAGATGTACTTTTTCTATCATCCTTAGCTCCTACCCATTCTGCATCTGAGTAGATTTTGATATCCAAATCTGAAGAGTAAGGATAGAATATACCTTCGTTGATTGTACCTTTGAGGTACTTAAGTACTCTCTTAGTTGCATCCATGTGTGGTCTTCTCCTTGAGTGCAGGAACTGACTAAGCACTCCCACACTATATGAGATGTCTACCCTTGTATAAGTAGCATATATCAAGCTACCTACCAAGCTTTGATACTCTTTAATGTCTTCAATTTTCTCACCTTCATAAACACTTAGTTTATGATACATCTCCAAAGGTGTACCTACAGGTTTAGTGTTCTCCATTTTGAACTTGAGAAGAAGATCTTGAATGTATCTTCTTTGAGTCAAATACATTCCTTCATCTGTATATATCACCTGCATACCTAGGAAATATGTGAGCTCACCTAGGTCACTGATTTTAAACTCCTCTTGCATGTGTCTCTTGATCCTTTGAATGCCATTTAGATCATCACCTATCACAATAATATCATCTACATATACGAATAGATAGATAACCTCACTATGATCCCTTTTTATGAATAGAGAAGGATTTGAGCTGCTAGCTTTGAACCCTTGATCCTGAAGATATGTAACAAACTTGTAATTCCAAGCTCTTGGAGCTTGTTTCAATCCATATAATGCTTTCTTAAGTCTGCAAACATAAGATGAATGATTAGGGTTTTCAAAACCTGGTGGTTGTGACATGTATACCTCTTCACTTATCCAACCATTTATGAATGCATTTTTCATATCAAGTTGGAGCAGTCTTCAATTTGTTGGAGCAGCTACACTTATCAATGTCTTGATTGTAGTCATCTTTGCAACCGGTGAGAATGTTTCCTCATAGTCTATAATGTGAGTTTGTGAGCATCCTTTGGCAACTAATCTTGCCTTGTACCTACAAACTGATCCATCTAAATTTCTTTTAACTTTATATACCCATGTGCAACCAATTACATTTTGATTTGGTGATATTGGAACAAAATCCCAAGTTTCTGTCTCCTTCAATGCATCTATCTCTTCGTTCATGGCCTTTTCCCAATTGGGGTTTCCCTTTGCCTCTTCATAGGTTGAGGGTTCCTATGAAATAGAGTCTTTTGCCAAGTATATTGAATGCTTCATAGCAAATGTGGAATCATATCCATACCTTTCTAGATGTTTCTTCTCTCGTTGATCTTCTAGGTGCTTGTTTGGAGCATTCTCCAACCTCTTGCATCTCTGTTTTGCATCTTGACCTCCATAGCTTGTAATCCTTTTCCCTTTCATCTTGGTCATCGTCTGTATCACTTCTTGGCTCCTAGACCTGTGTATCATGCTTGCTTCCTAATTGATGAGAGTTAGAATCAAGATCATATGGTAGTGTTACCTTTTGTTTGTCTTCATCATACCAAGACCTGTGTTCTTCAAACACAACATCTCTACTTGTAGTGAATTTTTTGGTTGAAGGATTGAAGAACCTGTAACGCATCTGAGTTGAATCATATCCAATAAAGACTACCTTTTTTGCCCTTTTGTCTAGCTTACCTCTTATTTGTGACGGTACATGAACATAAGCTCAACAACCAAAAACCTTGCAATGTCCAAGACTAGGTTTTCTTCCATGCCATGCTTCATAAGGAGTCATACCTTGAAGTGATTTGGGTGGTGGTCTATTGACAAGGTACATAGCAGTTGAAGTAGCTTCTGCCCATATATAATGTGGCAACTTCTTCTCTTCAAGAATTGTCCGCGCTGATCCAACCAATGTCTTGTTTCTCCTCTCTACAATTCCATTTACTTGAGGAGAGTACCTAGTAGTCACTTCCCTTTTGATACCTTTTTCTTGCAAGAACTCATCAAACTCTTTGGAGAAGTATTCTCCCCCTCCATCAGATCTGAGCTTCTTTAGTGATCTACCTATATGATTCTCCACACGTGCAAGTACTTCTTGAAGCAATCAAACACTTCATTCTTACTTTTGATAAAGTATAGAATAGTCCATCCACTATGGTCGTCAATAAATGAGACATTATATCTTGATCGTGCCAATGAAGGTTCTTGACTTGGTCTCCATACATCTGTACATACTAAGTCCAATAAGTTGTTGTGGATGTAGCCTTTGTCGTTGAATGGTTGTCTTTGTGCCTTCCCAATCTGACATGCATCACACCTGTTGATCATGTGTTGCTTTGATATGTTCGGCAGTCCTAGAACACTTTGATCCCTGCATATATCCTTCAAGATTCTTTCATTCACATGTGCAAGTCTCTGATGCCACACTTCAAGCTCACTTAGGGTTTGAGACCCAAAGTTGAATAGAGCTATGTTCCTCGTTTCTCCTACTTCAAAAGTAAAGATCCTACCATGCTTCTCACCTTGGGCAATTGTTTTGAAGCCTTGACATGGATCTTCCACAAAAGCTCCATGTTGGGTGAACCTAAGTTGCAAGCGTTTTTCAGCTATTTGGCCTATAGTTATTAGGTTTTTAGTGATAGTGGGTACATACGGAACCTTACTCAGAATGTTTGTCCTACCATTGGAAGCTTTGACATTACCAATCTTCCCCACATTCTGCTTCGTGTCATCCCCTATTTGCACTTCATGTCTATGCTTTGGACTTTCCAAGTCAGATAGAAGAGCAATGTTGCCTGCAACATGATTCAAACATCCTGAATCTATGTAGAACAAATGATCATCTTCTTTACCTTCTTTGTGACTTAGATTCATAAGAAGCAATTAGTCTTCATGTGGTTAATCTTCTAAATAATTGTTGTAGTCCCTTCCATTATATCTTCTATTGTTATTGTTGAAGTTGTGTCCATCTCTACCTCTATTTCTGCCATATCCACCTCTTCCACTTCCTTTTTGGGTCTTCCCATTGAACCAGCAATTCTAAGTGGTGTGGTTGGTCTTATCGCATATGGCACAAGGTTGAACATTCTGACCTTTGGCTTTGTCTTGCTTTGGTCCTTTCTTCTTCCCTTTCCACTTGCTCTTGCTTGTAAAGTTGGCTTGAGAAGTCACTTCTTCATCTTCTTCCTTCTTCTTGCCTTTATGCTTCTTATCGTTCTTATCTACATATAGAGCACTAGTTGAATTACCATGATGAGTGTTACCTTCCTTTATGCTATTGTTGGCTTCTTGATCGAAGAGTTGTCCAAGAAAGATGTTGAAGTTTGGAGTTTTCATATCTATGATGAGATCATAAGCCGTCGTGAAGGATTTCCATTGCTTATCACTTCGAATGCTGTTGAGAATTTGCCTCATGATGACCTCTTCTTCAATCAACTCTCAAGTGGATGCTAACTCATCTGAAACCTCTTTGACCTTGGTAACAAACTCTGTGATGGTTTGTTTAGGTGTCTTCTTTATTTGGTTGAACTCATTCCAAAGATGATTCTTTCTTGCTTTGGTACTAGCACAAAAGAAAGTCTCGAGGGCATCCCAAGTCTCTTGAGATGTCTTGGATCCTCTAATATGTGGTAATAGAAAGTCAGAGATAGAGTTTAATATGTACGACTTTGCTTGAGCATCCCTTGTGGACCAAAGTGTGCGCTTATCTGTCTCCTCTTATGTAGGTCCTCATTTGGATCTTGGAATAGGCATAGCTTCATGACCTGCTAAGATTCCATAAAGATTTCTACCTTGCAAATAGGCCTCCATTCTGATTTGCCAAGCCGCATAGTTGTGGCAATCAAGCTTCTCGATAATTGAGGGAAAGTCGTCACCCATATTGATCTAGCTCTAATACCACTAAGAGAACTTGGAGAAGCTTGTAGAAGGTAGAAAAGTGCATTTCAAAGCGATAAAGTTTGGTGAAGCCAACCGGCACAAGACCAGCCCTTGAGCTTATGGAGACTCAAATAGACCTTATAAGCATACAATAAGCGCAAAGAAATGCACTATGTACTTTGGAGGATCAAGGAGAATGAGTCGATACAATGCAGATAGGTTTGCGGGTCGACTAGCTCAAAAAACTTACTATCTATGGAAGAGATAATGAACTTCAAATGGCCATAGCGACCAGCGTGATTACAATTAGAAACAATACTTTTATGGGAGTGATACACATAGGGTTGAGTGTATGTAATGCATAAAATTATAAGGAATAAGCAAAATATGCTATAGGAATGAATGCAACACTCACCGGTGGTACTTCCTATTTTTTAGGAATACGCAGAGATTGACCTTGAGATAGAAAACTTGCAATTGCTCCCAATCTACGAAATGAAATGCTTTGAAACTTTATAGACATAAACTAGACACAATACCTTTCCAATATCTTTCATGCAATTTGGAGCTCTGAAGAGAGAGCAGAAGCCTCTGCAAGATTACTGTTTGTGAAGAAGATGATGTAGAGAATTGAAGGGGCAAAACAATGATGGTCACAACTGTATGTATATTGCTTCCATGTAATGTAAAAGTGATTTCAAGTCTTTATATAGACTCTAGGAGTTCTCCACGACGTATACAAGTGAAATTTGAATGCAAATGAAGGTGGGAATGGTTGTTCGAGGGAATCAATTCACTTTCCTACAATCTAGGAAAAGTGAAGATTTAGTTTGATCTACTTTTAGGTGATTTGATTGCTTGATTGAATGCAACTTCAACCACCACAAATTTGTGGGATTTGGGATCTATCTTTCTACCTTTACATGTGTAAGGATCAAGGATTTTAGAACGGTAAATGAACCATCAAAAAATATCTCAAAAAAATACAATAAATGAGCATATGAAAAAGAACTCTCCAACGGATATTCTTTCGACGTGATAGCCTTTGATGTAGATCAAATCCACCTCAAGCATATTATAAGCTTGATGGTCCAACAATGAAACCAAGTACTAAGTGATTAAAGTTGAAAATGTTAAGACCTCTGATGGAAACA
Source organism: Ceratopteris richardii (assembly GCA_020310875.1). NCBI lineage: Eukaryota > Viridiplantae > Streptophyta > Polypodiopsida > Polypodiales > Pteridaceae > Ceratopteris > Ceratopteris richardii. The sequence goes on along the minus strand of CM035430.1, from coordinate 135,852,138 downwards.
AGAATCTCTTGAGTAGGGTTCTATATGTACCAACAATTACCAAGAATTTAATGAGTGTTGGACAGATTGTGGAAAAGGGTTTTCAAGTTAGATTCAACCAAGAGCATTTGTGGAAGATCCCAAGCATGGTTTCAAGAGAATTCCAAAGGAGAAAAGACAGGTAGACTTTTCACTTCTAAACTTGAGGATACAAGGAACATTGCACTTTATAGTTATAAAGATCAAACCATTTATTAGAGCTTGAAATCTCGCATAAAAGATTTGGGCATGTAGGTGAAAGAACCTTGAAATAAATATGCAAGGATCAATGTGAGCTTGGGATACCTAATGTATCCAAGAAACACATGATTTATAAATGTGGTGCTTCTCAGTTTGGAAAGTCTCACAGGTTACCCTTCTCAAGGAAAGGCTACATGCATGAGGATTACCTAGAACTTGTTCATACAGATGTATGGGAAGCAAGCGAGGATCCTGAAATCTCTAGATCAAGGTATTATATATCTTTCATTGATGATTACAGTAGGTGGACTGTATTGTACTTTATGAAGCACAAAGATGAAGTATTCAGTTGCTTTAAAAAATATATTGCACTTGTTGAGAACCAAATAGGGAGAAATCTAAAAAGGCTAAGGTCAGATGAAGGAGATGAGCACTTCTCAAGCGAGTTTGATATGTTGCTACAAGGACAAAGGAATCAAGAGACAAATTACCATAAGCTATAGTCCTTAGCAAAATGGGATAGCAAAAAGAACAAATAGATTAATTGTTAAATGAGAAAAATTACCTAACTACTTGTGGGTAGAGAGTGTATCTACTGCTACTTATCTTGTAAATAGGTTTCCATCCAAACCTCTTGATGGGATGACCCCATATGAAGCACGGCCTGGTAGACAGCCCTCACTTGACCATTGCAAGATATTTTGATGTGTAGCATATGTGCATATCCCTTCTCAAATAGAAGGTAAGCGAAAGCCTAAGGCAAAGAAGTGTATCTTCATAGGGTATGATCTAAATAAAAAAGGATACAGGGTCTACAATTCTTCAAACAAGGGATTCATGGTTAGTAGAGATGTTGTCTTTGATGAAAATGACTCTTGGTTTGATAGTGAATGCAGGAAGATAAAACTACCTTGTGACTTGGGAGAGGAGTTTCCAAGCCTCACTAAGGAGGAACCTACTTAGAATGAAGATACCAACTCAAATGATGAGGACATCATCAATCTTGAAGAGTTCAAGGCATGGAACTCCAAAGGCAAAGTCAAGATGAAGAAATTGGAGGACATACCTGAATCATTGAACCAAGCAATTAGAAGATCATAAAGGGAGAGCAAGAAGCAAATCAGATATGGGTATGACACTTCCCTAGTTACTAAGCACTCTCTTTATCTTGCAAAAGATTTGTCAATTGAAGAACTAGTATCATATGAAGAAGCTAAGACTAAGGCAGAATGGAAGGAAGCTATGGATGAGGAGATTGAAGCACTCAAGGAGAATGATACTTTGGAACTAATACCAAAGAAGGAATCTATGAAGCTAATTAGTTCTAGGTGGATCTATAAGATCAAAAGGATTTTTGATGGGACGATAAGTGGGTACAAAGCTAGACTTGTGGCTAAGGGTTTTGCACAAACCCAAGGCATTCATTAATGGTAAGTGTGACTGCATCAAAAAATTGGAAAATGTATCTGTTAAATGTAAAAAAATGCATTTCTAAATGGCTGGATTTTAGAGGAGGTGTACATGTCACAACCTCCTGGCTATGAGGATCCAAACAAGGTAACATATGTATGTAAATTGAACAGAGCTCTTTATGGATTGAAGCAGGCACCTAGGGCATGGAACCATAGGTTGTCTACATACCTTCAAGACCAAGGATTTGTCATGAGTAAAGCAGATACTTCTCTATTCATCAAGAGAAGTAATTCAGAGGTAATATACCTATGTGTATATGTTGATGATATCATACTTACACGTGATGATGCTAATGGCATCAAACAAATCAAGAATCAAATTATGAAGAGTTCAAAATTAGTGACCTTAGATCAATTGAATATTTTCTTGGACTTGAGTTAATCTATACTAATTCTAGAATTTAGATTACTCAGAGAAAGTATATACAAGATATGCTGAAGAAATTTCTTTTGCAGGATGCCAAAGTTGCATGTACTCCAATGGAGGTAAGCCTAAACTTAAGTGCACATGAAGGTGATGTACTTGAGGACACTTCAGGTTATCAAAGTATAGTGGGAAGCTTGAACTATGCTACGTTGATAAGGATCGACATTGTTTATGCAGTAAGTGTGCTAAGTCAGTTTATGCACAAGCCTAGGGCACCTCACTTGGAGGCTGCCAAAAGGATCTTAAAGTACTTTAAGGGTACTCAACATCATGGTTTGTATTTCCCTTATACATCAAACTTGGACATGAAGATCTATTCAGATGCAAATTGGGTAGGATGTAAAGATGATAGGAGGAGTACCTCAGGATACTTATCATTTGTAGGCGATAAACCAATATCATGGTCATCAAAGAAGCAACCTCGTGTTTCTCTATCTTCTACAGAGGTAGAGTATAGAGGACAGTGCTACTCAAGAGGCCATTTGGATCAGATTATTGTATACAGAGTTAGGTACATACAACATCTCCAATGATTTTCGGAGATAATACGAGCTCACTACATCTTGCCGTTAATCCTATTTATCATGCTAGGACCAAGCATATAGAGGTCCACTATCATTATGTGAGAGAGAAGCTATTGAGCAAGAATATTCAGTTGGCATATGTATCTTAGTGACCATGCTCAGTAGTTACTCCTGTCCAATTTCTCAATGAATGATGGAGATCCATCTTCCATATTGCTTTGATGTTGCTCTGATACCACTGTTGGAGGAGATGGTGGATAGCCTCTAGAGATGAGGTGGTGCTGCAATCTCCTGCTTCACACCAGCCAAGAACAAATGGTGGAGAGTGTATTAGGTCCTTTTAGCTTTTTAATGATAAAAAATAATCACCTATGTGCTTTGGAACATGATCCTCTTATCAATGGATCAAAATAGGTTAGTAGAAAGTTGAACCAAGATCATAGACTTTCTATTTTAGTATTTGCACATGTTCAATAGAATGAACAATGCTCTATACTTGCTAGCAATTGGTCAAATTCTTTTTTCTCATTTCTAACTCACTTAGATATATAGCAATCATGAGTTATTTCTAGAAAGAAGATGAACTATGCACTTAGAATGAAGCTTAGCAAGTTAGAGGACTTGTCTAACATTTTTGGGGTGCTTTAGTGTGTAGACCAAAGAGTAAAGATATCAAGATATCTCACGACTAAGAAAACCAATGATAATGAAACTTTGTAGTTATGAAGTAGATAGTATAGGGAATCTACAGTGCATTAAATCACATTAAATGATCAACCATGCAATGAGAATAAGCTCTGGGACATTCACTACTCCGAAATGATCAAAGTAGAGAAGTGAAGTAGAGAAGTAATCAATGTTTATGTATTAGATGACATACAAATACAATGACATTGGCAATGTTCAATTGCACAATGTGAGGGTAGTGATAGAGCTATAGAGTGACCTCACTAATCACATAAGTCCCTCTCAAAATGATCTCTCTAATCGGGCTCACTAATGCAAACCTTTTTTATCCTCTTTTGTAGTCAAAGTTGGAGCCAATCTTTGAATTCAAATTCAAATTCTTGCCATAAAGTGAGTCCTAAATTATACGATTTATTTTCTCATCAATCATCTACCAAATAACTCGAGATTTGATGCCTCCTAACTCCTCGTGAGGGTAGTGCACTAAACATAGGAACTTTTACAAAGAAAAAAGGTAATTGAATTTTACAAGGGAGTGATCATATGTGACTACATGAATTATATGATAGTTATCCAAGTATGTAGGCTTGGATTCTTTTGCATCAACACTTTCTACTACTTCATCTTCTTAGATTACCCCTCCCTTACTTCATTACGTCATCTATTCAAGGATGTGTGATCTTAAGATGTTTTAGAAAATGAATTGCTCACCTCTTCTTGTATTTTTTTCTCTTTTCTAATTTCTTCTCTTGCTAATTGGAGTGCACCATTTGTCGTGTGAGACGAAACTAGTAGAACGTAACTCTACAACCACTAATCAGGTTTGGATACATATCAACTTAAAAAATGGCATATCATATGGCATCATTGGGTGATACATGTCGTCTGTTTCAGAGTTTTTTAGCATATGTACACTACGACATGGTCTCGATCTAACAATTACTTATTCTTGAGGTGTGCATAAAATTGTGATTTTTACCTCTTTTGTATGCAATGATGCTAAATAAAACATTTGGCCTTGTTTCACTAAGTTCTTGGAGCTGATCGACTATCAAAGCAAGTGTGTGCGCTTCCCAAGCATATTCTATTCTAATTCAAATTCTTTGGACTAAGACTTCGATACGTGAAATATCATGTTGTCCATATACTGAGTTGAATGTGCCAGCTGCAAATGATTTTCTATTAATGGGATACAATATGACCAAACTGCATGATGCAATTACTTTTACCATTGTATCTCCCATTGCTATGTGCTATAGTAAATATGGTGGAGAGCACTTATTTAGAAATTTTAGTCACACAATTCACCTGTGGATAGTATGGAGAATATTTTCCAAGAAAAACTAAGAATTCTAGGAGTAACAACTAAATGAATTTGTTGAGTTAGTTTCTTGTCATATAAATGATAATGTGAATGTGAAAGCCAAATTGATTGAAAACTTTCGCAAATTTAAATATAATGATGGTTTGTACGACATTCTTCATAGTGGAATGTGAGTCTTCCCACATTAGTCACATATCTATAACAACAATAATATATTGAACATGATAAATTTTGGTGGGGGATCGATTGGTCCTATGAAGACAATATTATAATTTCCAGATGCATGTCTTTGCATCATGATTCTTAGAGGCATTTGGTCTTTGTCAAATGGGTTCTTTCTCTTCAACCTATATCATATATTGGGATGAATGTTTTGGGTGCCATAGAAAGAGTGAGCCACCATTAAACCTACAAACAAAATCACATGTCCGATATATTATTGTGCCGACTCACCTCGAGCAACACCTTTGTGTGTTGTTTTAAGTAGGGAAAACTAGTTAATCTTGTGGAAACAAAGATGATGATATTTATATGCCTCTCTTTTATAACGTATTTCTAATGAGGGAAAAGTCCTTACTTTTGTAACCAAGATGTTATAGTCCACCAGAATCATATCTATCATGAAAGTATTGTTCTCAAGGAGTTTGATAATCAATATGCTCCAATTGGGGCGTACAAATATATTACCCATAGAGTGTGGAAAACTAAATGGCCTAAATGCACTAATTAAAATAAATATTTTTTGATACATTCATTAATTTTATGTTGCATGTTTGACCATTAGACACCATACATTTACAAGATTTTCAAGGTAGCAATATTTTGAAAGTATCATCAAAAGAGATCCAAAATGAGCATTGGATACCCACCACTTGAACATTTTATCCTATATACTCTAGGATGGTACCCCATTTGTAACTTGATGATAAACACATTTAAAATCGATCTACAAAATTCTTAGATAGTGTACTTCTTATTCCCCACTATAACAATACTTCCAAGTTTGCATGATAAGGTTCCGGGAGATCATCATTCACTCCATCAAGTTGTTAATTTTTTTTAATTCTTGGGACATGATTCACTTTTGCACGTATACTTCCTTTGTTGACTATTACTTCAAATTCATACTCCACAGGGAGTAGGGACCATCCGAGCAATCTATTTAAGCGACATGGATTATTGATGAGGTATCGAACTAGTTAGCGATCAAGAAAAATATTGAACTTGTTTGAACACAAGTAATATTCTATTTCTCTTTTGCTATAAAAACACATTCAAGGTGCCCAATTTCTTCAATAGTGTAGTTCCATTTCATATCAATGAGTTTCTTGATAACAAAGAAAATACAGAAGGCTAAGTTTCTCTCATTAAAGTCGTATGAGTATACAATTTAGGTAAAAATAGGGTATATGCACATGAATATGGAACAAACTATTTCAATAGGAAAACCAGGAGAGTGTCCTTACTATCCAAATGTAACTATCTATGAGCCTTCTTAAGTATCCAAAATTTCGGATAAAGGCATGTATGTCATTTATCATTTCCTCGTATGGGCATCTGATATATCAAATTGATGGTTCCCTCGTCAACTTTTGAGTATTTTTTAGAGACAGTGTGCCCATGTATTCTTCCTCTAGGAAATATGAACACAAGACTCTACATTTTCCAAAAATGCATCTTATATATGAAATGATGGAAACGCATCCGGTGCATATGTCATCTACATAATGTTCTATGTTTTTCTAAAGAACTTCCTTGAAGACATGGAACATGAGTTGCTAAAAGGTTGCGAAGCCATTGGTGATTTCAAACGGCATCACACAAAAAGCTAAGATACTCCATTATGTTACAAATGATATATCGTGCTGATCTGCAAGTGCAATAGCCAATTTGGTATACCTTCAAAACCTATCCACAAATCTATAAAGTTCTATTTTTATTATGTGCTAAAGTAGATAATGGGAAATTTGTAGAAGGTAGATGTATTTGTTTTGATTGCATTGACTTTCATGAGGTTTGTACATACATGCACCTTCTCTCGGTGTACAACGATGATCTAAACAACCCACAATGTACTGAATTTCTTATATTAAACTAGTGTCTAATAGCTTCTGTACATCTTATTTGTTCTTGGCTAAGTACATTCATTGTATGTGTATGGTGTTTTTTAGTGTTTAGCAACGTGTCATAGATGTATACTGTGCAGACGTCTTTGTATCAACGCCTTTTAGTGCTTTATAATTCCATGAAAAGATGTCTCGATATTATCTAAGAAATTCATTGATACTATATGTCCTCATGCCAAATCCTTTGATTTGTACGAGCATTTCTCCTTTCCATCATCTACTGTGACCGTTAACTTTTTTTTTTGTAATATCCTTGTTGTCACAATGTGTTCCCTTAATAGACTCTCATTTAGACATATATCAATCATGAAATTTTGTTCCTCTACTTCATAATTGTTAATGTGTTTAGGAACTTGAAATTCAGTTCTGTGGATCAATGCTTTGCTTACTCTATTTTGAATTGGATCTCTTCCTTTTTACTATATTTGAAACAAAGGTTCTATGATTCTATCTCTATTAAGGTAATAGAGATTGGTGTCCATATATTGAATGCATTTCTTTTCGCTGCTCATTTATGAAACAACAATCTGAATATATGGTCAAGTACTCCATAAGTAAATCAAGCATCCAATAGCCTGTTGATGGAGAATAGCATCAAATGCATCTCCAACATCATGAAGACTCGATTGTAAACCTATCCCCATAGGAGTGCCAATAGGTTTGGAGTCTTCAAGGCCAAAATGTTGCAATAATTTGTCAATATATTTCATTGACACAATGCTATTCTACCATCAATTTACATAAATTGAATGCCCAAATAATGATGCAAATGCCCCAAATCAGACATCTCAAATGACGCATGTAAAGTAGACTTAAAATCATCAAAATATGCTTCTCATGAAGACAAGTGAGCAGCATGTCATCAATGTACACAACAATGATCAGAAGCACATCATTTGCATGCTTAACATATAAGGTGCTCTCAATTGGACTCTTCTCAAAACCATGTGCAATCACATAGGCATGTATCTTTTCATACCAAGAACATGGTGCTTGCTTTAATCCATATAATTCCTTCTTCAACATATACACTTGATTTTCATACCCTTTGTGCACAAAGTCACGGGACTAAAAAACATACACTTCCTCATGCATGTCACCATTCATAAATGTAGTTTTAATGTCCAAGTGATGTACATTCCAACCATGATGAGTTGCAAGTCCACAGATACAATGAACAATAGTCATTCAACATGTAAGTGGAAAGGTCTCATCTAAATCAATGCATCTTTCTTGCACACAAGCCCTTGCAACAAGCCTAGCCTTATACATGTCAAATCCTCCATAAGGCTTACACTTCAGCTTGTAGATTTACTTAGTACCAATGGCCTTCTTGCCAAGAGGCAAGTCACATAAAGGCCAAGTTCCATTTTTCATGATAACATCATATTTCGATTGCATAGCAACCATCCAAGTTTCATAAATTTGTGCTTCATCAACCAAAATAGGCTCATTCTCATCATAGATATTAGAGGCATCCATAGCATAGCAATTTGATGCAAAGGAGGCACTATGAGAACCTAATTGAGTACAATATGATGGAGGTGCATGGAATCTTCTATGACACAAAGTCTGCACTAATCATTTTGGCATAGTTTTTGCCTCCTTAATATCAACTCTGTCATCAACAAGTGCATCATCTATATCTGCATCAGAAATGGAATGGTCTCCATCATCATATGAAATCTGTAAAGGATGGGAATTTGCCCCATGCACTAGACTATCCACCTATAAAAAGAGGTAGCAAAGTATCATACATGTCTTTGGAGCTAACAAATGACTTCTTAGTACATGAAAGTAATCGCTGAACAGCATCTTCCACAAAACATCACGACTAACCAAAATGCATTGTGTGAGGATGATAGAGATGATAGCCTTTGCTTTCATAATTATACCCAGCAAGAATACATCTCACTACTTTATTAACCAATTTTCTAAAATGTTGTTCAAGCACTAATGCATATGCCAAACAACCAAAAGCATGCAAATCAGCAACAAGTGTCTTGCAATCATGCCAAGCCTCATATGGAATGATAGGCTTCAATGCTTTAGTGGGACACCTATTAAGTACATATGCTACACACATAACAGTCTCAAGCCAAAAATTATATCGTAAAGGCTCACTCTTGACCATACACCTCGCCATCTCCATGAATGACTCATTCTTCCATTCAGCAAAACCATTCTATTGAGATGTATAAGGCACTCTCCTCTAATGTTTTATCCCATATTCAGCAAAAAATGCAGTAAATTCAAAAGACATATATTCCCCCCTCAATGAGATTGGAGGTTTCTCATTTTACATGCTGATAAATTTTTAGTCAAAACTAGAAACTGTTTGAAGTACATAAATACTATAGACTTTGCTTTCAGTGAATATAGCCATGCATGCTTCGAAAAATCATCACTCAAAGTCATGAAGTAAATGTAGTTCCCAAAAGAAGTTGTCAACATAGGACCACAAACATCACTATGAACAAGCTAGAATTTCTGAGTAGCTCGAACTGAACCATCTTTTGGGAAGAAAGAACGTTGCATTTTGCCCAAACTATAGCCTTCACAAACATGTTTACCAGTACCTCAAGTTTGGGTAGAGAGGACACCATTTCAAATTTTTAGAGCCATAGCAAACTAGCAAAATTCAAATGACCAAAGCATGCATGCCAAAATTTTCATCTCACATAGCCTGAGAATCATGTAATTCACATGCTGAATCATTCACAAATTCTTCATAGTCTATGAGCTTATAGAGCCATGATATAAAATGCTAGAACCAATAATCACATCGCCATTTGACAGATCATGAACTTTACATCTATCATCAATAAATTTCACAAACGAGCCAATCTCGCTTAATGTAGAAGTTGATAATAGATTTTTCTTGATCCCTGGCACAAATAAAGCATCTCACAATGATAGTATTCATTATAGGGGTACACTCAAGTGAAGTGAAGAAACTATGCTACAAAGTGATATGTTTGGGTGTCTCACTATCAAAGTACCAAACATTTGAGTCTGGTGCAGACATACACTGCTCACAAGAAGATGGGTCAAAACTACAAGCAATAGTAAGCACCCATTCTTCATTCTAAAAAAGATAACTAGAACCTGTTTCCAGTGTAGAGGCCTCTACAAACCCCATTCCAAGCTCTTTCTTATTTGCCTCTTTTGTAGTGAGTTCGGGACAACTCTTTATGACATGATCATTTGCTTTACAGTTTTTGGAAAACAATTTCTGCTTTTTTGTTTTCTTGTCATCTATGTCATCCTTCTTTGATTGTGCAAAATTAGCAAATTTTTGCTCACTAGTAGAAGAGCTCCATTTACCTTTGCCCTACTGACTAGCGAGGAAAGTTTGATCTGCAGCATGCATAGTTGCCCTATTCTACCTAGATTAACCTTTAGATAACATAACATAGATTAACTCCTCAAATGTAAAGGTATTTGGATTTCCTTTCATCATCAAACCAAGAGTATAAGGAAAACTCTGATATGAATTGGGAAGATCATTCAAAATATTCGACACAAGTGAACTATCATGAAAAACTTCATCAATACAAATCAATTGTTGCTTCAAATCTTTGATCTTTGTCTGAAAATAGTCTGTGGAATCTCCTTCATTCATGTTCTCAATCTCCAACTGTTTCTAGAGGTAAGCAAAATGAGCCTCATTTCTTGCCTGGTACAAAGTGGTAAGTGTATCCCAAGCATCCTTAACTATTTTGCAAGAGCAAATGTGAGGAATAATGGCACATTTGATAGACAAAGCTATCAATGCATGTGTCTAAGCATCTCTACCATCCCAACAAAGTTGATTTATATTAGGTGCAATAGGAACAACAACACGAATATGATCCTGAAGAATATCACTATCTTCTAAGCCTTTTGAATAAGCTTTAGTAACTGTAGTCATAGGTGGCGTAGGACTTCTTTCAACATCCCACACAATATTACATAATCCTTTTGCAACCAGTACATGACACATCATATAAGACCATAATGGGTAATTCCTTCCATCGAACTTATCCACAATAGCCAACATACAAAATAGATCACTACTTTCAGCCATGGCCACTAACTAAAATACCCTTATGCAGAAAAATGGTTGTACTTGAAAAAGTTGAACAGAACTATCCTCACGAGTTCTCATAATTTACCTATAGCAGAATTCAAGTTGCTTATACTAGAGAACCAAAACATGTATATATCTTTGGCACAAAAAGATGAAATTTCTTTCCCAAGCAATGCGATAGTGCATTCGAAGGCCGAAATGAGCTGAGATCACAATTTCCACGCAAGGAGCAAAGCCGTTCTGATCTCCTAATCACCCTGAGTATGCTCACCAAATTTTGTGCGATTCTAAGACTTTGGCCGAAGAGGTGTTGAAAATGCCCTAGATGAAGTGGGAACTTGCTCTGATACCAATTGTCAAGGAAGAAGAAAAAGAATCTTGGAGCACAACACATAATACTGAAGGTATTACAACTAGAATGTACAAAGATAAGTGACCCATTAGGGCAATAGGCATATATACAAACTAGGGGAAACAAATCCTCCTAAACAGGGAAAAAACTGCCCTCGTAGTCCTATAGTGTTCACACACATCAGTACTCAAATATGTCAACAATGATCGTACATGACAAAGAAGATAATGATTCCCCTAGGCACCCATGATTTTTTAATTTTAAGAAACTTATTTAAACAGAGCTACACACCCATTGTATGGGGTCTCACCCTTTCATAGTAGCCCTTTGAAGAGTCTTTAATTAGACCTTAATCCATGCATTTTAATGAGAAATTCCAACACCAAACTAATGCTCATCTAACACTAGCACGCACGGTGGACCCCAACTCACGTAATTCTTACCAATGTCCTATGTTTATTACATGCAGCTACCCTATGGAACATTGCTTCACCAACCAAAGTGCATAATCAAACCATGGTATGGAATACAAATACAAATTCCATATGTATCCATACATATTATGTAAATGAGAAATCCATGATATACAAGCTACTCCACATTTACATGATAATCTACCCATACTAAATGCTCTATATGCAAATGCAAAGTGGTTGGGTAAGGTTCATTTCATCATTTATATTTTGACGTCATGGGTGAGATAAATCACATTAGAATACATTTACAAATACATGAAGAGCCATTTCCTTGGATACAAGATATGTTGTTGACCCCAAAAGAGTGAGTCTAAGGGGCACATAAAATTTCATCTAGTTAGTCCATGCTTCAAGAATTCTTCAAACTTTTTCTTCAAAATTATCCCAATCATCCATAGCCTCCACCTCATGTTTCCATGCTTTAAACTTCACCTCCACATGTTTGTCTTTACTTCCATTGATTACAATTTTCCATGTCCAATTTTCATTATCATATCATACAAAACTTTGAAACAACCATATACTTCCACAAAACTATTGGTACAAAAGAGTCCAAGCCTACATATTTGGACAATTAGCATGTATCACATATAGTCACATATGACTATTCCCTTGTAAAAGTCACTTTACCTTTTATCTTTGTAAAAGTTCCTATGTATAGTGCACTACTCTCACGTGGAGTTAGGAGGAATCAAATATCGGGTTAATTGGTAGATGATTAATGTGAGAATGATTCATATAGTTTAGGACACAATTTATCATGAGAATTTGAATTTGAATTCAAAGCTCTACAAAACCTCAACTATAAAAGTGGATCAAAAAACTCACCAGAGTGAGCGAGTATGAGATCATTTGAGAGGGATTCTTTGTGATTAGTGATCTCAATCCAAATATGCCCTCACATTGTGCAATTGAACATTGCCAATTTCATTGTATATTTATGTGATCTAATACATATAAATTGATTACTTCTTTACTTCTCGGCTATGATCATCTCAAAATAGAGAACTTCTCAGAGCTTGTTCTCACTGCATGGTTGATCATCTAATGTGATTTAAAGTACTATAGATTCAATGTTCTCTCTAGTTCATAGCTGCAAGGTTTTGTTGTTATTGCTTTTTCCAGGCATGACATATCTTCATATCTTTGCTCTCTGGTCTGCATACTAAAGCACCCCAAAAATATTGAGCAAGTCTTCTAACTTGTGAAGCATCATTCTCAGTCTGTAATCCATCTTTTTTATTGAACTAACTCATGATTGGTAGCTATCTAAGTTTAGTAGATACTCCGAAAAGGAATTTAGCCAATTGATAGCAGGTTGAGAGCACTGATCACTTTATTTAACATGTGCAAAGACCAAAATAGCAAGTCCAAGCTCTTGGTTGAATTTTTTGCTTATCTGTTTTAAAGAATCCATTGATTAGAGGACCATGTTCCAAAGCACATATGTGATTATTTTTAATCATTAGGAAGCTCAAGGGGCCTGTTACACTCTCCACTTTTTGTTCTTGGCTAGTGTGAAGCAAGGTTTTGCAACACCACTTCATCTCTGGAATCTATCCACCATCTCCTCTAGCAATGGTATCAGAGCAACGTCAAAAGCAAGATGGGAGATGGATTTGCATCATTCATTGAAAAATTGGATAGAAGAAAATATTTAGCATGGTCGCTAAGGACACAAGCCTACCTCCAAGGAAGAAGCTTATATGGATATATCTCACGACATAAAGAAATTCCAACATTCAGGAGCAAACATCAACCTACAAGGGAAGAGCAAGAAAGTCTAATTACATGGTGTGCAAAGGATGCTCTTTCCAGCTCTTATATACTTAACTCAATATCTGATTTCTTATTACCTCACTTTAGGAATTGCAAAACCTTTGAAGAGACTTAGGAAATAATTTGTTCATACTTGTCATCAAATACAAGGGCTAGGAAGAACCAGCTATGGATGGAGTTTACAACCTTGAAAAAGCAACCAAAGCAAAGTCGAGCTGACTATGTGACCAAGATGAAGGATGTGGCTGACGAGCTTGGAAGAATTGAAGAAGAGATAGAAGAGGAGCAGATAGTAATCCAGATCATAGCTGGCATCAAAGTTGATGATAAGTGGGAGTCCTTCACCATAGTAATGGACCTATATATGGACATCTAGATACCTAACCTCAACAAATTAATGGGGCAAATATTCACCCATGAGACAAATCTTGAAAAGAATGGAGACAAATCTAGAAGTAATCAAGTCCTCTACCCTTTATACAGATAGAAATAAAGATAAAGATAAAGGCAAAGGCAAAAAGAATGAAGAAGAGGCTAGTACCTCTCAAGTGAACTTCACAAGTAGAGGAAGAGGTACTAGAGGAAGGGACAAAGGAGGAAAGCAAGATAGGAGGAGATCATACAACACCACCTTCAATATATCTGGTGTGAACAACCATACCACAGTTGCATGTTTTAAGAACACAAGGAATTGAAGAGGAATAGGCTTCCATAGAGGAAGCTATGGACAATCTAGAGGGAGGTTCAACAATGGAGAAATCAATTACCATTACAACTACAACCTAGGATACAATAACAACTATCAAGGAGATTTTAGACGTAGAAGAGATTATAATAACTACACAAAAGATCAATAGGGTTCTCTACTAATCATGAACATGACATCCAAGCAAGGTAAAGATGATGAGCATCTTTTCTATATTGATTTTGGTTTTTCCAATCATGTGGTTGGAAATGTAGCATTTCTATCTGATCTTGAAGAACCTAAAGGGAAGCATGAAGTGCAAACAGGTGATGACACTAGACATTCTATTAAGAAGATTGGAAATGTCATGGCTTCTGATGGTAACAAGAACCTTTTTAGTTAGGTTTTATATGTGCCAACCATAACGAAAAATCCAATTAGTGTTGGATAGATTGTCCAGAAAGGCTTACAAGTTAGACTTACAACGCATGGAGAATATGTGGAAGACCCTCAACAAGGCTTCAGGAGGATTGCAAAAGGTGCAATATTTTTTACATTTAAAGTTGAAGATACAAGAAACATTGCACTCTTCAACTACAAGGATCAAACCCTATCTAAACTAGAGATATGGCATAAAAGGCTAGGTCATATAGGTGAAAAAACACTAAACCAAATATGCAGGGATCAGAGTGTGCTTGGATTCCAAACCTGTCCAAACAACACATGATATACAAATGTGGAGCATGCAAATTTTGCAAATCTCACGAGCCACCATTCAATAGAAAAGGGTATATGTATGAAGACTACTTGGAGCTTCTGCTCACAAATGTATGGGGTCCTAGTAGAGATCCATCAATCTCACGATCAAGGTATTATGTTTCATTTATAGATGTTTATAGTAGATGGACAATCCTTAACTTCATGAAGCATAAGTATGAAGTCTTTACTTGTTTCAAAAAGTATTTGGCATTGGTTGAGCACCAAACAGGTAGAATCTTGAAGAGGATTCGATCTAATGGAGGTGGTGAGTATTTCTCACATGAATTTGACTCATTCTTATAGGATAGATTTATAAAGAGAGAAGTCAAAACAAGATACAAGCTTGAACAAAATGAAGTGGCGGAAAGGAGGAATAGAATAATAGTAGAGGTTGCAAGATCAATGTTGAATGAATAGAAACTACCAACTTACCTATAGGCAGAGGTTGTTTCTATATCCATATTCTTGATTAATAGGCTCCCATCCAAATCCTTGGATGGAATGACACCTTATGAGGCATGGAATGGAAGGAGACCCTGGTTGGACCATTGTAAAATCTTTGGCTACATTGTTTATGCACATATACCCTCACAGATTAGAGGGAACCTTGATCCAAAAGCTAAAAGGTGTATATTCATTGGCTATGATTGAAACGAGAATGGATATAGGTTATACAATCCCACTAACAAAGGGCTCATAGTTAGTAGGGATGTGGTGTTTGATGAAAATAATTCATGGTCTGAAGATGATTGCGGGAAGATCAAGTTACCTTATGACTTGGAAAGTGATTTTCCAACTCTCACTCAAGGAGATCAACAAATACCAAAAGACGTCAGCTCAAAGGATGAAGATTTGATTGAACTCAAGGCTTGGAATTCGAACCGTAAGACCAAGTTCAAGCAATTGGAAGAAATTTTATAGTCTTCCAATCAAGCACTCAGAATATCTCAAAGGGAGAGTAAAAAACCCATAAGGTATGGCTATGACACTTCATTAGTCATCAACCATTCTCTGTAAATGATTAAAGACTCCATGAAAGAAGAACCTTCTTCATCTGAAGAAGCCAATGAAAAGCAAGAATGGAGAGAAGCGATGCACGAAGAAATTGAAGCACTTGAAGAAAACAACACTTGGGATTTGGTTCCCAAGAAGCCCAGCATGAAGGTAATAGGATCCAGGTGGATATATAAAATCAAGACAAATTCAGAGGATTCTCTAAATAGGTACAAAGCAAGCCTAGTGGCAAGAAGTTTTTACCCATGGAGAGGATTATGAGGAGATTTTTTCACCTATGGCTAAGATGCCAACAATCAAGGTTTTGGTAAGTGTTGCTCCTTCAATGAATTAGAGCCTATATCAGTTAGATGTTAAGAATGCATTCCTAAATGGATTGATCTCATGAGAACTTTACATGGCTCAACCATCAAGGTGTGAAGACAAGGAAAAACTAGATTATGTATGCAAGCTAAGGAAAGCACTCTATGTTTTAAAGAAAGCTCCTAGAGCTTGGAACCATAGGCTTGTCACATATTTGCAAGATCAAGGATGTTTTGCTTGCAAAGCAGATTCTTCTTTGTTCATAAAGAAGACTAGCTTAGAAGTTATTTACTTATTTGTTTATGTGGATGACATTATTATTATAGAGAATGATGCCAATGGCATCAAGAAAACCCAATTTCAGATGATGGAGGAGTTTAAGATTAGTGACCTTGGTTTGCTAACATATTTTCTTGGATTAGAACTTTTATAAATAGATTCTGATGTTTTTATTACTCAGCAAAAGTACATTCATGATGTGTTGGTTAAATTCAAAATGGGGAAACACTAAAATTGCACGTACACCCATGGAACACAATCACAAAGTTAGTTATCATGAGGGAGAACTTCTTGAAGATATTACATGTTACCGAAAGCTTGTTGGGAGTCTCAATTATGCAACCCTAACAATATTGGACATATGTTATGGAGTAAGTACATTAAGTTAGTTTATGCATACACCAAGAAAACCTCACTTGGAAGTTGCCAAGAGGATCTTAAAACACTTGACGGATACCATAAATGAAGGGTTGTTTGATCCATTCACTTCTGATTTGGATATCAAGGTGTATTTTGATGCAAATTGGGCTCGCTCCGAGGATGATAGTGTTGATATATTTAGGTAGTGATGTGTGTGAATACTCTAGGACCACCAGGGTACTTTTTTCCTTCTTTAGGAGGTATTTTTCCCCCGGCTTGTATATATGCCTATTGCCCTAATGGGCTACTTATCTTTGTGCATTCTCTAGTAATACATTCAGTATTGTGTGTTGTGCTCCAAGCTTCTTCTTCTTCCTTGTGTTGTTCGCGTGCTTCCATAGACATCTAACTCCAACAATTGGTATCAGAGCAGGTCATCGCTTCATCTAGGGTGTTGTCGACACTCCTCTGTTTGCAGTCTTAGATTCGCACAAAGTTTGGTGAGCATATTCAGAAATCATGATCTAAGCTCATTTCAGCCT
The DNA here is from genome assembly GCA_020310875.1 of Ceratopteris richardii. Taxonomy (NCBI): domain Eukaryota; kingdom Viridiplantae; phylum Streptophyta; class Polypodiopsida; order Polypodiales; family Pteridaceae; genus Ceratopteris; species Ceratopteris richardii. The sequence goes on along the minus strand of CM035430.1, from coordinate 135,834,738 downwards.
GCGAATGCACTATTGCAGCACTTGTGCAGGCTATTTCATCTTTTTGTGCCAAAGTTATATACCAGTTTCTGTTCGCCAGTATAAGCGTCTCGAAGTCTGCTACACGTCTAGCAAAATTCATCTGGGTAGTTTTGTTCAATTTTTTGAGATATAGTCAATTTTCTGCATCAAGGTATTTTAGTCACCAGCCATGGCTGAAAGATGTAATGTATTCTGTGTGTTAGCTGTTGAGGATAAGTTGGATGTACCAACTACCCGTTATGGGCTTATATGATGGGACATGTGTTGGTTGCAAAAGGACTGTGGATTATTGTGTAGGGTGTTGAAAAACGTTCTATGACAACTGTAACTATTACAACTGCAAGTACAGAAGCTGATGCAAAAGGTGTCGAAGATGATGATATTTTGCATATTCCTGTTTGTGCTACAGGTTTTGCTACACCTACTACAGAGTAGATTTGCTGGGATGGCAGAGATGCCCAGGCACATGCATTGATAGCTTTGTCTGTCAAATGTGCCATTATTCCTCACATTCACTCTTGCAGAACAGCTAAGGATGCTTGTGATACACTTACCACATTGTACCAAGCTAGAAATGAGGCTCATGTTGTTTACCTCCGAAAATAGTTGGAGAGTCAGCAAATGAATGAAGGTGATTCTATGGATAGTTTCCTTACAAAGATCAAAGAATCGAAGGAATAGTTGATTTGTGCTGATGAGGTTATACCAGATAGCTCACTTGTGTAGACCATTCTGAATGGTCTTCATAATTCATATCAGAGTTTTGCTTCTACTCTTTGGTTGATGATGAAAGGCAATCCAAATGCCTTGTCATTTGAGGAGTTAGTCTCTGTTAAGTTGCAAGAAGATCAATCTAAGCATAACAGTTCCATTATGCATGTTGCAGATCAAGCTTTCTTGGCTAGTCCGAAGGGCAAAGAGAAATGGAGCTCTTCTACTAGTAAGCAAAAATTTGCAAATGCTACACATTCGAAGAACCAAGATAAAGATGAGAAAAAATCAGAAAACCAGAAATTGTTTTGTAAGTATTGTAAAGGGAATGATCATATCTTAAAGAACTGTCCAAAACTATCTACAAAAGAGGCAAAGAAGAAAGAGGCTAGAATGGTTGTCGCAGAAGCCTCGACACCAAAAATGGAGTCTACTAATCTTGTGCAGGAAGAAGAATGGGCATTTACTAATGTTTGCAATTTTGACCCATCTTGTCAAGAGCACTACACGGCTGTAGTAGACTCAGATGTTTGGTACTTTGACAATGGGGTGACCAAACATATTATCTTGCAGCGTAGTTTCTTCTCTTCACTCGAGCCTGCCCCTAACCTGTTATCAGTTTCTATATTAGCCAAGATTGGCTTGGTTGTGAAATTTGTTGATGACAGGTGTACAGTTCATGATCTGTCAAATGGCCATATGATTATTGCTTCTAGCATTTTATGTCATGGGTTGTATAAGCTCATAGACTATGAAAGATCTATGAATGATTCGGCATGTGTAGTACATGATTCTCAGGCTATCTCAGATACAAAGCTTTGGCATGCATGCTTTGGTCATCTGATTTTGCTAGCTTGCTACACTTGCAGAAATCTCGAATTGTGTCCTCTTTGCCCAAACTTGAGGCACCTGGAAAACATGTTTGTGAAGGCTGTATTTTGGGCAAAATGCAGTGTTCCTCATATCCAAAAGATGGTTTATTTCGGGATACTCAGAAATTGAAGCTTGTACATAGCCATCTCGATGGTCCTATGCAGACACCTTCTTTTGGAAATTATCTTTACTTCATGACTTTCATTGATGATTTCTCCAGGCATGCATGGGTATATCCATTGAAGGAAAAGTCTAAAGTCTTCATGTGCTTCAAATAGTTTTTGGTTTTGCCTGAAAATCTGTTAGCATCTAAAATGGGCACCCTCCGTTCTCATTGAGGGGAGTATATGTCTTCTGATTTTAATACATTTCTGGTTGAACGTGGGATAAACCACTAGTGTACAGTGTCATATACACCTCAACATAATGAAGTTGGTGAACGAAAGAACAGGTCACTCATGTAGATGGCGAGGTGTATGGTCAAGAGTCAGGCTTTACCACATAGTTTCTAGCTTGAGGCTGTCATGCGTGCAACATATGTACTAAACAGGTGTCCCACTAAAGCTTTGCATTCTATCACTCCATATGAGGCTTGGCATGACCGCAAGCCATCTGTTGCTCATCTACGTGTTTTTGGTTCTTTGGCATATGCAATTGTGCTTATACAACATTGTAAAAAATTGGATGATAAAGCGATAAAATGTATTTTTGTTGGGTACAATTCTGAAAGTAAAGGCTATCGTCTATATCATCCACAGACTAAATACATTTTGGTTAGCCATGATGTTGTTTTTGTGGAAGATGCTATTCAACTATTGGTTTCATGTACTAAGGAGAGATCTCTTGGCTCCAAAGACATGTATGATACTTTGCTGCCACTTTTTACAGGTGGATAGTCTAGTGCTGGTCCTAATGAGGCAACTTCTCAGCCTTTGCAGTTTTCATGTGATGATGCAGATAATTCCATTTCTGATGCCGATGTACATGATGCACTTATTGATGAGAGAGCTCATATTGAGCAGGCAAGAATTATGCCAAAATGGTTGGTGAAAACCTTGCATGATAGCAAATTAGATGCACCTCTATCATATCGTACTTGATTAGGCTCTCATAGTGCCTCTTTTGCATCAGATTGCTATGCTATGATTGCATCTAGTTTTTGAGATGAAAATGAGCTTGTTTCGTTTGATGAAGCACAAAATTCAGAAAATTAGATGGCTGCTATGCAATCTGAATATAATGCAATAATGAAGAATGGTACTTGGCCTTTATGTGACTTTCCACCTAGCAAGAAGGCCATTGGCACTAAGTGGGTATACAAGTTGAAGCGTAAACCTGATGGCACAGTAGACAGGTATAAGGCTAGGCTTGTTGCAAAGGATTATGCGCAGGAAAGAGGCATTGATTTTGATGAGACCTTTGCACCTGCATGCCGTATGACTACTGTTCGCAACATTTGTTAACTTGCAATCCATCATGGTTCGAATGTACATCATTTGGACATTAAAAGTGCATTTCTGAATGGTGACTTGCATGAAGAAGTGCATGTTTTTCAGCCCCATGGCTTTGTGCAGAAAGGACATGAGAACCAGGTGTGCAGGTTAAAGAAGGTATTATATGGTTTAAAGTAAGCACCGCGTGCTTGGTATGAGAAGATACATGCCTATCTGATTGCACATGGTTTTGAGAACAGTCCAATTGAAAGCACCTTATATGTTACACGTGCTAATGATGTGCTTCTGATCATTGTTGTCTATGTTGACGACATGCTACTCACTGGTCGTATTGAGAAGCATATTGCTGATTTTAAGGCTGATTTGCATGCCTCATTTGAGATGTCTAATTTGGGGAATTTGTATCACTATTTGGGAATTCAGTTTATGCAAGTTGATGGTGGAATGGCTTTGTGTCAAACAAAATATATTGACCCATTATTTAAGCGTTTTGGCCTTGAAGACTCTAAGCCTATTGCCACTCCTATGGAGACAGGTTTACGATTGAGTCTTCATGATGCTGGAGATGCATTTGATGTTGTTCTCTATCAGCAAGGTATTGCATGCTTGATTTACTTATGCATTACTCGGCTAGATATTCAGTTTGTTGTCTCACAGATGAGCAAGTTTATGCATTGCCCAGGAGTCAAGCATCGGCACCTGGTTAAGCGCATCTTTCGCTACTTGAGTGATACTTGGCTACTTGGGTTGTTTTATCCCAAGGGGGGATCAGTACTGCCAAATTTGCATGCTTTTTCTAACTCTGATTGGGTTGGTTGCTATGAAACTCATGTGTCCACTAGTGGCTTTTTCTTCATGCTTGGTAGCCTATGTATATCTTGGTTGAGCAAGAAGCAGCCTACAGTGGCCACTTCCGATTGTGAGACTGAGTATAGGGAAGCTTTCGCAGCTAGTGTTGAGTGTGTGTGGCTCAGATGCCTTATGGCTGATTTGGGTGTTGGTTAGTCATCTGCCACCACCATCTTCACTAATAGTCAGAGTGCATTGGCAATTGCGAGGAACCCTGTGTGCCATGCTTGCACTAAGCACATTGAGGTGGATTATCATTATGTCAGGGAGGGGTTCTCTGCTAGGGAGATCAGCTTGGCATATGTGCCCACACAGGAGAACATTGCAGACCTTTTCACGAAGGCTCTGCCCACGGAGAAGTTTGAATCTTTCCACAAAGGTTTGGGCTTACTTCATTTTTTGGAGTGATTTGCACATAACTTGACACTTCCTTATACATGAGTGCCACCTACGTGTTCACCGCATCACTCCTAGGGGGGATTTGTTGATATATTTCGGTAGTGCTATGTGTGAACACTCTAGGACCGCCGGGGCACTTTTTTCCCTCTTTAGGAGGTTTTTGTCCCTGGCTTTTATATATGCCTATTGCCATAATGGGCTACTTATCTTTGTACACTATCTAGTAATATATTCAGTATTGTGTGTTGTGCTCCAAGCTTCTTCTTCTTCCTTGTGTTGTTTGCATGCTTCCATAGACGTCTAACTCCAATAGATAAGAGGAGCACTTTTGGTTGCTTATCTTTTGCCACTTCAAATCTTATGTGATGGTCATGAAAGAAGCAACCGACTATGGCGTTGTCATCTACAAAGGTGGAATATAGAGGCTTAGCAAATGCAACACAAGAGGCTATGTGGCTCAAACTACTCTACATAGATTTGGGGATACATTCTCATACTCCAATGATTTTTAGAGACAACACTAGTTCACTTCATTTGGATGCTAAACCTATATATCATGCAAGGAGTAAGCACATTGAAGTGCACAATCATTATGTAAGAGAGAAACTACTTAGCAAGGATATTCAATTGTCCTATGTATCAACTCATATGCAATGTGCAGATATGCTCACAAAGCCTTTGGATGGAACTAAGATGAACATGTTCAAGATGATGATTTGATTACAAAAATTCATGGAAGATTGAAGATCAAGCATGCTAGGCTGGAGGGGGAGCTGTTGGTACAAAAGATTCCAAGCCAAAATACGTGGATAACTAGCATGTATCACATATAGTCACATATGACTATTCCCCTTGTAGAAGTCACTTTAGCTTTTATCTTTGTAAAAGTGCCTATGCTTAGTGCACTACTCTCACGTGGAGTTATGAGGAATCAAACTCAAGTTACTTGGTAGATGATTGATGAGAGAATAAATCATATAATCTAGGAGTCACTTATGCTGAGAATTTGAGTTCGAATTCAAAGCTTTGCACAAACCTCAACTAAAAATGTGGATCAAAAAAATTGCGAGAGTGAGACCGATTATGAGATCATTTGAGAGGGATTATTTGTTATTAGTGAGCTCAATCCATAGCTCCATCACTATCCTCACATTATGCAATTTAACATTACCAATGTCATTGTATTTCTATATGATCTTGTACATATACATTGATTGCTTCTCTACTTCAGTGGCAGAGCTTGTTCTCAGTGCATGGTTGATCATTTGATGTTATTTTAAATAATATAGATTTCATATATGGTCCAATTCATAGCTACAAATTTTCATTGTTATTGCTTTTGCCAATCCTGAGATATCTTCATATCTTTGCTCTGTGGTCTACATATTGAAGCACCCCAGAAATGTTTGACAAGTCTTCTAACTTGCTAAGCATCATTCTTAGTGTGTAGTCTGTCCAAAAGGAATTAAGCCAAAAGGAATTAGGCCAATTGATATCAGGTTGAGAGCATTGATCAATTTACCGAACATATGTAAAGACCAAAATAGCAAGTCCAAGCTCTTGGTTGAAGGTTCTACTTATTTGTATTGATGGATTGATTAGACGATCATGTTCCAAAGCACATATGTGATTATTTGTGATCATTAGGAAGTTGAAGGGGCCTACTACAATCTCCACAACTTGTTCTTGGCTGGTGTGAAGTAGGGTTTCGCAACACCACTTCATCTCTGGAATCTATCCACCTTCTCCTTTAATAAAAATATGAATAGCATAAGCACATGAAGAAATGAAGAAAACTCCTTTCTCCATAGGAAAACAATAGGATAGCATGCAAATATGTGATGAGAGCTAGCACTTACGTTCATCACCTCATAAGAGATACACTTTCCCAATGGACACTCCCAACAATAATACATCACATCCAAATGGGAACTACCCAAAGACACAATCTCAACACAAGGCTTGATAGGCACACCAAAGGTACATTTATCGAACTCTTTCCAACCATAAGTTAAGAAAACACTATCACAAAAGAATGTTGGGCTGCATTGATACAATGGTGCAACATATGCATAAAATGATAGAAGTGTTTGAGCATAACTCTCAATCAAAGTCATAGCATCATCACTAGCATTGGTGAGTTCGTTTTCATTATGTTTCATATTAATGGAAGATACATCATGTGTTCTTATCAAAGCAAAGGACTTATCCATCTTATATTCCTCCAAGCTAATTTCATTCTTTTCAATATGCTTAGCGCATGGCGGATTTAGATAATCATCATCATCATAAGCATAAAAAATGGGTGGAGGAGGAGGAGCATAAATGCAAGAATCATCGTAAACAATTTGAACATCATCAAAAATAACATGACCATCGTCATGGCAAATAGAATCATCAATGGAATTGAAATTATAATCATCATGATTGATCATAGGTTCCTTTTGTATCATGAAGAATTTCAATGTCTTTCTGAAGAAATCATATAGGTAGATCATCACTATCATGTATTGTTTCATTATGAGAAATTGTATGTTCATTATCAGCAACAAAGGAAGATGAATCATTTCTCTCATCATGCATCATCATAGGGGGAGTAATGAAAGATTTCAAAGCAAAACTGCTTTCATCATATTGGGTAGAGTTAGAATATAAATGCTCATTTATCAACTTGACATGCATCATGATGAAAGTGGTAGCACAAGTTCTATTTTGCAAAGTAGACAACATGCAATCCGGAAGCATCTCACATGCATTATCAAATAGAGAAGCCATATGATCGTCAATACAAGTAGGAACTTCCTTATCATGCATGTGTATCTTATCATAAAAAGATTGTCTTAGTATATCCACCATAGAGACAATTTTGTTTTATGAAAAATATTCCTATCAAATGTTCACTTAACATTACTAAGTTAAAGAACTCCCATGCAAAAGGGTAGAAACAATGTGCTTTGTCTATACATGTGCCCTTACATCCATGAAGGAAAAAACATCGTGCGATAGTATGATCAAACTCCGAACATAAAGGGCAAAATGGTTCTTTCATACATCTATGTATAGTCATGACTTTTGTTAGATCATGCATGTGTCACATGCTTTCATGCAATGGTCCAACAAACTAGGAAGCATACATGTGTATTCCCATTCCTTAGGTGTATCATTCATATGTGATTTGCCAACCATAAGAGACTTCTTGAAAATAGTAATTGCATATGTGATTCATTCCCATCCCCCTTCCTCTTAACAAGAGTTACAATATCCATATGAAAATAAGTTATTATGTTCAACATATTTTTTAAACAAAGGGAACTACATCCACCCTTGCATACATTCAAAGAACGAAAGAGACATTAGTGCATGACATGATCATGTGCCTTACAAAATGTGCATGACAAATGTTTCAAAAACACCATTATGAAATTGTAGTGACCTCTCCTTATCTCATAAAATTATTATGATCATTGAAGCCCTCAAATGCAAGAGAAACCAAATATATACCATGTTCATTATGCATTCTCTTTTCCTCTCATAGGTCGCGCTCATGACGGATCCAATCCCATGATCCCGTGAAAGTGCTCATTTTGATTAAAAAATTTCTTTAATGCATACAATCCTTATCAAACGATGCTAAGCATGGAAATGTTTATCATAACAATAAAGCATGGGGACCATGCAATCGAATGGGCACGTATGCCGAGCATGAAGGAGGTGCAAAAGATGCATGCACCAATGAGTAGGTTGCATGCACCAATGCTATTTCTTTCTTTCTCTATCTCTCTCTCTGTGTCTTTGTCTCCCTCTCTTTCTTTCTCTCTTGTGCTTTTTCTTTCTCTCCTTCTCTCTTTCTCTCTCTCTCTCCTTCTCTCTCTCTCTCTCTGAATCTCGTATCGTGATAAGTATATCCTTAATGAGGCCATTAGGTTGAACACATGATTGATTGGCCATGCAAATGTAAAATAGAGTTGGTTGAATATGTGTCAAACCCATTTGACAACAAAGAGGTAAAGTTGCAATGTTCGCCCTAGAAGCTCCATAAATCAGAACTGTAGAAAATTGTTTATTTGGATAGCATACCAAATTTAATGGCATTGCATAATCCACTCATTGATATTCCATAGTTTCTACTCTACTTAACTATATTTTTTCTTCATCTGAATTGCTCGCTTCCTGGCTGGGCACTTCCTTCAACAATGTGTCCCGAAATGCAAGAACTAATTCCAACAGACCAACACGAGGCAAGTGGATTGTAGATTTCAAAAAAGGATACCATGGATCTAGTAAAAAAAATTTGCATTGACTTATTTACTATTGTAGAGCATTGTGAGGTTTGCACAATATACTTGATATAGGGCATGTGGCCACTACATGTCCTTCTTTTCTACATTTTTGTATAATATAATTGACTATATGAATTAGATACTAACAAAGAAATTGAAGTTACCAAAGTTGTGGCTTTGGGAGAGCATTGCCAAGTTGGATTGGTTGCTTCTAGGTTCTATTCCAACTATTCAATAGCATCAATTATTTGGTTCAAAGTTTGGGTACCATCTAATGCAAGAAGACAAATTTTCTATTTGAGTAAAAGATACAGACCATGCTTAAACCAACCATACACCACATCATTTGGACGATGCTCATCCTTAAGAATATGCTAGAGTACTCCAAAATAGGGAGGCATAATCTTCAATCATTCAAGCTGGCTACTCTATCATATAGTATAATGCAAGAAATAACTCACCTATGGTTTCGGCCCTCCAAAATCATCATAAAAATGTAGTTTTTAAGGAATAATATGTTATAAAAGGATTTGAAGCAAATTCAATTAGCCAACAAACTACTTCACCACTGAGGATACCATGGAATACTTGATCTTTTAGAGCATCATCTTGGCCTCGTTCTAGAAAACCATATTGCATATTGAAAAGTCGCACATGAATGTGAGGATCGTCGTCTATTCTGCCACTAATTGTATTGAACTACATGCCACCAATTCAGTGCCCTAGCACCACCATTTTGATCGGATCTTTCCAACCCCTCCACTCTTCATCATTGGGTATCCATAATAATTCCTCCTCTTCAAGCCTAATGTCTTCCTCTGAATCCATCTCAACTATGACACCAACTTGCCTTCCTAGTACTATCTGCTTTTCTCTTAATTGCTCCATCCAAAAAAAAATCCAAGAGCTCGACACTACACCTGAACCCCCGGATCTCTTTTCTTCTTCCCTGTCCATTTCCCCTTCGCTTCCCATCCATCTGCACCTTCTGCTTGCAACATTGCTACTTCAAAACCCATATGCATCTCCAACAACGATGTCACTAATGGAAATGTTAGCACCCCTTTCTCTACCAAAGCCTACAATTTTTCTGATATGTGGGCACGTCAAGAAACTCCACCTCCCAAGCCGTCAGTATTTTGCAAGGCTGACAATTCTAGTGCTACTAATATTGCTTGCTTTTCTTGGTACTTTGAGAACCACTTACCTGACCGTGTTGGCATGATCCTTTCCCACTGCTATGTGTAGTCTTAAATTCCATCCCAACCTCGCACCATTTAACGATACTTCATCCTATCATGGTCACCAAAACTTTGTTGATTATTAGTCAAACAAAAATGGTTCGGGGAATAATGGTTAGTAAAATAGATTTAGTGCATTTCTATTCCCTATTCGAAATAATAGAGAAAGTATATTGCAAAATACATGGAACTCAAAATGAGAAGAGTAAAATGCTTTGAAATAAATAATGGCATAGGAAATAGATATTGATTATAGTGCAAAGTATTCACTACAGTTGAAACATATTACAATTCATAGAGCACTCTACTCTTCTCTATTGACTATCTACACTCTATGTGTAGACATACT